>OX451736.1:1340667423-1341204651 GCA_948472305.1 Vicia faba
ACTTCTTGTGTGTGCTTGCTTTGAAAAGTTTTTTTTTTACTTCATTTTAACCCTTGTTTATGTCCTCAAGAGTGTTACGAAGTTGTTTTTGAAAACTTTGTTTGGGAAAGTGTTGGTGTGAAAAGTTTTTGTTTATTTGAGCAAGTATCTAGGAACTAATCTACCTACTCGAAAAAGGTATGTTCGTTTTCCTTTTAGACAATGCTATCCCATTATTGAGAAATAGGTAGCATCGTCGTTGGAGTTTTTTTAGGGACATTCGAAGGGACAAATACGATTACAAAAGCAATGTTAGGAAATGTTAGTAATCATCCTAAAGCCTTAAAGATCTTTTTCCGAGGCAACATCTGAATGGGTCATTTTAGATCTTTCGGGGCTAGAGGACAACCACTAACAAACCCTATACTTCATGACCGTTTACCGAAGGCAACCGGAGTGGAGTAAACCCTAGGAGTGAGCATGTGCGAGTGTATTTTTTCAGTTAATTTATCTTTGCACATTTAGGATTTTCTACCGTTTTAATTTTCAGTTTGTCTTTCCATACAATCATATTAACATAAATGCGAGAAATAATTAAAACCCTAGAAAATCTAATTGAGAAAATTTTTAGGTTATTTTTGAGAAAAAATTAGGTTATGTACAAATTAACCCTAATTTCTAATTATTTTTAAATTATGAAAAAAAGGAATTAAATTGCCCTAAATAATTAATCTAATTAATTAATGAAATAAAATATTTTTAGGAAAAATATGATTTTTGATGATTTTTGATTAAATAAAAAATAATAATGATTTTTGGTGTTATTTTAATAAAGGAAAATAATTAAAAAGAATTAAAAATAAAAGGATAAGAATGGGCATGTATGAGCTGAATGGGGGGTGTAGCACTAAACTGATTAGGCCCATTATGCTGATCAGCCCAGTCAACACGCTGGATCTCGTGTAGCCTCTTCTTGATGGTGTACCATGGTTCTTCTTTGATGGAGCGTTGGATTTGGATTAGAGATGCATCAAACGGTTGGATGGTTGGAGTCCATAGTGGACGCTTGAAAGCATAGAATCTGCAATTAAGCATTGTGAAAATAGCAAAATACTAGGACTTGGGATCGAACCCAGGTCCTCCCATTCAACATACGCGTGCTTAACCAACTAGGTTGTAATGCTTAGTTGTTATAATATTGAAACAACAATAATATAATAAAATATGAGTCAGTGTGGTAAATAAACGCGCGAAATTTGAATTGCCCAATCAGGCTGGGACACACCATCGTCTTCCTCATAGATCCGTCGTTTTAGGTGTGGTGCCTTTACCTACGGCCTGCCTCTGTAGCTATAACCCTTCATCTTTCAAAAATCTCAAACAAGCAAGATAAATTAATTCCAAACATACCAATCAACTCGTTTTGATCTCACGAGTATAATGACATCCTTCTTTTGCCCTAATTTTCCCTATATCAAGAAGCCCTAAAACTGCCATGAAAACCCTAGCCATGGCACATATGCATACAGTCATCAAAATGCAAAATCATGTAAACAAAACATTCCAAATGTTAGTACAAACATAATGCTATGTTTAGTAATGATTAATTATGCGTAAACTGTAAAATCAAAATCAAGTTTGAAGATGTAGATCGTGGGTCTGTAAGTCGCGATTCTGGACGTGAAAATGCTTGCAATTGATTGAGATGCGTTCTGGAGATATCATGGAGTCTATTGGTAGTCTTAGAATTGCTTGAATTTACCTCTAAGCTTGAAACCGATCCACACCTTTTTGCCAAAATTTTGAGTTTTCTTTTATGCTCTCATGACCTGCAAACCTTGTTTTTTGGCTTGGTTATGTTCCGTATATGTACTAGAACAAATTAGGGCAACAAAAATAGCTTAAATCTTTTTTATTCATGGAGATTTGATTTAGTTTTTCCTTGTATAATATCTTTCGAAAACAACCATAATCATGTTATTTTTTCTTCAATTTCCCTTGATCTGATTTGGATATGATATGCTAGCTTGATTGGATTTGATTCCTACAAAAATCAGATCAAAATCAATCTATTTTGTATTTTTTGCAATTTATTTCATTTAATTTGAATTTTAAATAATAAGAAATCAAAATAAAATAAATAATGAAGAAAATAATGTGTGGATGCTGATTTTGGTCGTGGACCATCTCACAAACAAGATGCAATCATGAAATGCTAGGCCCATTTGATAAAAAATTCACTTTTGAGCATATTTGACTTTTGGCAATTTTGCAAAAATAGTCAACTTTGACAAGGCATATCTCCTCCAATTTTAACCCTAGAGAGGTGTTCTTGGACTTTTTAGAAAGCTTAGGATGTCCCCTAAACAACCCTTTTGGTTTCATCTAAATTGGGTCTTCCATGTTCATGTAAGAAGCTTTGACCCAAAAGGTGTTTTTGTTGACTTTTCAAAAGGACCTATAATGTAGAAATTCATATCTTTTGATTTGTGCATATTTTGAACTTGTGGGCTGAAGATGAGTTGTATGGAATTGCATCCTCTTCAAAATGAGCCTTGGATGGAAATTTTCTGATAAAGTATGAAGAAGTTATGCCTGGTAAAAGTTTGGTTGACTTTTCTTGAGAAACCCTAATTTAGAAACTTTTGAGATTTAATGAATTTGGGGCATTCCTTGAGGAATCATGATCAATACTTGATCAAATGATGGATATAACTTCAAAATGTTGATGTTGACCAAAAATATTGAAGTTTGACTGTATGTGGGCCACAATTGACTTTTGACCTAGTGTAGTTGACTTTCAGGCATCTGAGTAATTGACTGAGCAAACTTCTTGTGCAAGGCATGAAACTTGACATGGATAATCTTGAGAACATATTGGGACCATGGAAGGAATTTGGAACCTTTGGAATTCAACCATATTGATGAGGAGTGAAACCCTAGTTTGAAGCTTGTAGCCTTAGAAAGAGGATTTGTCTGATCAATCCTTAGTCATCCTTGAGCAATTGAGGACCTCTAGAGGCATGTCTTGAGTAAAATGAGAGGGGAAATTTTGGGGTACAACAGCTTCCCCTATTCAATCTTCTTAAAACTGAGGATGTATATTGGATGTCTGCCTTTCGTAATCTAAAGGTGTAAGATGATTGAACACTAGAGTGCCCAGAAATTTGCACTCATCTATGGTGGTGTTGGACTGTGTAGGTAGTATCGGGAATGGGCTTACAGATGCCATTTGGAGGAGATGACAAAAAGTCACCGGAGATGGGCTTAAAGATGTCATCCGGAAGATATGACGGAGAATCTTCAGAGATGGGCTTAAAGATGCCATCTAGAGGATGTTAATTTCCCGATATATTCCATTGATGAGAATTCCTGTTCCTGTCGTTGAGGAGGAATCTACTGAGGAATGTTGGTATATGTCTTGGGAGGAATCGAATATTTGGAACTTCAGTTGTCCGTTACTCTACTGGGGAATCATCTCTTAGTCGAGGAGATGAAAATGAATTGCTATCTGGTCGTGCTCCAGGCCTTACAGTGATTTGCTAAGGATAATAAAGTTGACTACTATCTGGTCATGCTCCGGGTTTTACAGTGACTTAATGGGGAGATGAGATTAAACTTTCTATCTGGTCGTGCTCCAGGCTTTGCAATCTCAAAAATTATTATCTGGTCGTGCTCCAGGCTTCAGAAGGAATTAAGTGGTTATCTGGTCGCATCCGGGTTTCAACTTGAATTTAAGGAATACTAACATCCGGTCGTCTCCAGGATTCAATAGTAATTAGCCGATTAAACTGTTATCTGGTCGAATTCCAAGCTTTGCAGTACCTCATATTGTTATTTGGTCGTGCTCCAGGTTTCACAGTGTCTCTTGCCGCTATCTGGTCGTGCTCCATACTTCACAGCGTCTTATACCGTTATCTGGTCGTGCTCCAGGCTTCAGTAATTTGGAGAAATTCAGATATTATCTGGTCGATTTTCGGGCTTCATAGCTTGAATTTGAGATATACCACTATCTGGTCGATTCTAGGCTTCGTAGTATTTTGGATAAATTAAGATATTATCTGATTGATTTTCGGGCTTCATAGCTTGAATTTGAGATATACCATTATCTGGTGGATTCCAGGCTTCGTAGTATTTTGTACTGTTATCCAGTCATGTCCCAGGCGTCATAGTATGATGTATTGTTGGTTGACTATTATCCGGTCAGTTTCCGAGCTTCATAGCTTTTGAACTGGAATAGAAATCTTGGTGTTGATTTGACTGAACCAGAGAGAACTTAAGTTGTCTTCAACCGGGAAAGAGATCTTAGCATCGATTTGACTGAACCGGGGGAAGGTCTCGGATTGACTTCAAATAGCATAGAAATCAGGGGAATCTTAGCGGTGATTCGGCTGACCCAGATGAAAGTCTAAGAACATCTTCAACTAGAATAGAAACCTTAGTGTCGGTTTGACTGGACCAGAGAAAATCTTGAAAAGTGTTGAAATATCTTCAACTGGAATAGAAACCTTGGTGTCGGTTTGACTGAACCAGAGAGAACTTATGAGAACTTGATTGCATCTTTCCCTGAAAGGTAAAGAGTTAGTCGTATGTAATGTCATGATGTATGAAATGTATTGAGTAACGATATTCTCAAAATAAATGAGATTGTGTTGTATAATATGTATGTACATGCCATGATGTACGGATATGCAATGCTATTGTGATATTCTCTAGCTGGGGAAAATGAATCCTGGACTGCTGCTAGAGAGTATAAGGAGTTAAGTTCTTCGTATCCGCTGGGGACAGTGACCGAAGATGATTAGATGGGGATTTACATCCATTCTACTTGAGAACATTCTTCTGGAGGAGACTCTGTCTGAGAATAATCCTGCGGGGGAATGACTCTGTGGGGAAGAGATATACTCTGTTGGAAGATCTGCTAATTTAGAAAAATAAGCTCAGCTGGGATGAACTTCCATTGCTGGAGAGAAGAGCTCTGTTGGAGATCAAACTTCCACTGTCATAGAAATAAACTCTACTCGGGAGATGGCTTTATAAACTGCTCATGGTCATAAAACTCGGTTGGGGAATGCAGATATCAGCTTTCTGAAGGAACCTGTTGGGGAAGGAATTCCTGCTTGGGGATACAGAGGTCAGACCTTGGTTGTCTCGGCTCTGTGGGGAATATAAATATCACGGGCGTGTATGTGATGGTGACTTCGCTTCCAACTGTCTCTGCCCCTTGTACCATGATGGACGGGGTAACTGTCAGTATTTAGATTTTGTACCAGTTTCTTTGAGTTCTTAGTAACTGTCTTTCTGTTTTATATGCAGATATTTGTGAACAGTAATCATATTCAAATGCATATGTCAAGAATAAAACATTGGACTTTTTTTTTGCAAAACAAAATAGAAAACAGAAAAAACAAACACGGAGTTTTGTACTCAAAAGGCGCTTTGTATTGATTTGAAATTTGCCTATAACAGACGTTTTTTAGAAGGAGGCTGACGCTCTAGTAAGAGAACGCCGCCGTAAAAATGGAAATTATTACAAAAATGTGTACAAAAAGAAAACAATTATGTGTAGTGATCCCATTGGGTTTCAATTCTGCTATTGCCCCTATGTCTTCGAGCATCTCATCACTTTGCTGCTTGTCCAAAGCTGACTGGATTGATCGGTACCGTTTGAGCTTGATATCTGATTACTGATGTCTGATCGCAAGGTGATACAATGGGACATAGTGATACGCTTTAATCCCTAATTTTTTCCTGGGCCGCCCTTTTGGGTTTTCAGTCCACCGGGATACCCTTTTTTGCCCGAGCCGCCTTTTCAGGTTTTCGACTTGCCAGGTGTACATATTTTTCATTTTTTATCCCTAATTTTTGCCCGAACCTTTTTGGTTCGCTGGGATGCCCTTATTTTTTCCTAGGTATGTCAACCTAGTGGGTCTTAATTATGCGTAGTATCTTTTCACTATGTCCGCATTGACAGGGTGTGGAAGGTCATCACCATCCATGGTGGTCAGAATCATGGCTCCACCCGAAAATATGTTCTTGACTATAAATGGTCCCTCATAGGTGGGAGTCCATTTTCCCCTGGGATCACCTCGTCGCTGTATGATGCGCTTGATTACCAGATCCCCTACTTGATACACTTGTTGTTTGACTTTCTTGTTGAAGGCCTTGATCATCCATTTCTGATACATTTGACCGTGGCAGGCAGCAGTAAGTCTTTTCTCGTTGATTAAATTCAATTGATCAAGTCGAGTCTGGATCCAATCGTCTTCTCTCAAACCCGCATCCTTCATAATCCACAGAGAAGGGATTTGGACCTCCATGGGTATGACAGCCTCCATGCCATATACCAGAGAATAGGGTGTTGCCCCTGTCGACGTACGTGCTGAAGTACGGTACCTGTGAAGAGCAAAAGATGACATCCCGTGCCAGTCTTTGTATGTCATCGTCATCTTCTGTATGACCTTTTTAATATTCTTATTAGCAGCTTCGACAACCCCATTCATCTTCGGCCGGTAAGGAGAAGAGTTGTGATGCTGAATCTTGAATTGTTTACAGAGTTTAGTGATCATTGAGTTATTGAGATTAGTACCTGTGATACGGTGGGAGAATTGACTTGAGGTTTTGCGTTTGTGTTCGCAAATGTTTCGGTTTAGCAAGAGTCGCCATCGACTTTTTATTTTATCCTAAGGAAAGTCAAAAAGCACAGGAAAGACCTTTGTGATGTTTCTTGGGTTCGGGGAGTAGATTATGAAAAGGGAAGGTGCAAGCACCCTTTTCATCCATGGTTATCCATGGGCTCTTAGTTACTTGTTTAGATCACTTGCTTTTTCTTTTCAATTGTTTGAAATGGTGCTTTGTGTATGGTTTTGAAAGATGTTTTGAAAAAGAGGCCATCGTTGTGGCAACCTTTGTAATGATTCTTCTTTGAATGTATACAAATATGTATGTCTTTTGAAAAGATGTTTCAATGTTTTGAAAGTTTGATTTGGGAAATGTTTTGAAATTGTGTTGTGAAGTGTGTTTGAAAATAGCAAGGATGTTTTGCAAGTTTTTGATCAAGTAACTAAGATCTATCTACCCTATTTTACTCAAAGGCATTTCCTACACATTTTTAACCCTTTTGACAATGTTGTTTTACCATTGCATTTGGTAAACAACCTTGTATTAGGATGTTAAACGGGACAGGCGCGGGTCATCGTATTGACCATGATAGCAATTATGTTAAGTATTTTTAGCAAATTTTCCGAGGGACTAGATCATTTTGTATAGGCAACCAAGATAGCGTCATCGAGGGACTATGATCTTTTATTTTGTTTTTGCTTTGCCAAAGTACTCAACATGCATAACATGGCCATTTTAAAGGCAACAAGTGGATGAAACCCTAGGGGTGCAAGTGTGTATTGTGTTGTCATTTTCATGCATTTAGGTCTTGTATTAGGTCAAGCTATTTGTTTGATTTTGGATTTTTTGCATACAAACCCTAATCTCTAATCATGGCATAATTGGAAGCATAAATGCGTAAAAATAAATCTACCACTATTACAACATGATTATGGGGAGGGGGATACAATTTTTGAATGGGGATTATTTGGCAAGAAATTAAAACCCTAATTTTACTATTACATCCAAACTGAATCAATGGCATAAATAATAAATGAATAATATTTAAATAAACAAAATTAAATAAATACAAAATATTATGAATATGCAAAAATGTTTATGTTTATTTTTTATGTATGTAAAAAATATTTAATTCAAAAAAGAAAGAAATAAAAAGATTATTTTTATTTTTTATTTTTATAAAGGGTAAAACCCTAATTTTTAAGAATGTAAATATATTGACTATATTATTTATATACAATAAAATAAAATAATGTATATATAAAAAATAAAATATATTTAGAAAAAAGTATTATTTAAGTATAAATAATAATAAAAAATAAAAGTATAATATTTCTATGTTTTTATTTTCAAGTATTTATAAAAGTATGTATATATATATTAATTATATTAATTATGTACAATAAAAATGAAATAAAATATATACAAGACAAAAATATATCTAGAACAATATTTTTTGAGTGTAAATAAAATAAAGAATAAAAATAAAAGTATAATGTTATTATATATTATTTTCAAGTTTTCAATAAATAAAAGTATATACTATTAAATTATTTTTAATGTCTAAAAAAATAATAAAATAATAAAAATAAATGTGAAACTTTATGAAAATATTTTTGGATTTTTATGTTTGGAAAATATAAAATAAAAATCAGAAATGAGAAATAAATACAAAAATATAAAATATAAAGAAATTGGGTCAGGGGGGTGCATTCAGCAAAAAGGGGGGTGTCAATAGTGAAAGAACCAAAGCCCAGCCCAAGCCAGACTTCATCTTCAACCTTTGTTCAGAAATTTCGCGCGCCCTGTACAAACACGAACAACCTGCATACGTGCTCTAATGCAAAAACACATAACATCAAAGTTGTAGAGTTTTCCAAGAAGAATTCAACCATGTAAAAAACTTGTCCTAACTCTCAAAGACCAGATAGAATTTCTCTGGCCCTAAATCCTAACCTATTTTTTTCAGGATGTTCATGGACCAAATTCTCTTAGCATGCTTAATTAAAATGAAAACTGAGCATATGTACAGCTTCATGGCTATGAGTACTACATTTCTTATTCACAAACCTAAGCCTAAATGTTCCTAAATAGAGAGATAGGAAGTTGACTAAAACCTGTTTCAGTTGACTTCGTGTCTGACAATGTGGAGCTTTTCAATGAATCCTGAGATGTTTGGGAGCTTGCTTGAACTTCCTCTGACCTTCTCCAATGCCTAGCTTGCCTTGAATGTGCTTGAATATGCCTACAGAACTCAACCTGCACAAGCTGAAATCAAAAATGGCAAACCTTGTAAATGGAGTTACAGTTAGTGTTTAAGGGTTGGGATAGCTTGGATAGGTTGTATGGAAGGTGTTTGAACCAGTTTGAGACAAAACGCACGAGGGATTTGAGCTGTGGAAATCAAAGTGCAGGGAGTGCCCTGTTTTGCCAAATGAAGATGATTTTGTGCTATGGGCGGTTTGAGGGCTCAAAGGGTCGTGTTTCTAGTTCAAGGGGATGTAAGAAACTTGTCTCAAGTGCTTGCAAAAGTTGGTTTCTTCTGATATTCCAGTTATGTGATATTGAACATGTTTCTTGTATATGAAGAAAAAGTGGACAAGTGATGCAAAGCAGGCCTGTACAGGCTATTCATCAGCTTGCTGTTTACCGTGGTTATTGGTAAACAACCGATGATCCTCCAAATGGTTACTTATTTGGTTACTCGCAGGATCGATCAGATTGATCCTAGGACATAGGTTGATTTTGAGGTTTTGATTAAATTGGATATTGGTTAAATGGCAATAAAATAAAGAGGCTTTAAGTAAATTGCATGAAGAAGTAGGCTTGGTAAAATAAATGAAGGCTTAAAGTAAAGGATTTCGACAGGAAAGTAAAGAAGAAAGCAAGTAAAGTTTCTGGAAAAGTAAATGACTTTGATTAATAAAGTTTGTGTTTCACACATACATTTCTCAACAATTCTTTCTCACACGCTGGGTACTCGAATCTATATGAGTGACTTTGTATATAATTGTGAACACCCGCGAGAAACTGCGTGAACTACTACTATTTATACTAAAACATCCCAAGTAACCGTCGGGCAGTTACACTGCTTCGAGATGATTCCACTTGGCACGTTCTCAACGTTCGACGCCCCAGATCTTTGCACGTTGCACTTGGTAACCGCTGGAAACCGTTTTCCCTCCAAACGCTTGAACTTCAAACCGTTCCACTCTGAACCATCGAACACATTCGTCGAGAAGCATCTTCGATGAAAAACACCTTCGACGTCGAAGGCAACCAACTTCTCCCTTGGAAGAAATCTTCTAAGTACATTGCCATCTTTCGATGGGCATTTCGACAGACCTAGCTGGTCGAAAACATCCTTCAGCTTTAATGGCTGTCATTAATGAAACAAGGGTGTCGAATTTAGGAGCCAACAAATTGCCCCCCAAGAATGCCTTATTTCGACTCTGAAAGAAAAAGGCATTCTTTGAAACGCCATTCGACACCTGTCTTTTCATTCTTAGTCACAAATTAAATTATGCACTTTTTGTTGTCTTCTACCAACCACTGACAATCCCAAGAAAAACCATCATTTATCTGTACCTAAGACGTCACCTCAGTATGGCGTACAGTGTGCCAAACGTCATTTCACAAATTGTCATCATGACAATTCCAAAAAACGAGGGCGCACGCTGCACCCCTCCATTTCTGCAGAACGGCTAAAACAACAGGGAGACGCCACGTGCCCCACTACCTTCTGCAACATTAAATGGCATTTAATGTCCTCGATTTTGGGGATTTTCCCCCACTACTATAAATAGCAGTAAGTACCCATTGTGGGACTTTTTACGCTATCTAGCTTTCAAAATTCTTCATTTGCATACAAACTCTTGTCAACTTTGCAAAACCTCTTTTTCTTCACTTCGTCTTCAACCTCACTACCACCAATGGCATCTGGTTCTTCCAACGCTCCTAGCGCCAACGCACCATCTGGAAACGTCAAACCTAGGGTTTTCGCCACCGCTCCAGTAGTGACTCCCACGAGCCAACGAAGGGTCCTTGAACCTTTGGACATTGTTGTACGTGATGCTTATTCACGCCACCTTATGATTCCGGTTGGATATTCCAACCAGATCTTTGCTATGTCTGGCCCATTGTACCCAAGCATTGCTGAGGCCATGAAGATCAAAAGTTATTTTCCGGTAGTTGAGAGACTCAAACCGGTTGCATGCTCCAAGAAAGATGCAGAGGATAATGAAGATCCTGCTAAAGAGAAAATCGACCTCCGTTTCTTCAACAAAGGTGTTAGGGCTTTCAGGTCTGGCCCTAGCCTTACTCCTGATTATAGTGCTTGGCTGGAAAAAATGGAGAAACGCCAGGCTTCGATCTGGAAAGACATGGGGATTTTCGACCTGGTCATGCTGTCGAAGACAGGTCTTAACTATTCCCCAGAGATGTTGATAGCTTCTTTACTCTTCTGGGACTACACCCATTTCACCTTCCATCTTCCCTGTGGAATGCTGACTCCCACACTCTTCCATGTGGCCGCCATCACTGGCCTTTGACCTACTGGGGACTACTTCGACCCGGAGGAAATGTCGGAGGATCAGATTGGATTCTCTGCCACAAAACCAACCTACACCACCTTCATCAATCACTACCACGACAGGTCGACAGATGCTGTGTCGGATGTCGAACATATTGCGTTTCTAGCCTTATGGCTGACACACTTTGTGTTTTGCTCCAAGTCCTTACAGGTGACCAAGAAGATGGTCACTCTCGCCACTCAACTCCATCATGGCCAAAATATCTGTTTGGCAGAATTGATTTTGGCTAGCCTGTATGAGTCGATTAGTAATGGAGCGACTCTTCTGAAGATTATCGAGAACAGGGCCAGTCTGCTGCTTGCTGGACCTTTTTGGCTGCTCCAACTGTGGCTCAATTCCACCTTCGAATCTTTCTTGCCTAAGAAGATTCAAATAAATGAGCAGGCTCCAGAGATAGCGAACAGACGCGTCGAAGGAACCAGATTGGCTCTGTTGACTCCAATGGAAGATGGACTGGAGCTTCAGCAAACTTTCACAAACTTCGTTCTGATGTTTGCTAGAAGAAAAGAGTTTGCTTCGACTATGGCTCCGTTTGCTCGACGGAATGTTGGCCCAGAGTGGTTCACAAGGCCACATCCTAGGACGTCGAGTGGTCCTCAGGTTGACGAACATACAACAATGTGGGAGGCGTTCCTCACACCAAGAATCATGCCTCTTCGATTCAAGAGCTCTAAGACTCACTTGAGTCTGATTGCATATCAACCAAACCTGGTGTCTCTCCAGTTTGGTATTATTCAAACACTACCTTCTCCAATTTTTCCAAGGGAGAAGTCTATGTTATACTTCTGCAACGACTACACCGAAGAAGCTGCCACTAAGCATATCGGCAGATATGCTGGTTGAACAGTTCTTTCGTTGTTTGACTACCAGCTCAACTTTCTTTGCTCACCATCCTTCGAGGAGTGGTGGAAAAGTTATTACGCTGAGGAGTTTTTCGACGAGAAGGACTTCGTGGATGAGCTTCAGAAATCTTTTGTCCTTGTCCTGGACAAAATAAAGAAATGTAAGTTCATCCTTTCAAATTACTTTGTCTTTGTCTTTCGACTGCTAGCCTGTTAATTATTTTATCTGCTTTCAGTTGTTCGAAAGCCTGCAGCCAAGAAGGCTGCAGAAGGCCAACAGGGAGGAGGCCCCTTAACAAAACCTCCACCGCCGACGAAGACTATAGCGCCGGCGAAGACCACAACAAACCAACAGGGGGAAGGCCCTTCGAAAAAGCCTTTTGTATCGGTAACCAGACTTTCATTATTGACTTCTGGCTTTGACTTTTGACTTTTGATGCAACTGCTAAATCAAACTCCCATTGGTTTTTTAGGCACCTTCGTCCAAGAAACGGCCAGCACTGACGGTCGAATCCGGGAGCGACGAAGAAGATGATTCTCCCCCTGCTCCTCTAAAAAGGCGAAAGCTGAAGAAAGACGTTCCTGCTCCTGAGGGTCGAACAATTAGAATAAAGGTTGCTGGGAGAAAGCCCAGGCCACCTCCAGTAATCATTGAGGAGCCAACGGAGGAGGAATTAAACGCTCTTCTCAATAAGCCTGTCGAAAGCGACAATTCCAGCCCTGGGGCTGAAGCTAATTTACAGGTAATCTCTTAGATCTCTTTGTAACTCAGGTGCCGATACCTACATTCGACTATGTCTCTTTCGAATTTTGAAGATTCTTCTTCTTCTCTTTTCAGGACACCACTGAAAGCTCACCGCCAAGAACTTCTGAAACATTGGAGTCTGCTGAACTCAGCAGGCCACAAGAAAAAGACTTGGAAAACGATGAATCCCATACTGAAATAAATGAGGCCAATGCTGAGACGGAAGAAAAACCAGCAGAAGATCCTCAAACAGAAGAGCAACAGCCAAAAGAGATTCAGGTGGTGGATCTGTCGGAAGAGAATCGTGACGAAGGGGACCACGGCAACGTTGGCGAAGAGGATCAAGGTGTCGCTGGCGAAGAGAACCAAGGTGACGCTGGCGAAGGGCACCATGATGACGCTGGTACTGCCGCAGTCCGAGTCGAAGGTCATCAAGTCGAGGCAAATGTTACTCAACAGCCTCAAACCCAAGACAATGTTGTTGCAAAGGCTGTCACCTCAACAAAGCACAGGTCGAAAGAGGACTTAGAACTCTTGAAGCAAACTGACCCTGTTAGCTATCTGAACGCCATCATCGAGAGCAAAAGTTTGTCTGACGCTAGCCAGGAGGTTCCTACCCTGTCGGGGAAGTCCACTGAAACTTCTCCTCTCGATGAGGCTTTGACGAAGGTTAAGGCTCAGTTTTTCAAGAAAGACTTGATGAAAGCTTTGGAGGGGGACCCTACTGCTCCATCATACTTGAGGGATGTTTTGAATGCTGTAGACTTGTTAGCTGTACCTCCAGAAGTTTCAGGCTTTATCATGGAGCTACACTCCATTATTGATCAAGTCTCAGCAGATTATCGGCGACAAAGGGGCTTTAATAGTCAGCTTGAAGTGTTATATGGCAAAAGCTCTTCTGCATGGACTGCTGTTTCGGAGATAACTTCTCGAATTGCGGAGTTGTCGAAGCAAAAAGCATCTAAACAAGAAGAAATTGATGCCATCGATCGAGAGAATGCTTCCTTCAGGGCGCAAATCGAAGAAATAGAGGCTAAGATAAATGCCAATACTAAGCACAAGGAGGAACTTCTCTCGACCGTCCTAGACACCGAAAGTCAAACTGAAATCACACAAGGCCTAGAATTTGCTGAGAAAGCCCAAGGCTTCGACGATCAGATTGCCAAGCTTGTGCAGGCGAATGCCTGGTGCAACAAAAGATTGGAGCTGAAGCAAACCAAGTACCTTCGACTCAAGGACTCCATTCCCTTCTGATTGATTCAGCTTTTTAACCATATTTTGTAATATGTATTCGACAACATTGCCATCTTGGCTAAATTATAAAAAAATTCCATTTTGGCTTTTTTATGGTTAATTTAGTCATTACTTTGTTATTTTATTTTTATCTCTTGGAGTGTAGGTTTGTATTTTTTCAAATATTTACCATTTACTCTCAAAAGCCTTTTATCTTCACCTAGCTCTTCGACTTCATAGGCTCCACCAGAAAAAGTCTGGATAACTCTGAATGGTCCTTCCCATTTGGGTGACCATTTTCCCATGCTTCGATCCCTTTGATCCATGGGAAGAATCACCTTCCAAACTAGTTCTTCAGGCGAAAATACCTTAGGTTTCACCTTTTTATTATAAGAGTCTTCTACTCTTTTCTTCTGAAGCCTGAGTAGGTCAAGAGCGCGCAATCTTTCTTCGTCTAAATCCACTAGTTCGTCTAACATCATATTCCAATAAATTTCAGAGGGAATATCATAATGTCTCTGAACCCTTGCAGATTGAAGACAAATTTCTGCTGGCAACACTGCGTCATGACCAAAAGTTAGCCTGTATGGTGTTGTACCTATGGCTTCTTTTGGGGACGTTCAACAAGCCCACAAAATCTGGTCTAACGTCTTATGCCAATTTTTTGGTTTCTTCCCAACATGCTTTTTTATCAAGCCAATCACTACTTTGTTTGTTGCTTCGACTTGACCATTTGCCTGTGCATAATAGGGCGTTGATGTTAGGAGTTTAAAACCTGTTTCCTGAGCGAATTCCTGCATCTTCCGACCAGTGAAAACTGACCCTTGATCAGTAGTTATAGTCTCAGGGATTCCATACCTAAAGATAATGTTCTTTTGAATAAATTCAATGACATTTTCTTGGTCTACATTGACTAAAGGGATAGCTTCGATCCACTTAGTAAAATAATCAATGCCTACCAGTATATACTTCTGGCTCTTTGATGATGCTGGTCGAATCTCTCCAATGAGGTCCAACGCCCATCCTCTAAAGGGCCAAGGTTTCACTATCGAGTGAAGTTCGCTTGCTGGTACATGCTGGATGCCTGTATGGACTTGACATTCTTGGCAACCTTTGGCGAACTCAACACAATCTTTCAGCATAGTGGGCCAGTATAGTCCTTGTCGAAACAACAACCATTTCATCTTATGGCCTGCTTGGTGAGCCCCACATGCTCCAGCGTGCGTAGTCGAAAGGGCTATGTATGCCTCAGTTTCACTTAAGCATTTTAGCAATACCCCTTCAGGCGTCTTCTTGAATAACTCATTACCCATGAGTACATAACTCAATGCCCTGTACTTTGTTTTTCGTTCTGTCGAAGCTCCTGGATTTTGAAGATAATCCACAATGGGTTTCCTCCAATCTTGTTCTGACAAATTATCTATGAACGAAATTTCGAAGTTACTTTGATCAGCATATCCTAGCCTTGTCGATTCCAAGTCTGTTGGTGACAGACAAGTTGCTTTTATCTTTTCTCGAACTTCGATTGCTCTTTGTAATCTCGTTTTTGAAATCTTGTACCCAGATGCAATTTGTGCCAAGTCGTTGGCTATTTGATTTTCCCCTCTGGGTATGTGTCGAATATTGACCATTTCAAATTTTTTCAATAAACGATTTGCTATCACAAAGTACATAATGAGATTTTCTCTTATGCATTTATATTCCTTTGTGACTTGCTTAATGACTAACTCTGAGTCTCCCATTATTTCGACTCGAGTTGCCCCCAATTCCAACAATATTTCAAGGCCAGTAATTAGAGCTTCATACTCAGCCTCATTGTTCGAACAAGAACCTGATATCTTGTACTTGAATGTTGTTGGAATTTTTTCTGGAGAAATAATCAAGACTCCTACTCCTGTTCCATCTTTATGGCTGGAACCATCGAAGTAGAATTTCCAAGGTTCTATCTCCACATAATTAATATCCTCAACTTGAATTGAGTGGTCGACTATAAAGTCTGCAACCACTTGTCCTTTCACTGCCTTAAGAGGCATAAAGGTCAAGGAGTATTCAGTTAATGCTAATGCCCACTTGCCAATTCGACTGTGCAAGATAGGTTTCGACAACATATACTTGAAAACATCAAAATGAGACGAAACATACACATCAACTGGTTTTATATATTGCTTGAGTTTTGTACAAGAGAAATACAGACATAGACACAATTTTTCAACTTCACTATATCTAGTTTCTGCATCGTTCAAAACTCTACTAAGATAGTAAATGGGTCTTTCGACTCCATTATCATCTTCTTGGGCTAACATGCTTCCCAAAGTTTTGTCGGATGCAGCTATGTACAATCTCATACTCTTATTGCTACAAGGAGGCACCAAAATAGGTGGCTTAGTGAGGTACCCTTTGATTTTTTCGAAGGCTTCTTGTTGCTCTTGCCCCCATTCGAACCCCTCTTTATTCAATCGAAGTAAGGGTTAAAAGGCTTGAGCTTTCCCACTTAGGTTAGATATGAATCTCCTTAAGAAATTTATCTTGCCTAACAGAGATTGCAGTTCCTTCTTATTTGATGGCGCTTTCGCTTCCAGAATTGCCTTCGTCTTGTTCTGGTTGATTTCGATTCCTTTCTTGTGGACAACGAAGCCCAAGAAATCTCCAGCTTTCACACAGAATGCACACTTCAAAGGGTTCATCTTTAGACCATGTTCTCTCATTCTTTCGAATGATTGTCGAAGGTGGTCAATATGATTCTTCCTGGAAACAGATTTTATCACAATGTCATCAATATATACTTGCATAAAAGTGTTAATAAAATCATGGAAGATAGTATTCATTGCTCGCTGGTATGTTGCCCCAGCGTTCTTTAGGCCAAAAGGCATCACTACCCATTCGTAAGTGCCTAAGGCCCCAGGGCATCGAAAAGCTGTTTTCGACACATCCTCTTCAGCAATGAATATTTGATTATATCCTGAATAACCATCGAGCATACTCAGGTATTCATAGCCAGCGGCAGAATCGACTAGCATTTCCGCCACAGGCATAGGATATTCATCTTTGGGCGTAGCAGCATTCAAATCTCTGAAATCTATGCACACCCTTAATGTACCATTTTTCTTAATTACTGGCACAATGTTTGCAATCCATTCGACATACCTTGTAACGCGTATGAATTTGCATTTCAGAAGTCTTTCGACTTCCATTTTGATCTTCGACAGTATTTCTGGGGCGAAGCGTCTTGGACTTTGCTTGATTGGCTTCTTCCCAGGTTTGATTGGCAACTGAAGTTCTACCAATCTTCTGTCGAGACCAGGCATTTCGTCGTAATCCCATGCAAAACAGTCCTTGAACTCTTTCAACAATTGGATTACTTCCAACCTAAGTTCTGGGTCAATTTTGGCGCTGATGTAAGTTGGCCTTTTCTCTGACCCTTCGCCTAAGTTGATTTCTTCTAAAGGATCTTGCGCTAACATTTTAATGTTGTTCGCCAAGGGGTCCTTTTCGAAGCCCAAAGGCTCATCGTCATAGATTGCGTCGAGCCTCTGTTCCTGCATTCCTTCTGGCATGATATCAGGGGGTTCTGGATCGAAATCCTTTCCTGGACCTGCAGCAGATAACTGTTGATCATTGGCCTGTGTGGCCATGTACTTTACTTCGGCTTCGAGAGCCGTTATCATCTTTGTTTCGGCTACATAAGCCGAAATTCGCTTCAAAGACTGTGACTCAGTCATTATCACTGAATTCACTTCCCCAACCAGTTGGTTGGATATCAGTTAACCCACTGAATTCTATGTGGGACAAGTCTTCTCTGTCCCATTGGAAACCATGCTCAGGATGCAGGTATAGGGAACAAAAAGTATTTGGCGCTGGCGCCATGTCGAAGTCAGGTGTTGGACATGGCCCTATGTGAGCCAAGTTCTTGTCGAAATCTGCCAGCCCCAGGTGATTCACTTTGCCTAGGTAATAGCTTTGATCTGCCTCTATGTTTTCGACCATCCCATCTGGACGCCATAGCAGCAGTCTCTGGTGCATCGATGATGGCACAACACCAACACCATGAATCCATTCACGGCCCAACAAAAGATTGTAGTTAGGTTTGGCCGATATGACCATAAACATTGTTGGTCGAAGGATAGATCCCACCTTGATATCCAGTTGGATCACCCCCATAGTGGTCCCTATGCCGCCCTCATAGTTCGACAGGACCATGTTGTGAGGCTTAATGTCCTCATCCCTTTTGCCAATTTTCCTTAGCATAGAGTGAGGAATAATGTTGATGGTTGCCCCACAATCCACCACTATTTTATTCACTGTAGTTTCTTCGAGTTTAGCCCTTATAAATAAAGGCTTGAGGTGATTTTTCATCGCCTCTGTAGGTGGTTCGAAGAATCCATTTTGTTCCTCAGTGGTGCCATTGTCCATGACGAAATAGCACACTGGCCTATGTTTGGCCATTTCTTGCTCCACTTCCCAGTCACTTGCTTCGACCTCCACCTGTCGGTTGAATTCTCTGGGCAGCACTGAGACTATATTCACCATTATGTCCAAAGTATCATCAGACTCAGAACCATCTTCGTCTTCAATTTCACCTTGATTAGGCCAAACTAGCCTGTTGGTTACTGGCTCTCTTTCTAGAGGTTTCCTTTGCTTCCTTAGAGGAACATTCAAACTGGTTTCTGCCTTTGGTTCATTGGAAGCCTCCCTCTCAGCTTTTCGTCTCCTTTGATATCTCCTCCATTGAGATCGAGACATGGGATTTTTCCCTTTGTAGTTGCTTGACACTTGTGCAACTTTAGGTGCAGCAACTTGAGGCTCTTTCTTTTGAGTTAAAGATGAACCCCTTGGCACGTCGAAAGAGTGCCATCTCTCCTCACTTGGCCTTTTTCGACCAGAGGTTTTGTACCAGGTATCTACCGGCACATTTGTTGGAGGCCTGAAAGTCAATGGCCTCTTTTCTTGGTTTGAACCTCTTTGGGAGGCTCTTCTGGGGTCATGTCGAAGATCAACATTTTCCCTTCTCTTATTCGCTGCTCTTACGCCTTGAATGTGCTCAGCAGCTTTTTTGTCAAAGATCGAACTGCATCTTGGACACAGCATCACCTCTGATTTCTTTTTCTGGCATCTTTGCAGAAAATCTGCCAGATTTTCATTTTCCCGAGGGAAAGCGGTCTTGTTAGCTTGTTCTTGCCTCATGGCCTCTTCTGATGCTTTTGGGTCAGAGAGTTCGACCATGTTGATATTCATTGTATCTTTGTTGGCAAGAGTTAACTGCTTCATTTGTATCTCCAAATTCTCCGTCTGGCCTTGAACTGTGGCCAAGTGAGAACTGGGTTTTGGTCCAGTTTTTTGTGCTTCAACGGTCTCCAGCTTTGGGCTTTCGACCGCTTTCTGAACTGCTTCAATTGTCTTTCTGGATAAATTTCCAGAAAAACTGCCAAAGATTGGCATGTTGATATGGTCCTTTGAGACTTCGACCATTGTGATTCTTGGCCTCTTCGACTGGCTCCTGGTTGCCTCGATCACGTTCACCTCAGAAGGCTCAGCATAGTGGGCTTCAGCCTGCAACGGATTTGAGTCGACAACCATGGGGGTCTTGTCAGCAAACTTCAACCTCCCTTCTTCGATAGCGTCTTGCACAAGATTCCTGAAAAGAAAACATTGAGAAGTTTTATGGCTCAAAAAATTATGATATTTGCAAAAACCTCTCTTCTTTCTTTGATCAAGAGGAGGCACTTTTACCCCTGGGGGTACTATCATTTGGCCATCTTTTACAAGCAAGTCAAATATTTCATCACATTTTGTGATGTCAAAACTATAAGTCTTTTTGGGGAACCTATCGTTGGTCCTTTCTGGACCAATGGGATTTTTCCCACTTGAGGGGACTAACAGTTTGCAAGAGTATGGTGGCCCTTGTTTTAGTTCTGCCAAATCGACTTCTCCTTCTTCGACAGTTATAGTATCGTCGAAGGATTCTGGATCTTCGTCATCCATCTCAACGTACGCTATCCTCTCTCTTATGAGCTTTCGTTGCCTTTGCTTTTTCGGCTTTGAGGCGTTCTACCTGTCGAACTCTATCGGCCAGTTGGGCCATGTCTCTTAGGTATTGGGTGTCTAACTTCTTCCTAATGGAATAATCTAAACCGCCTGCGGCTATTTCGACTAACTCATGTTCTGGCACTTGTGTAAAACATCTCGCCTTGAGCAACCTAAACCTATTTAGATATTCGTCTATAGGTTCAGTGAAACGTCTCTTTACACTGGCCAGTTCTTTCAGGCTTATCTTGGTTTGCCCCATGTAGAATTGCTCATGGAACAATCTTTCCAACTGGGTCCAATGATGGATCGAATTGGGGGGGAGAGTTGTAAACCAAGTGAAAGCGTTCTTTGTTAAAGAACTTGGGAAGTACTTGATCCTCAGGTTTTCATTATTCGAAATATCTCCTGCTTCGATCAAGTATCTCGCCACATGCTCGACAGTAGATTCTGTCGTGTCCCCAGAGAACTTAGTGAATTTGGGGACTTTGCATCTAGGAGGTAAGTCTGTTTGTAACACGTATTCTGACAATGGGGACGTAAAGTTGGGCCTTCGAAAGCCCATGTTCATCCCATTTTGAGTCATGATCCTTTCGATCATGGTTGCCAGATTATTTTCCAAACCCATGTTTTGGTATTGGATATGCTGAACTACTTCGTCAGCATTTTGGTTTCTGTTAACTAACCTTACCTCTGGGGTTATTACCCTAGGTTCCTCGACGGGTTGCTCCAATCGTGCCCTAAGGTTTTCTTCGACAGGCTGTTGAACCTGGTTGATGGTGGTTTCTTCCTCTAAGAATATCCCCTGGTTTCCCCTTATTTGCGCCCTTTGGGGCTGTCGAATAGGTTGGGGTACTCCAAAGAAATCAGCCAAACGCGTCATTTGCGCTGTCATCTGCTGATTCGATTGAGTAGTGTTTTGTATTAGAGGGTTCAACACTGTACTTAAAGTCTGTGCCAATATTTGCACCATATCATGGTTGCTTTCGTCCATTTGCTGCCTCAAGACTGCTGTCGAGGCATTGGTAAGGCCATGGGCTACTTGGGACGTTCCTCCTAAGAGTTGGGTCCTATTTCTATTCGCCATACCTACTCCAGAACCTTGGAGTGGCGAAGAGGCACTCACTAAAGGGTCTGAAAAAGTGGACGCAACATTCGTCAGGCTAGCCAAGTCAGAAGTTGGCATGCCATAGAGTAGTTCTCGATTATGACCGCCTGTCATAAATCCTGGGGGAACAAAAGGCCTTGTGCCTAAATTTCCCCTTGGAGGGGGAGTTCCCAAAGGCACTCTGGGGCCTGTGAACGGAGGTAATGGCCCCGTTGCTGTGACCGTTACTGCTGGTGTCGAACCAGCGGTTATCGCTTCACTTACGGTCGGGATAACCGTTGCTCCCACATTTGTTTGTGGGATTTCGTTATTGTTTGGCGGATTCGCCATCTCTTCCCTTCTTCTAGCAGTATTGTTATCATTAGTGTATATTCTACCACTTCTCAATAACATGCAACACTCCTCGAAAAGATGAGATTATTTTTAACAATCAACACACGGTCCCACCGGGTGTGCCAATTTGTTTACCGTGGTTATTGGTAAACAACCGCTGATCCTCCAAATGGTTACTTATTTGGTTACTCGCAGGATCGATCAGATTGATCCTAGGACATAGGTTGATTTTGAGGTTTTGATTAAATTGGATATTGGTTAAATGGCAATAAAATAAAGAGGCTTTAAGTAAATTGCATGAAGAAGTAGGCTTGGTAAAATAAATGAAGGCTTAAAGTAAAGTATTTCGACAGGAAAGTAAAGAAGAAAGCAAGTAAAGTTTCTGGAAAAGTAAATGACTTTGATTAATAAAGTTGGTGTTTCACACATACATTTCTCAACAATTCTTTCTCACACGCTGGGTACTCGAATCTATATGAGTGACTTTGTATATAATTGTGAACACCCGCGAGAAACTGCGTGAACTACTACTATTTATACTAAAACATCCCAAGTAACCGTCGGGCAGTTACACTGCTTCGAGATGATTCCACTTGGCACGTTCTCAACGTTCGACGCCCCAGATCTTTGCACGTTGCACTTGGTAACCGCTGGAAACCGTTTTCCCTCCAAACGCTTGAACTTCAAACCGTTCCACTCTGAACCATCGAACACATTCGTCGAGAAGCATCTTCGACGAAAAACACCTTCGACGTCGAAGGCAACCAACTTCTCCCTTGGAAGAAATCTTCTAAGTACATTGCCATCTTTCGATGGGCATTTCGACAGACCTAGCTGGTCGAAAACATCCTTCAGCTTTAATGGTTGTCATTAATGAAACAAGGGTGTCGAATTTAGGAGCCAACACTTGCATACTATGCTCTTGGCCCCTCAAGTTGGTGGATTTTATTTTCTACACAAGATATGGCTCAATGCTCAAGGATGCTGTTTTGATATAAAGCAAAATTTAAGCAAAAATGGCAATGCTGCTTTTTCTATTTAGGGATTAATCTTGTGTGCAATGCTCTAATGACCAAAACAAAACCTTATACAAATGGATTTGAATTTAATTATTGAGTATGGAATGGTTTTGAGGCCTGTAATCTAGTGCAAAGCAAGCTGATTAGAGTTTGCAACTTGTATCACTATGAACATGCCATGGATAAAAAGTGAGTTTTTGCCAACTTCAAGCCTTCGATTCTCCCTAACCACAAATGAGTTTGGAGAGTTCTTGGACATTTTGGAAAGCTTGAAACATGCTATGCAATCCATCTTTGAAATTAAATTTGAGATTCCAAGTGGAACTATGTGAAAAATGGTCATGAAGAAGGGTCAAAATCCTGCCTAAACTAGGGCAAATTTTCACTAAGTTAAAAGTTTCATGGACCCTTGTTCCAAAAATCATAACTTGAGATACAAGCTTCTTTTGGGAAAACTTTGTGAATCAAAGTTGTAGACTTTGTGGAGGACTACAACTTTCATCTTGGAAGTTTTGTTTTAATCCAATTGCATCATGGTGAAAATATTGGGCAAAGTTAGGAAAAATTAAGAAAATTTCATAACTTAGAAAAATTCTAAGTTATGAAAATTTTCAACTTTAAACCCTAATTTGCAAAATTGGGTTTCTTGATGAATAAGTTTCATGTTTTGACATATCTTGATGAAAAATGACCCTTGGCACTTGATTTTGACAAAAAAAGTCAAAGTTTGACTTTTCAGTGTACAGTCAAATTTTGATCAGTTGACTGAAAAATTCATCTGCCAATCCAATGCAATTGAGATCTTTTGAACCTTGTGAATAGTTCAAGATGATTCCATTGAGTCCTTGAATCCATGCTTGAGCCCAATTTTCCATTGGCTAGGTCAAAAGTCAGAAATTTCCCTTGTGCAGTCAAAACCCTAAAAATGACCATTTTGCCCTTTTGATGATCTGATCAAATTTCTTGAGGAGTTATGGTCCAAACTTGATCAAATGGTTCATATGAGTCTATAATGTTGATGTGGATCAAAAGTTATGAGGTTTGACTATAAATTGGCAACAGTTGACTTTTTCCCCAATATAGTTGATTTCTAGGTCAACTGTCCAATTGATTGGGCAAAAATTTGATTCAAGGCTTGAAACTTGGTAGAGGTAATCTTATAAGTCCAACATGAAATATGAAAGTCACTTTGGGCATTTAAAGTCCAAAAATCCATGTGCAAACTCAAACCCTAATTTAGGTCATCAGTGTAAGGAGATGTCTTGAGCAGTGCAAATCGTAGCTTGGTCTTGGATCCAAAGAGTCTTGTGAGGGGAAATCTTGATAAAATGAGAGGGCAAATTTTGGGGTACAACAGCTGCCCCTGTTCAATCTTCTTGAACCTGAAGAGTTAGATTGGCGAGTTTGCCTTTCGTGACTCGAAGGTAAAAGAGGATTGGACACTAGAGTGCCCGTAAATTTGCACTCGTCAAAATGTAACTGTGGGAATGGGCTTAAAGATGCCATTTGGAGATGGTAGAATCTTACTAGAGATGGGCTTAAAGATGCCATCTAAGACTTTTTTGTTGAGAATTAGGAGAATGAATGTCAGAATGGTATCCGTATCTGGAACGTATTTGAGTTGTATCGGGAGATTGGATTTGTATAAGCAAAGGAATGGCGTCCGTGTCTGGAGCATATCCAAGTTGTAACTGCATTTGATTCTTGAATGAATATCGGAATGCCTTCCGTGTCTAGAGTGTATCTGAAATCTGAAATCTGAATAAGCGACAGAGATACATCCGTGTCTGGAGCATCTTTAGGCTAGGGAATAGGTTTGAATGAGTGACAGAATGGCAACCGTGTCTTGGAGCGTATCTGAACTGTATCTGAAGTTGAGATATGTATGAGTAGCAGAATGACTTCCGTGCCTGGAATGTATCCGTACTGTAATTGGGATCCGGACATGTGACAGAATGACTTCCGTGTCTGGAATGCATCTGAACCTGAGGTTGACAGTTGAATCTGAATGAGAAATAGAATGGCTTTTGTGTTTGGAGCGTATCTAGTCTGTATCTGATTGCTGAAGTCTGTATGAGTAGTAGAATGACCGCCGTGTCTGGGGTGTATCCATATTGTATTTTGACTTGAAATTCTGAATGAGTAATAGAATGACCGCCGTGTCTGGGGTGTATCCATATTGTATCTGAAATATTTGAACACTCTTTAAAGGTAGCTTTTAATCTTATCCTGAAAAAGGGTAAAATGTTTGCTAAAACACAAAGTTATGATGCATGAAATGTATGATGCAACAAGATATGTTTTATCAATGTTTATGATATATGAATGTAATGTATGTGCATGTAAGTTGATTGGCTGTCTTGTTGAGGAGAATAAATCCTTGATAGCTGGAGATAATGAAATCTTTGACTGCTGCCGGGGAAAATAAATCCTTGACTGCTGCTGGAGATTCAAAACCTTTGATTGTTGAGAATGAGAAATCCTTTGGACTACTGCTGGGGATTAACAAGAGCTTTGACAACTTCTGCGGGGAATTGAGAATCCTTTATGACTTTCCTGGGGAATAAGGAAAACTCTGACGATCTCTACTGGGGAATTAAAACCTGGGAGGCTTCAACCGAAGAAATGAGGACAAGAATCTTTGTTCTGCTGGGAAATAACTCTTTGGGGAGAATACTTATCCTGTTGGAGAATTTTTAAAAGCTTGGGTTGTATTCCAATCTACCGGGGAATCGGAGGAAGTTGGATAGTACTTCACCGGGGTTTAAAGGTTGAAGTTTTGGACTCCGTTGGGGAAGAAAGTTTTATCTTCACTGGGGATTTTTAGTTCAAAGTCTTTTGGCTCCGCTGGGGATCGGGAGTTTAGAAACTTAAATCTGATGAGGATTTTGAAACTTAACTCCGCTGGGGATATGTAGGATCTCAAGGACATACTACAGGGGATTCCTCCTGGAATAGCCTAAAGGCGTTTTCCTATACTTTCAAACTATCAGTAATTATCCTTTCTCATTTCGTTTTATTTGTAAGCAGTGATTATGTTCAAGTGCGTATGCTCATTTGATAAATCATTGGATGTTTTCAAATAAAACACAATTGTAAAAAAGAAAGAAAAAACAAACAAATTTCTGCACTTTGAAGTATCTCTGTATTAACTTTTTGTAAGTATTTTGTACAAAGGAGACAAACATCCTAGTAAGAGAATGTTGTCATAAAAAATGAGAAAATTTTATACAAAGAAAGATGGCTATGTGTAACAATTCCATGGGGTTCCCATTCTGCTATAGCCTTCACAACTCTGAGTATCTTCTCCATTCGTTGCTTCGTCCGCAGATGATTGGATTGATCAGAAGCTTGGAGCTTGTCCGTGAAGAGATTGTCCTTAAAGTGATTCGACGAGACATAGTCATACGCTTTAATTCCATAACTTTTGCCTGGATCGCCCTTTCGGGTTTTCGATCCACCGGGAAACCCTTTTTTGCCCAAGTCGCCCTTTCGGGTTTTCAACTTGCGGGGTGTACATATTTTTTTATTTATCCATAATTTTTTCCTGAACCGCCCTTTCGGGTTTTTGATTCACCGGGATGCCCATTTTTGCCCAAGTCGCCCTTTCGGGTTTTCAACTTGTCGGGTCGTTTATGCATAGTATCTTTTGACTATGTCTGCGTTCGCAGGATGCGGCAGGTCATCATCGTCCATGGTGGTCAGAATCTATGCCCCACCAGAAAAGATGTTTTTGATCACAAATGGTCCTTCGTAAGTAGGAGTCCACTTGCACCTGGGATCACTTTGCGGCAAGATGATCCGCTTGATTACAAGATCCCCGACTTGATATACATGTCTCTTGACTTTCTTGTTGAAGGCCTTGATCATACGTTTCTGATACGCCTGACCATGGCAAACAGCAGTAAGTCGCTTCTCGTCAATCAAGTTAAGTTGATCAAACCGGGTTTGAATCCAATCGTCTTCACTCAAACCAGCATCCTTCATGATCCTCAAGGAAGGGATCTGAACTTCCATAGGTAAAACAGCTTCCATGCCATATACCAAAGAAAAGGGGATTGCCCCAGTTGAAGTGCGTGCCGTGGTACGGTACCCGTGCAGAGCAAACGGTAACATCTCATGCCAGACCTTGTAGGTGATTGTCATTTTTTGAATGATCTTCTTGATATTTTTGTTCGCCGCTTCGACAACACCCTTCATCTTGGGCCGATAGGGAGATGAATTGTGATGTTGAATCTTGAACTGCTTGCACTGAGCGGTGATCATAGTATTGTTCAAATTTGTACCGTTGTCCGTAATGATCCTGTCGGGGATACCATACCGGCATATGAGGTTCTGCTTGATGAAGCAGGCAACCACATTCTTTGTAACGGAGGCGAAGGAAGCTGCTTCAACCCACTTGGTAAAGTAATCAATGGCCACCAGGATGAAACGGTGTCCATTGGATGTTGTAGGCTTGATCTCTCCAATCATGTCGATTCCCCACATCGCGAATGTCCAAGGAGCTGTTAAGACATTGAGAGGGACTGGGGGAATATGTACCTTGTCAGCATAGATTTGGCATTTGTGACAAGTACGGGAATATTGATGACAATCAGCTTCCATGGTAGACCAGTAGTAGCCTGCCCGTAGAATCTTCTTAGCCATCGTATGACCGCTTGAGTGGGTGCCAAAGGTGTCATTATGTAGTTCAGCCATGATCTGCTCAGCTTCAACCTTGTCCACACAACGGAGTAGGACACAATCAAGATTGCGCTTGTATAGGATACCATTGCTCAGAAAGAATTTGGCAGCGAACCTCCTTAAGAACTTTTTGTCGTTGACTGAAGCTCCTTCAGGGTATTCTTGTGCTTCGAGATACCTTTTGACTTCATGAAACCAAGGTCGGTCCACCACTTCTTCGGTATTAATCTCGTGACAATATGCAGGTTCGTCCATTCGCTCAATGGTGATTTGAGGTTCCTCATTATCCCAGTTAAGTTTAAACATGGAGGACATTGTAACTAGCGCATCTGCCAGCTGATTTTCTTCTTGCGGGAAGTGCTCGAAGGTAATCTGCTCGAAATGTGGTAACAATGTCAAGACATGTTCTTTGTATGGGATGAGGTTAGGGTGCTTAGTATCCCACTCTCCTTTGATTTGACTAATAACTAAAGCTGAGTCCCCAAATACGATCAAAGATTTGATTCCCAAGTCAATAGCAGCCTTGAGACCAAAGATACAAGCTTCATACTCGACCATGTTGTTGGTGCAGCTGAAGTAGAGTCTAGCAGTGAAAGGTCTAAGGCAACCTTCCGGAGAGATAAGTACCGTTCTGATACCGTTGCCAAGCGCATTCGAAGCACCATCAAAGTACAGGGTCCATCGGGATCCTTGTTCAGGTCCGTCATAAGGTATGTTACCTTTAATGTTATCCAATGTCATAATATCCTCGTCAGGGAAGTCGAACCTCATAGATTGGTAATCTTCGACGGCTTGATGAGCTAGATGGTAAGCTAGTACACTCCCCTTTATAGATTTTGGGTTGTGTATTGGATATCATACTCTGTCAGGATCATCTGCCATCTAGCGATTCTTCCTGATAAAGCAGGTTTCTCGAAGATGTACTTGATCGGATCCATTTTAGAAATCAACAAAGTGGTATGTTTCAACATATACTGCCTTAGCTGGCGAGCAGCCCATACCAAAGCGCAACAAGTTTTCTCGAGCAGTGAGTAGCGAGTCTCACAGTCGGTAAACTTTTTGCTAAGGTAATAAATGGCGTGCTCTTTTCGGCCAGACTCATCATGTTGGCCCAGTACGCACCCCATTGAATTATCCAAAACAGTCAGATACATGATTAATGGTCTTCCTTCGACGGGTGGCGTCAAGATAGGAGGTTCCAGCAAATACTCCTTTATTTTATCGAAAGCGACTTGACAATCATTGTTTCATTCAACCACCTGATCTTTCTTCAATAGCTTGAAGATTGGTTCACAGGTAGATGTTAGGTGAGAGATGAACCTTGCGATGTAGTTTAGGTGTCCCAAGAAACCTCTGACCTCCTTCTCAGTGCGAGGGGAAGGCATTTCTTGTATAGCTTTGACTTTGGCAGGATCAACCTCGATGCCTTTGTTACTGACGGTGAATCCCAAAAGTTTACCGGACCTGACTCCAAAAGTGCACTTGCTAGGGTTCAGTCTGAGCTTGTATTCTTTTAACCTGACAAACAGCTTTTACAGGTGGTCGAGGTGTTCTTCTTCTGTCTGTGAACGGGCTATCATGTCGTCTACGTAGACTTCAATTTCATGATGTATCATGTCATGAAACAAAGCTATCATGGCTCGCTGATAGGTTGCCCCGGCATTCTTCAGTCCGAATGGCATCACTTTATAGAAGAAGGTACCCCAGTGTGTAACAAAAGTAGTCTTCTCCATGTCTTCGGGGGCCATTTTGATTTGGTTGTACCCTGAAAATCCGTCCATGAAAGAGAATACCTTGTGTTGAGCTGTGTTGTCAACCAAGATGTCAATATGTTGTAGTGGAAAATCATCTTTAGGGCTAGCCCTATTTAAATCTCTGTAATCCACACACATTCTGACTTTGTCGTCCTTCTTAGGCACAGGCACAATGTTAGCAACCCATTGTGGATAGGAAGTAACAGCCAGAAAGCCAGCATTGAACTGCTTCATCACTTCAGCTTTGATCTTTTCAGACATGTCGGGCCTCATTCGGCGGACTTTCTGTTTGATTGGTGGACAGTCTTCTCTTGTAGGGAGAGAGTGAACCACAATATCTGTATCCATCCCCGACATGTCTTCATAGGACCAGGCGAAGATCTCAACATATTCATTCAACAGCTGAACTAAGCGCTCTTTGACACTTGGCTCCAGGTTGGCACCCACTTTAACCTCTTTTCTGTCTTTGGCGGTACCCAAATTGATAGTCTCCAACAACTCTTCATGGGGCAGAATAGCCCTTTCTTCCTGTTGCAAAAGTCTAGCCAACTCTCCAGGCACTTCACAGTCTTTATCACCTTCGTATTCGGCATGATTGACCAGATCTTCAGAGTCACTGAAGGCCATAGCAGAATTGTTACCCATGGAATCCGGAGTGGATGGGTAACTGCGTTTTGTGAGTGTGGGTGTGTGTAAGGGATAGACACCTTTAAACAAAATAAAATGTAAAAAGAAAGAAAATGAACACAAAAGTTTATATATGAAAACGTCCATGATTCATTAAAAATGGCATATGAAAATGAAGAATCAAAACCCTTACAAATGGACCTATATGCCCCGGGTAAGGCATAAGGCAAAAAGTGTACGAATTGTTTAAAAGTTATTACAGACCAAACAGGAAATGTTCAAAAGATAAATTACTGATTGATGAAAGTAATAGGAATGAAGCCTTTCGCCTCCCAGTTGTTCAGTCCTCCTTCAATAGCTGGAAAGATCCAGTCTTCAAAATTGCTTCCTTCTTCATCATCTTTTAAAGCATGAACTCCATGATGAGTGATTCTCAGTGGCGGTCCTCCAGCCCGGGAGCGACGCACAGCTTTCTTGCTAGCAGCAGTGAAACCCAAACCGAACTTATCTGTCTTGTAAGGAAAATCTGGCAGTTGACCCTATACCGTGCTTCCTCCTTCCTTGATCACAGCCTCTGCATCTTTAAGGGATGACATCCGAGACACGGGCTTGGTAATGATGGGTACATCAGTCATTGTCTTGGCTACCGCAACTTCGGGAGAAACCTCTTCAAAGTGTTGGAAAGGTGTTTCTATGAATCCACCATCTAACTCCATGTAGCGGAAAGAGTTAAGGTGGCTTATCATATACTCCTCCTCACCATGAACTGTTATGATCTTACCCTGGACTGGGTATTTGAGCATGTCGTGTAGAGAATAAGTGATTGCCCCAGCGTTGTGGATCCATGGCCTTCCCAATAAACATGAATATGAAGGATGGATGTCCATCACATAAAATGTAGAATTGAAAATTTTTGTTCCCACCTTAATTGGGATGTCCACTTCTCCGTGAACCATCTGCTTAGAACCGTCGAAGGCTCTAACAATGATATTACTGGGCTTTAGGGTCAAACCTTCACAGTCCAATCTGTCCAATGCTTTCTTTGGTAGAACATTTAAAGATGAACCAGTATCAACCAGAACATGAGCAAGTGTGGTCCCTCTGCACTATACCGAAACATGCAGCGCATCATTATGATTTCTTCCCTTAGACGTCAAATCGGCATCAGAGAAGCCAAGACCATTGTCGGCTGTAAGGCTAGCCATGCACTCTTGAAACTGATCTGCAGAAGTTTCTTGAGGCACGTGAGCCGTCTTCAGAAACTTGATCAAGGCTTTGGCATGAGCCTCGGAGCAGAGCAATAGAGCCAGCATAGAGATTTTTGAAGGGGTTTGCCTCAGCTGCTCTACGATATCATAGTCGCTCTTCTTAATTATATTTAAAATCTCCTCCATCTCCTTTTGGGTGGTCTCGGGGATAACCAAAATCTGAGCCCTCGTCCTGACGGGCGCTTCTTGGATCCCCTTACCTTTATCAGCAGTAACAGCAGAGGGTACAGCTTCGGGAGCAACAATTTCTTCAATAATTGGACTTCGCACAGATATCTCGATAGGCACAGGAGCACTTGAGGGTCCGAAGACTTCCCGTGGAGGAGAAATCTCCGGAGAGAAGATTCTTCCGCTACGAGTGATCTTACTTGTCCCTGCAATATTCCCCACATCAGGAGTCTCTTCATTGGAATTTTATTCAACTGATTCGATCTGTTTCACACTATGATAGAAGATCTCTCCTACATAATTCCACGGTATTATCTTATTGGACTTATATGGGATAGGCCCCGGCATGGTAATCTTCAGTGGTACAAACTTTGGATCGGGTGTAATCTTAACAGGCCTTTTGCAGGTCTTGGAAAGATTGTCAGAAATGGTGATTATAGCAACATCATTGATCGGAGTAACAGGAGTATTATGAGTGATAGTAGTAATAGGAGTTTTCTGAAAGAGGATCTCTTGAGTATCCATCAAGCGTTGGATGCATGACTTCAATAGCGGACAGTCGGATTACAAGGTCGAACAAAGGTAACAACCTTTTTCACAGCCTGGGAAAATCCCGGCTTTCAACAGATTCATCATGATCATTGGCAACAGAGTCATTAAGTCATCAGCAGCGGTAACATGAAGATCTTCTACAATAGCAAGGACATTATGACCATGATTTAGCATAGGAGAGGATATCACATTAGGTTTTTCGGGGGCATCAAACTCCACCTCCTTGGCATCTATTAAATCTTGGATCTTGTTTTTAAGGGCCCAACAGTTGTTGGTGTCGTGCCCCACACTGTCCGAATGATATGCACATTTTGCATTAGAATGATAATAGGGAGAAGATGTATTTGGGTTTTTTGGCGCTTCTTTCAAGTTGGTAAGGTTTAACTTTAACAGATGAGGGAGGACCTGAGCCGGTATCATATTGATTCGGGTGAACTGTCGTTGTGGCCTTTCTACCATTTGCTGGTTAGCTCTGGGTTGACTGCTTCGAGGTTGATCGGCTGAGGAGTTATGGATCACCACAGCCCCCACCGCTGGTCGGCGCTCCATTCTCCCTTGATTTCTCTGGGTATGAACAGCAGAAACTTCCTTCTTGGCTGGGAAAGTCTTCTTGATAGCAGTGGAAGCAAAGGTATCCTTCTGAATTTTACCACTCTTAATGCCAGCTTCGACCCTTTCACTTGTCATAATTAATTCAGTGAACCCTGCAGATGAGCTCCCGATCAAGTGATTAAAGAATGGACCTGACAGGGTCCCCAAAAATATATCAACCAACTCTCTATCCGACAATGGTGGCTGCACTTTTCCAGCCAAATCCCGCTACTTATGGGCATACTCCTTAAATCCCTCATTAGAGGCCATACCCATACTCTGTAGTTGAGTACGAGTAGGCGCTAAATCTGCATTATATTGGTATTGTCGGTAGAAAGCAGCAGCCAAATCCTCCCAATTATGAACATCAGATCTCTCAAGTTGATAGAACCAGTCCAATTGCCTACCCGACAAACTATCTTGAAAAAAGTGGACCCACAGATCCTTATAAGAAGAGTGAGGTTGGATCTTCATGACGTAGGACCGCAGATGCATCTTCGGACAGGACAAACCATCGTATTTAGCAAATGTAGGCACTTTGAACTTGGGGGGAATGACGATACCAGCAACCAACCCTAGTTCTTCGAAATCTAGCACGGGTACCCTTTGTACCTCCATGGCTGCCAGTCAGTCCTCTAGATTCTTATACTTATCGTCCGTCGAAGGGTACTGCTGTTCGGAGTAATCTTTATCCTCTTCCTCTTCTTCTTCTTCAACTTCAGACTCGGAGGGCATTGCAACTCTCTTTCCTTTACCAACCCCTTCGTCAGACGTCGAGGGGAAATTGAGGACCCTTCTAGCCTGGTTCTCAAACCTTCTTCTCATAGTGGCCACACCAATTCTTTTCTTTTTCTTCTTTTATTTTTCCTTTTCTTTCTCTAACAGTGCTTTAATATCCTCTTGACCCTTTGCCAAGGTCATGAGGAGTTGTTGGAATTGCGAATTTTGTGCTTGCAGATCTTTGACCGTCTGCTCTATATCCATCTTGCTGAAATAAACAGCAGAAAGATAAGGAATCCTGGTGTGAAGACCTATTTATGCATATAATGAATGGTATGTTATTCATGTAATGCATTCAAGGATTCAGAAATTCAAATTTATTGCAAACAAAAAGAACACACGTCATATTAAGAAGAAATTTGTTAGTACATAAATGCCCCATGGGCCAAATATTACAAAATTCTTAATGTAGAAAGACGTTGCGCATCCTCTTTGGTGCGATGTAAGTGTTGAGATTCTGCTCTTCATGGAGTTGGCGGGTAAGTTCCAAAAGCTTCTTCTCACTGGCATAGAAGTTGGCTTCAAAAGTATTATGTTCTTCCTTGAGTTGTATCCAACTCTTTTGCAAATCTTCCAATGATGTTCGCATGTCTGGATGTAGGAGGGTGTATGGAACCTCTCCTTCCATAACAGGCTCTTTGATCATAGGCAGAATGTGGGGGTAAGGCATCATAAGACTCTGGGCGCGGGTTCGTACCCACTTGAGGTAAGGCTCAAGGGGGATGGAATTCTTGTGTCCTAGTGTCTTACTGTCCACTTTGTTGGGCATCCTCCAAGCTCGGATAAACCTTTGTCGAAGTCCTTGAGCATCATTGTCGAAGTCAAAAACCAAGTCAAGAATTAGCATATCATGAGGGCCATCCCTTTGAGCATATCCAAACTGTCTCAGAGCTAAACAGGGGTTGTAGGTAATGCCTCCCCTAATGCCAAGTAATGGGACATTAGGGAATTCTCCACAACGATCAATGAGGATGACATTTTCTCTGGATCAAGAACACCAATGAACATCAAAATGTGTAAGGGTCATCAACCGTTGTGACCACCTTAAACCCTGCTCATTCTTCAAAACTGATTGGGGAAGGTGAGAAATAAACCACCTTTCTAGAAGAGGAGTACAACACATGAGAACACCTCTTTTCCTCATTGTTCGTGTGTGAAATGAGTGTAGGATGTCCCCAAGCAATGTAGGCACAGGATTCCGAGATATGAAAATCTTGACAACATTCACATCTATAAGTTGATCAAGGTATGGGAACAAAACCAACCCATAGAGGAGAAGTGCTACAATCTCCTCAAAAGCTTGCAGACCTAGAGAATTCCAGCATTCTTGTGCCTTCTTAAACAGAAACTTTGCCAAGAATCCCTTAACACCACTTCTGGTTTCCCAATGACCTTTGATATCGGATGGTTGCAAGTGTAAGGCTTGAGCAACATCTTCAGGCTTTGGTTCTCTTTCTGTACCGTTGTAGGGTAGTTGATGGAGAATAGGAATCCTCAGGAGTTGAGAAAATTCCTCCAAAGTAGGTACTAGTTAGTAATCAGGAAATGTAAAGCAATGGTGTAGGGGGTCAAAGAACTGGAAGAGAACTTTCACCATGTCTTATTTAATGTTGGAGTTGACCAAGTTGAGAAGTTTACCATGTCTTTCACTGAAGAGAGAGTTCTCTAGAATCTTGTAAGTAAGCTCCTTGAGTTGAGGAGGGATTCTCACAAGGTTGACTTGAATTGTTTTCCTGCGAAGAGATTCCATGATCTACAAAACAAGAATAAAGATGAAGATCTAAACCCTTGAAATGGTTAGTGAATGCATATGATGCTTTATGATGTTCATGATGTATGCACAAGTATATGTACAAGCAAATCACACAAGATCCTAGTTTCAGGCTTGCATGGGGTTTTATAGGTAAGTACCCTCTTGAAGTTAGTTGGCTCAACCTGTCCTATAAATAGTAACTGGGTTCTAAGGAGCTCAATATCACTGGATTATTTTCTGTGTTCATTGTTTCAGTTTAGCCACTTAACTGGCGACCGAAATACTCCAAGAAAACAACCCTCAATGAGTGTAGTATCGAGTATCTACCAACTTCGAACTGCACCAAAGACGATCATCTCACTACCCCTAATAAGGCCAAGATGGTCAAGTAAGGTTCTAAGAGTTCATTAGTGCTTCATGACATCACTCAGCGGTCCCGTATTCTCTTTGATTTACTCAAAGGCTACCGGTACCCACAAATATGTCTCACTAATATAGCTATTGCTTCAACCATGTCGGTATACCTCGCACAGTTTCCACAATGTATTGCTATTTACCTATGAATGTTTTCCCAAATCTGGGTGAAGGATTTCAAGCCCAAACAAGAGAACCAAAATGTAAAGCAATCAAAGCAAACAAGATAAGCATGTAAAGGTGATCTAAACCCTAAAGTTACTCCACTTTTAGATATTCCCCAGCAGAGTCGCCAGTTCTGTGATACGGTGGGAGAACTGACTTGAGGTTTTGCGTTTGTGTTCGCAAATGATTCGGTTTAGCAAGAGTCGCCACCGACTTTTTATTTTATCCTAAGGAAAGGTCAAAAAGCACAGGAAAGACCTTTGAGATGTTTTCTTGGGTTCGAGGAGTAGATTATGAAAAGGGAAAGTGCAAGCATCCTTTTCATCCATGGTTATCTATGGGCTCTTAGTTACTTGTTTAGATCACTTGCTTTTGCTTTTCAATTGTTTGAAATAGTGCTTTGTGTGTGGTTTTGAAAGATGTTTTGAAAAAGAGGCCATCGTTGTGGCAACCTTTGTAATGATTCTCGTTTGAATGTATACAAAGATGTATGTCTTTTGAAAAGATGTTTCAATGTTTTGAAAGTTTTATTTGGGAAATGTTTTGAAATTGTGTTGTGAAGTGTGTTTGAAAATAGCAAGGATGTTTTGCAAGTTTTTGATCAAGTAACTAAGAGCTATCTACCCTATTTTACTCAAAGGTATTTCCTACACATTTTTAACCCTTTTGACAGTGTTGTTTTACCATTGCATTTGGTAAACAACCTTGTATTAGGATGTTAAACGGGACAGGCGCGGGTCATCGTATTGACCGTGATAGCAATTGTGTTAAGTATTTTTAGCAAATTTTCTGAGGGACTAGATCATTTTGTATAGGCAACCAAGATAGCGTCATCGAGGGACTATGATCTTTTGTTTTGTTTTTGCTTTGCCAAAGTACTCAACATGTATAACATGGCCATTTTAAAGGCAACAAGTGGATGAAACCCTAGGGGTGCAAGTGTGCATTGTGTTGTCATTTTCATGCATTTAGGTCTTGTATTAAGTCAAGCTATTTGTTTAATTTTGGATTTTTTGCATACAAACCCTAATCTCTAATCATGGCATAATTGGAAGCATAAATGCGTAAAAATAAATCTACCACTATTACAACATGATTATAGGGAGGGGGATACAATTTTTGAATGGGGATTATTTGGCAAGAAATTAAAACCCTAATTTTACTATTACATCCAAATTGAATCAATGGCATAAATAATAAATGAATAATATTTAAATAAACAAAATTAAATAAATACAAAATATTATGAATATGCAAAAATGTTTATGTTTATTTTTTATGTATGTAAAAAATATTTAATGCAAAAAAGAAATAAATAAAAAGATTATTATTATTTTTTTATAAAGGATAAAACCCTAATTTTTAAGAATGTAAATATATTGACTATATTATTTATATACAATAAAATAAAATAATGTATATACAAAAAATAAAATATATTTAGAAAAAAGTATTATTTAAGTATAAATAATAATAAAAAATAAAAGTATAATATTTCTATGTTTTTATTTTCAAGTATTTATAAAAGTATGTATATATATATTAATTATATTAATTATGTACAATAAAAATGAAATGAAATATATACAAGACAAAAATATATTTAGAACAATATTTTTTGAGTGTAAATAAAATAAAGAATAAAAATAAAAGTATAATGTTATTATATATTATTTTCAAGTTTTCAATAAATAAAAGTATATACTATTAAATTATTTTTAATGTCTAAAAAAATAATAAAATAATAAAAATAAATGTGAAACTTTATGAAAATATTTTTGGATTTTTATGTTTGGAAAATATAAAATAAAAATCAGAAATGAGAAATAAATACAAAAACATAAAATATAAAGAAATTGGGCCAGGGGAGTGCATTTAGCAAAAGGGGGTGTCAATAGTGAAAGAACCAAAGCCCAGCCCAAGCCAGACTTCATCTTCAACCTTTGTTCAGAAATTTCGCGCGCCCTGTACAAACACGAACAACCTGCATACGTGCTCTAATGCAAAAACACATAACATCAAAGTTGTAGAGTTTTCCAAGAAGAATTCAACCATGTAAAAAACTTGTCCTAACTCTCAAAGACCAGATAGAATTTCTATGGCCCTAAATCCTAACCTATTTTTTTCAGGATGTTCATGGACCAAATTCTCTTAGCATGCTTAATTAAAATGAAAACTGAGCATATGTACAGCTTCATGGCTATGAATACTACATTTCTTATTCATAAACCTAAGCCTAAATGTTCCTAAATAGAGAGATAGGAAGTTGACAAAAACCTATTTCAGTTGACTTCGTGTCTGACAATGTGGAGCTTTTCAATGAGGCCTGAGATGTTTGGGAGCTTGCTTGAACTTCCTCTGACCTTCTCCAATGCCTAGCTTGCCTTGAATGTGCTTGAACAAGCCTACAGAACTCAACCTGCACAAGCTGAAATCAAAAATGGCAAACCTTGTAAATGGAGTTAAAGTTAGTGTTTAAGGGTTGGGATAGCTTGGATAGGTTGTATGGAAGGTGTTTGAACCAGTTTGAGACAAAACGCACGAGGGATTTGAGCTATGGAAATCAAACTGCAGGGAGTGCCCTGTTTTGCCAAATGAAGATGATTTTGTGCTATGGGAGATTTGAGGGCTCAAAGGGTCGTGTTTCTGGTTCAAGGGGATGTGATAAACTTGTCTCAAGTGCTTGCAAAAGTTGGTTTCTTCTGATATTCCAGTTATGTGATATTGGACATGTTTCTTGTATATGAAGCAAAAGTGAACAAGTGCTGCAAAGCAGGCCTGTACAGGCTATCCATCAGCTTGTATACTATGCTCTCTGCCCCTCAAGTTGGTGGATTTGATTTGCTGCACAAGATATGGCTCAATCCTCAAGGATGCTATTTTGACATAAAGCTAAATTTAAGCAAAAATGGCAATGTTGCTTTTTCTATTTAGGGATTAATCTTGTGTGCAATGCTCTAATGACTGAAACAAAACCTTAGACCAATGGATTTGCATTTAATTATTGAGTATGGAATGGTTTTGAGGCCTGTAATCTAGTGCAATGCAATATTATTAGAGTTTGCAACTTGTATCACTATGAACATGCCATGGATAAAAAGTGAGTTTTTGCCAACTTCAAGCCTTCGATTCTCCCTAACCACAAATGAGTTTGGAGAGTTCTTGGTCATTTTGGAAATCTTGTAACATGCTCTACAATCCATCTTTGAAATGAAATTTGATATTCCAAGTGGAACTATGTGAAAAATGGTCATGAAGAAGGGTCAAAATCCTGCCTAAACTAGGGCAAATTTTCACTAAGTTAAAAGTTTCATGGACCCTTGTTTCAAAAATCATAACTTGAGATCCAAGCTTCTTTTTGGAAAACTTTGTCAATAAAAGTTGTAGACTTTGTGGAGGACTACAACTTTCATGTTGTAAGTTTTGTTTTAATCCAATTGCATCATGGTGAAAATGTTGGGCAAAGTTAGGAAACATTAAGAAAATTTCATAACTTAGAAAAATTCTAAGTTATGAAATTTTTCAACTTTAAACCCTAATTTGAAAAATTGGGTTTCTTGATGAATAAGTTTCATTTTTTGACATATCATGATGAAAAATGACCCTTGGCACTTGATTTTGACCAAAAAGTCAAAGTTTGACTTTTCAGTGTACAGTCAAATTTTGATCAGTTGACTGAAAAATTCATCTGTCAATCCAATGCAATTGAGATCTTTTGAACCTTGTGAATAGGTCAAGATGATGTCATTGAGTCCTTGAATCCATGCTTGAGCCCAATTTGCCATTGGCTAGGTCAAAAGTCAGAAATTGCCCTTGTGCAGTCAAAACCCTAAAAATGACCATTTTGCCCTTTTGATGATCTGATCAAATTTCTTGAGGAGTTGTGGTCCAAACTTGATCAAATGGTTCATATGAGTCTATAATGTTGATTTGGATAAAAAATTATGAGGTTTGACTGTAAATTGGCCACAGTTGACTTTTTCCCCAATATAGTTGATTTTTAGGTCAATTGTCCAATTGACTAGGCAAAAATTTGATTCAAGGCTTGAAACTTGGTAGAGGTAATCTTATAAGTCCAACATGAAATATGAAAGTCACTTTGGGCATTGAAAGTCCAAAAATCCTTGTGCAAACTCAAACCCTAATTTAGGTCATCAGTGCAAGGAGATGTCTTGAGCAGTGCAAACCCTAGCTTGGTCTTGGATCCAAAGAGTCTTGTGAGGGAAATCTTGATAAAATGAGAGGGAAAATTTTGGGGTACAACAGTACCATTATCCGTGATGATTCTCTCAGGGATACCATAATGAAAAACCAATTTATGCTTGATGAACCGTGCCACCACATTCTTGGTAACCGTAGCAAAAGAGGCAGCCTCGACCCATTTCGTGAAGTAATTAATGGCCACTAGGATGAAGCGATGCCCTTTGGACGCGGTAGGTCTGACCTCGCTGATCATGTCAATGCCCTACATTGCAAAGGGCCAGGGATCTGTCAAGACGTTCAAGGGAACTGGAGGTACATGCACCTTATCATCATAGATTTGGCACTTGTGAAAGGTTCGAGAATGGTGATAACAATTGGCTTTCATAGTGGACCAATAGTATCCTTCCCGTAGGATCTTTTTTGCCATGGTATGTCCACTGGAATGAGTGCCAAAGGTACCTTCGTGTAGGTCTGCCATGATCCTCTCTACTTCGCTCTTGTCTACATACTGCAGTAAGGTAGAGTCATGATTGCGCTTATAGAGGATTCCATTGCTGAGGAAGAACTTTGCAGCAAACCTTCTCAGAAATTTCTTGTCATTGACAGATGCCCCTTCGGGGTATTCTTGAGCTTCGAGATACATTTTCACCTCATGAAACCAAGGTTTATTGGCTACCTCCTCAGTATCGATCTCACAACAGTATGCCGGTTCATCCAACCTCTCAATAGTGATTTGGAAAGCTTCATTGTCCCACCTGACCTTGAACATTGACTACATAGTAGCTAGCGTGTCTGTTAACTGATTCTCTTCTCGTGGGAAATGTCCAAAGGTGATCTCTTCAAAATGCGGTAGCAGTGAGTACAAATTCTCTGTAAGGGATAAGGTTCGGGTGTTTCGTATCCCACTCACCTTTGATCTGACTTATTACCAAAGCGGAATCCCCGAATACACTCAAGAGCTTGATCCTTAGGTCAATAGCAGCTCTAAGACCCATGATACACGCTTCATACTCTGCCATGTTGTTGGTACAGTTGAAACATAATCGGGAAGTGAACGGAGTATGACAGCCCTCGAGAGATATGATTATAGCGCCAATGTTGTTACCCATTGCGTTTGAGTCTCCATCAAAAAACATAGACCATTGAGATCTTTCCTCAGGTCCTTCATCCGGTCCAGGTTCTTCACAGTCGGTTACTAACATGATGTTCTCATCCGGGAACTCAAAATTCATGGACTGGTAGTCATCCACGGCTTGATGTGCCAAATGATCAGCTAACACACTTCCCTTGATTGCTTGTTGGGTTGTGTATTAGATGTCGTACTCGGTTAAGATCATTTGCCATCTTGCTATTCTTCCGGAGAGAGCGAGCTTCTCGAAAATGTACTTGATCGGATCCATCTTAGATATCAATAAAGTAGTGTAGGTCAACATATATTGTCTCAGTCGGCGAGAAGCCCATGCCAAAGCGCAACAACTTTTCTCGAGCAGTGAGTATCGTGTTTCACAGTCGGTAAACTTTTTGCTAATGTAGTATATTGCGTGCTCTTTTCGACCAGGCTCGTCATGCTGCCCCATACACATCCCATTGAATTATCTAGCACTATTAAGTACATTATCAAAGGTCTTCCTTCAGTCAGAGGCATCAGAATAGGGGGTTCTTGGAGGTATTGCTTGATTCTGTAAAAGGCGACCTGGAATTCATCATTCCACTTTACCACTTGATCTTTCTTCAAAAGCTTGAAGATTGGCTCACAAGTAGCAGTCAGATGTGAAATGAACCGAGCAATGTAATTTAGGCGTCCCAAGAAACCTCTAACTTCCTTCTCAGTACGGGGAGCCGACATCTCTTGTATGGCCTTCACCTTTGCAGGGTCTACTTGAATACCTTTGCCACTGACGATGAATACCAGAAGCTTACCAGACCTTACCTCGAAGGTGAACTTGTTCAGATTTAACCTCAGCTTGTACATCTTCAACCTATCAAACAACTTTTGTAGATGATCAAGATGTTTTTCCTCAGTTTGAGACCTGGCTATCATGTCATTAATGTAAACCTCTATCTCATGGTGAATCATGTTATGGAACAGAGCTACCATAGCTCGCTGATAAGTTACCCCAACAATCTTAAACCCAAACGGCATCACCTTGTAGCAGAAAGTGCCCCACTGTGTAACAAAGGTTATCTTCTCCATGTCTTCAGGTGCCATCTTAATCTGATTGTAGCCAGAGAAATCGTCCATGAAGGAAAATACTTTGTATTGTGCGGTGTTGTCAACCAGAACATCGATATGGGGAAGTGGGAATTCATCCTTGGGGCTTGCCCTGTTCAGGTCTTTGTAATCCACACACATTCGTACTTTACGATCTTTCTTAGGTACTGGAGCTACATTAGCAACCCACTGCGGATAGGAGGTGACAGCTAAGAACCCTGTGTTGAATTGCTTCATAACCTCTGCTTTAATCTTCTCTGAAATCTCAGGGCGCATACGACAGACCTTTTACTTTACCGGAGGGCAGTCTTCTCTAGTCGGAATATGATGAACCACTATATCTGTGTCTAGTCCCGGCATGTCTTCATATGACCAAGCGAAGATTTCAACATACTCATGCAACATCTGTACCAACCGCTGTTTGACACTAAGCTCTAGATTTGCACCTATCTGAACCTCTTTTTTGTCTTCCTCTGTCCCCAAGTTCACTATCTCAACCGGCTCTTCATGAGGCTGTATGGCCCTTTCTTCATGCTGTAATAGTCTAGCAAGTTCTCCGGGTACCTCACAATCTTCCTTACCTTCGTCCTTGGCTTGGTTGATCGGATTTTCAAAGTTATAATGAGCAGTAGCAGAATTGTTATCAATGGGATCCAGAGTGGATATGGATCTGTATTTGGATACGTGAGTGTGTGTAAGAGCATAGCTGTATAGAAAGAATAAAAGAAAAGAAAGACAGAGAGTGCAAAATTTGTATGCAAATGTCCAATGTTTTATTGATGTCTGTTGTACCCCAAAATTTTCCCTCCCATATTCCTCAAGATATGTCAAGAATGATCTTTAAATGGTTCAAAATGGCTCAAGGGTTGTACAGTCAGACCACCTCCTAAGACAGCTGAAATTAGGGTTTTGATTCTTTCAAGGAATTTGGGGTTCTCAATGGTTCAATCAAGTCTCATAGGCCTATATACATTCTCAAGCACCTACATGCCAAGGCTCAAGACTCACAGTGCCAATTTGCACAGTCAAAAGCCCCATTTGATCCACAGTCAACTGCAAGGGCAAAATGGTCATTTTGCAGTCAAAAGTCAGAATTTTTGGTCAACATATTATTTTGAGTCCATAATCATCATTTGATCAAGTCTTGATCATGATTCCACAAGAATAGCTCAAAAATCATCAAGATGCAAAAGTTATTATTTTTGGACAGTAGAAAAGTCAACTGTATCTTGACCAGGGCATAACTCCTTCATGGTTTATCAGAAAAATTCCATCCAAAGCTCATTTTAAAGAGGATGCAATTTCCTACAATCCATCTTCACACTCCAAGATCAATAAATGCTCTCACACAAAGTTACCAATTTTTACATTATAGGTCAATTCAAAAGTCAACAAAAGTACACTTTGAGTCAAAGGCCATAACTTGAGATTGGTAAATCCAAATGACATGGGACCAAAGGCATTGGTTAGAGGACTTCAAGAGCTTTCCAAAATGTCAAAGAACATGGTCATATGATCCAAATTGAATAAGTTGTGCATTGGAGAAGTTGGGAAATTTTCATGAATTTGCAAAAGTCAACTATCCTCAAAACTCCAATTTTTGACAAAAGGGCCCACTTTCTTCCACTTGATTCAGCCTTGTCATGCCACACACGTGTCCCATGCTTGATTTCATGACCAAACATTTATTTTTCTATTTTATTTAATTTTTATTGATTTAATTCATTTTAAATCTATAATAATTCAAATAAAATCTAAAAATCAATGGAATAGTATCTTTGTGATTTGTACAGCTATCATATATCATGTGACAACTAACCAATTCGTGCTAGGGCTTATTTGTGCACAAAATCTCAGATTTGGCCATATTTGGAAAGTTTGTCAATGGTGAAAAAGTGCAAACCTAATTCTCCCATATATATGGATAAAAGCCCAAATTTTGACCTAGACTGATGGCCATATATGCAAGCAAGCCTCCTAAACCTAATGGACGACCTAAGAACTGTGAAAACGACCATACAAAAAACTGAAAAATTGTTGGAAAAGTGGGAGATCAAGAACGATATTGGAGGCGTTTTCAGACAAAAAGAAGAACGTAGTTCCCTTCCTTGCCATCCACTGAAGCTAAAGCGATCAAAACCACGTCCTGAAACCACATACAAAGCGATGTAAGTCCTCGCGAACTGGCCCCTGAACACGAAATCGAAACTTTCAATTCTTGCACTTTTTCTTCAAAACATTGGCATAGTCATGTTCATTGTTTGATTTCTAACACGACTGCAATAGCCAATTTTGTTTTTATGCCCTATACTGTGATACCCGATTCTAGGATTCATATGCTTGCTTTTTAGGTGTTTTCGATACAGGGAAAATTGGCCATAATAATTGGTATAAGAGTGATCAGGAGGCAGAGACGAGATCAGCCATGGCCTTAGACGGCATTTTCGTAGCCTAGGGTGGATTATAGGATGAGGCCACGGATTTTGTTACGGACTAGAATCCGCAGGAAATAAACCAGGTGGTTCAAGGAAGAAGACGACCACGCGTCCTCTTCCCACTGGTCAATTCAAACAGCGCGCCATTTGTTTTATTTTTTCAGCATGTTAATTGTTTATTGCATATAATAATCAGGTTTTGTTTTGTTAACAAAGAAACGCCACAGCTCAGTTGGTGGACGCACTATTGCATAGTCCATTGGGACCTGGGTTCGAATCCCAGGTCCCCCAAAACATTTATTCCATTTTTCTTCCTATGTTCACATGCAGATTTCACGAGGTGGTCCACCATACACCTCCAATTCCCAAGCGCCAGATGTCTTCAAACTCAGATCCAGTGGCCAAAATTGAAGGACCACCATACTCCCTGGTCAGCGCATGCGTAGCAAGTCCAGAAAAGTCAAACAGGCTGGATGTAAATGGGCTTCAGAATTGCAACATACACCACAAAATTGGCCCAACACCCCCTTCAAGTTTACTTCTTTTCTTTTCTTTTTTATTTCTTTCATTTAATTATTTTTTATAATTATTATTTTCACTAACAAATTAATATTTATTTTCATAATAAATTCAGAAAAACATAAAAAAATATAATATTTTTATTTATTAAATTTAATTAGTTATTTTTTGTAAATAAATATTAACATAATTAATTTAGTTTTAATTAGGTTAATTCTAACTTTTTGCAATAATTTAAAATCAATGTAGAATTAGGGTTTTTAATAACTTTTGACCATCTTTTATTTTTTCCTTAAAAAACATAAAAAAACTCAAAAAATATCTTTCTTTTATTTAATTAATTAATTAGTCTAGGTTTAATTTAATTAAATGCAAAATAATAAAAAATCTCTTTCTTTCTCAAAAAAGGGTCAAAACCCTAAAAACTCTCCGATCCAATTTTTCTCGCGCGTGTGATTATTCTTGATTCATATTTTGATCCATGTAATTGTATTTGCTCCGAGGATGTAATAGCTTTAATTAGGACTTTTTACCGCTTTTATTTAATTTCCCGCAATTTACTTTTTCAAGGGTTTTTTTTTGGCGATGTAAATACCCGACGCCTTGTAATAGCTTAGTTTTATTTTCCGCAATTATTAACTGCTAGATGTATGCTAACTAGGCTATGCATGTCAAGATCTCTCTTAAATTAAAATCAATCGTAGCTCACCATAACATGTACAAAGATAACATAACTGAAACCTGACACACTCGCACATGCCACTCCTAGGGTACGCCTCACTTGGTTGCCTCGACGTGGTCATTGAGTATAGGGTGTTTTAGAGGTCGCCCTCCTGTCTAAAGATCAAAGTTGCCTCGAAACGGTTGCCTCGATAAAAAACGATCTAAGACATTAGGGTTACCGCTAAGGCGTCCTACCATTGCTTTAGTGACCACATGTCCCATTAATCGAATTGACCCGAAAACTCCAACGACGGTGCTACCTACTTCTCAATAGTGGGATAGTACTGTCTAAAGGACATTTACACAGCTTAATTCCTTTTGAGTAGGTATAGGTTCTCAGGTACTCGCTCTTTCAAAACAAAACTACTTTTCGCACCTACACTTTTCTGACAAAAGTTTTCAAAAAACACTTCATACACTCTTGAGGACAGATACAAGAGTTAAATCGAAGTTTTCAAACAAAACTTTTTCAAAACCCACAAACACAAGAAAAGCAAAAACTTTTTGAAAACATAGTGAGCAAGTACCTAAGAGCCCGTGGATAACCACGGATAGAAAGGGTGCTAACACCTTCCCTTTCTATAATCTACCTCCCGAACCCGAGAAACATCTCGAAAAGGAATTTTGCTGTGCTTTTGTCCTTTCCTTGTTGGAGAAAATAAAAGACGGTGGCGACTCTTGCTTACCGCGACATTTTGCGAAACGCAAACGCGAACCAACATTCCAAAACAGTCAGTTCTATTTCCACCGATCACAGAACTGGCGACTCTGCTGTGGAAGATTTATAAGTGAGGTGTACCTTAGGATTAGATCACCATGTTTTCAATTGTATGCTTTGTATGCTTTAAATTTTGTGAGCTTGTATCGGAGTTTTATAGATCCTAACCCAGATCTGAGGATACCCTTTAGGTAAGTAGTAATAAACTGTGAGGGATCTGTCCGGCGTAGACCGATACGGATGAAGCAGTAGCTACGTTGGTGTGACACCTTGGTCTGTACCGATATCCCTTGTGTTGGAACAAGAAGAATATGGGTCTTCTGAGGAGTCATTAAGCACCAATTGACCTTAGAACCTTAAACTGACCAACTTGGCCATAGAACAGTAGCAGTATGCTACACTCATTGAGACTAAACTCTCGCGACGGTTCCGGCCGCAAGAAAAGGTTGCCAAACTGGAATTATGACCGATTGAGGGTAGTCAGTGATATTGAGATCCTCTAGAACCCGGTTACTATTTTTAGGACAGGTCTTAACCAACTGAAACTGAAAGAGGGTAATGCCTAAACTCCATGCCAGCCTAAACTTAAGGCTATATGTGTGACTTGGGTGCCTTCAAACTTGAACTACTTGCACATTCTTGTTATCTGACAGCATGAGTTCCTTGCAGGTTTTGTTTACAGTCCTTATCCAATAATTCAGACTCATTGCAGGGTTTACTTACATCAATTCACGCATAGCATACACATCATAACATCATACCATAGCATTTCCTTAACTATTTCAAGGATCTCAAGGGTTTGTGATGCAGGTCATGATGAACCAGACGTCAAACAAGGGGCAAAAGGGATTTATTTTCCTCTAGCCAAGGTTGTCTAGGAATCCAAGCACGATAACTTGAGTCAGGGGCTATGACCCACTCGATATGGTGAGCCTGACTCTTGAAGAAGGATTCCCAGCAACATGAAGTTCCTTCAATCAAGCTGCAAAATTCAAATTCTAACAAGTTTCTTTGTTTACCCCACGAGATCCTTGAAAACATTACATACATATATCATACATATCATTGCATTACAGGTACCCTTACAGGTCTCTTATCTTCTTCGTTGTTTGTTTCAGCAATCATCATGTCTACCAAACCTTCCACTGAGCAAGCTATCAAGGCCCTACAGGCCCAGAATGCCCAGTTCCAAGAGTTGGTTATGAGCCTAGCCAAGGGTCAACAGGATTTGAAGACTCTGATTCTGAAAGAGAGGAAGAAGAAGAAGAAGAGGACCGTCTTGTTCAACACTGGACGCAAATTTAGGAATGGACTACGGAATGAGATTGATATGACTACCTCATCTATAGGGAAAGACAGCCCACAAGAGAGAAGGGTTCCTAGCCCCGTAGTCTCCGACAGCGAGACGGATTATGATGAAGAACAGTACCCGCCCGCTGAAGATAAGTACAAACAGCTGGAAGACCGGTTAAGCGCTATGGAGATACAGAAGGTGCCTGGTCTGGACTTCGAAGATCTAGGTCTATCCTCTGGGGTGGTGATTCCCCATAAATTCAAGGCACCTGCCTTTGCCAAGTATGACGGAGCTTCCTGTCCAAAGCTGCACCTCCGGTCATATGTAAGGAAGATCCAGCCTTACACAGCTGATAAGAATTTGTGGATCCATTTCTTTCAGGACAGTCTTTCAGGGACTCAACTCGAGTGGTTCTATCAGCTGGATGGAGCCAGTATCCATAACTGGGAGGATTTGGCTACTGCGTTCTATAAGCAGTATCAATATAATTCCGACCTCGCTCCTACGCGTACCCAACTCCAGGGTATGTCAATAGGGACGGGTGAGGTATTTAAAGAGTATGCTCAGAAATGGAAAGACCTTGCCGGAAGGGTGCAGCCACCTCTAACTGATCGCGAACTTGTTGATATGTTTCTGGGGACCCTGTCTGGTCCATTCTTTAATCATCTGATTGGAAACTCTTCAGCCGGGTTTACAGACCTTATCTTGACGGGGGAGAGAATTGAAGATGGCATCAAAAGTGGGAAGATTCAAGAAGTTACACCTTCTGATGCTCATAAAAAGCCTTATGGTGGGAAGAAAGAGTCCAATGCTGTGTACAGTCAAAAGAGCCGTCGTGACCAACACGTAGGGGCAGTCTTGATCTCTAGTTCCGCGTCACACCGACAACAGCAAAATGGAAATCAACGAAGGTCGGACGAGCCTAAAAGACAGTTCACCAACATCAACATGCCATTGTCACAAGCATTGCAGCACATGTTGAAGATGAATATGATTAAGGTGATAAACCCTCCTCCGAATCCTAAGACTTATTCTCCTAACTACAACCCAGATGCAAGGTGTGCTTATCATTCCGGTAGTTCGGGGCACAATACTGACGATTGTTGGGCGCTGAAATACAAGATTCAGAATATGATTGACGCTAAGGAGATCGAATTCGAGTCTCCTGAGACTCCCAATGTGATCACTTCTCCCTTGCCAAAACATGGCTAGGATTGAGAGGCTTTTGTTCATTTGAATTCTTAAGCTGTATTTTTCTTTGTTTATTCAAACAATTATCATGTCAAACTCTTTTATTTCATTAATGCATTACACGTGTCTGTTTTGAACTATTTGTTTTCGTTATGCTTAAAATGGCTTCACATTTCATTTTTGTGATGTTCAAACTCTCAATTAAAAATTCTAAGCCTTTTGAGGGAGGATGACGAAAACGATACCACGATCTTTACAGTATGCTTTTTGAACAGACCCCGCTGATGAAGTACAGGCATTGTTTCAAATCCTAAACAGTGGAGTTATAAGGAAGACAATCCCTCGTCAACCCCTTCGAGCCAAAGAAGTTGGAGTTTTTTCTTTTCATAAATTAAAACCTTTAATTATAACCTGGGGCAGGGTAGTTTTCTCAGTTGATCCAGGTGCACAATGAATGGCATCAAAGAAGTCCTTCCGAGACAAAAGACAGTGATGGTTCCCTATAATCGTCAAGACAGGCAGTCGTTATCTTTCAAAAACAAAAGCCCAACAAGTCAAAACCTATGAAGGAGACTTAGAAAACTGGGGCATCCCGCTGACTGTAATCATAAAAGAAAAAGTTCAGGCAAAAAGACAGGGATAATAAAATCGAAAAGAAAGAGGTCCTGCAAACTCTCGACAAAATGACTGTCTGTTCAAAATAAACTGTCAGTATCCGAACCATCACCGGTATATCAGAGCGAAGACTCAAACAAGATCTAATGCACGATTAGCTGAGTTTAGGATCGAAGAACATTGCGAAGAACGGGTGGGTACAAATAAAATTTGAGCCTTTATCCTTTGTTTCTTAAACCGTGAACCAGGCCACGTTATGACCCTTAAAAAGTCCTAGCTGGAGCATGGGTTAGTTCGAAAGTATACTGTTACAAAAGGTATCCCGACTCCTGTAGGGTTTACTGTAAAATCCTGAGTTGACATCACATTTTACAAAAAATTCACTTGTTTTACTGAAAACTGCATTTTCAAAAAAAAAAACTTCAAGACAGACATAAGCTTTGCATTCTTAAAATAACATTGTTTGCATATGGCTATTTGTTCAAACAGCAGAGAAATTCGCACGACGAATATCTAGTGAACAAAAACCTTCTCAATAAAAAGAGTCACCTCAAGTGGAAACAACACTTCCAATCAAGGGGCAGACATGATCATTGTCCATCATCTGGGGCAGTCAAGTCAAGATTCAAGGAATCTCTCAACATGCCAAATAGCCAGGGGCAAATCTCCGCCTGAGTCACTTGGGGCATTGGACATGAATTCCAGCAACGAATCTTGCACGATCAAACATCTTTTGGTAGTATGACAATACAACACTACTGACAGTGACAATTCCCTACACTCTGAGAGCGTGGACATAGTCAAAAAATACTACGCATAATCAAAGACCCGCTAGGTCGACTGGCCTAGGCAAAAATAAGGGCTTCCCAGCGAACCAAAAGGGTTCGGGCAAAAAATAAGGGATGAAAATAAAAAAATCTGTACACCCGGCAAGTCGAAAACCTGAAAAGGCGGCTTAGGCAAAAAGGGGTATCCCGATGGACTGAAAACCCGAAAGGGCGGTCCAGGAAAAAATTAGGGATCAAAGCGTACGACTATGTCCCGTCATCTCGTCACTTGCCTACCAGAAGAAGATTTGTCAATCGGCAGTTATCAAGCACCTCATAGGCCTTCTTCTCCCGCAGAAACTGGGGCAATAAGAAATGTCCGAACTGTACAAGCTGCTCTGTCCTCCAGGTACAAGGTAGATTCAGTTGAAGAGTATGACCAAGATATCATCACTACCCGCAGAGTAAGACAGTAATGGCATCTCTCCCCACTGAGACTTGCAACTACGAACAAATCAGCAATACTCTCCCCAAGCAGAGTTGGTCTACCATCAGCCCTAAAAAAAGTTGGGTACCCCCAGTAGGTCTTAATATTCCCCAGCGAAGTATACAGATATTCCTCAGCAAGCATCTCCGACAGTCTTAATATTCCTCAACGAAATATAAGAATGTTCCTCGGCAAGATACCCCCGGTGGAGCCATTTCCCAGCGCAGTCTGAAAAAGCTTCCCCGCCAGAGTTGAATCATCTTCCCCAGTAGATTCTGGAAGCTTATCCCCTGCAGAGTACAAATGCATCTCCTCAGCCAAATTCATAAGGTTCCCCCCCACAAGAATCTAACTGGGTTATCCTCAGCAAATTGCAACGGAAAGATCATCCCCAGCGAAGTTCTTTCTATCCCCAGCGGAGTTCATCATCAAAATCCCCAATAGAGCTTATCAACGGAATCCCCAGCGGAGTTATCGTTAAAATCTCAGCAAAGCATCTCTTCCCACAAAGTAATTCCCAGCAGAGTAATCTCTTCACCAGTTTATTCCCCCAACGGAGTCATCCTCTCTTGCAAGTTTATCATCTTCATTCATCATCCCCAGTGGAAGCAAAGAATTCAACATCATTCTCCAGCAGCTATCCGGGATTTATTTTCCCCAGCTAAAACATCACATTTTCATACATCATGATACATGTATATACGCATCATATCATACGATCTCATTTATGTTGAGAACATCATTGCTTGATCCATATCATGCATTGCATACGACTGACCTTTGCTTTTCAGGAAAGATACAGTTAAAATTCTCAGCAGTCAAAGGAATCAAATTCAGTCAAAGGAGACAAATTCAGTCAAAGGAGACAAATCCAGTCAAAGGAGACAAATCCAGTCAAGGGAGACAAATCCAGTCAAAGGAGACAAATCTAGTCAATGGAGACAAAACCAGTTAAATCGATTCCTAAAGATTTTTCTGAAGCCAGTCAATGGAGACAAAACCAGTAAATCGATTCCTAAAGATTTTTCTGAAGCCAAGTCAGTCAATGGAGACAAAATCAGTTAAATTGATTCCTAAAGATTTTTCTGAGGTAATCCAGTCAAAGAAGACAAACCCAGCTAAATCGATTCCTAAAGATTTTTCTGACGCTAATCTAAAGAAGATAAGTCCAGTTAAATCGATTCCTAAAGATTTTTCTGATGATAACCCGTCAATAGAGACAACCCGTCAATGGAGACAAACCCGTGATGGGTTTAATCTGTAACGTATAGCCTAAATGTAGTACTGCAAGTGTACAGCCTATCGAAGTAATATATAAGATTATCGAACCACAGAGACCAATTGTCAATCTATCAACTCTATTGCTAAGGTGCTTATCTAAGGCAAACAAGAATATTGATGTGAGTGCAGTGCACAAAGTAAATGAGCGAGGTAAATAACAGTTTAAAAGACAGGTTGGAATGTAAATCATGTAATCAGATATTGGTCCGGTCATGCGTAGATGAACCTACTTATGGGGCAGTATTTTCTATTGATAGCAAAGAATCAATTTAACGGGAACTTGTAGCTTTTGACTACTAAGAACCGAGTTTACTCTTTAAATTAAATTCCTTTATTGTCACATATAAAGGGTGCCTTCCGCGTTAAAGAGGTAAACCTATTTTTAAGAAATTGATAGTTTTGACTTAACAGAAAAGTGATTTTACTTGGAAAGATTAACTTAAAGAGACTTTTGGCTTTTGACCAAGAGTCAGATTTCAAACCTACAAACGCGTTCGAAAATAGTTTCAAAATCGTTTTCTAAAAAGGTCAATGATTCCTATTTAACCAATCAACGACTTTCGCTCTTTTTGTTTGGTTAAATAATAATCAAGTCGTATCATTAGTTTGGACGGCTTTCGATCTTACCCAATAAACATTTAAACACAATTGACTTAAGTTAGAAGCAAAACATCCCCAGAGTATTTTCACTAGTATGATAATTGGAACACGACCATGATGACAATCATTACATCCTAACCTTTATAGTTTAGCTAGACATAATAAGTGCGAGTCTATAAAACGTGTAGACTATGGTAAGAGCATTTAAAGTCTATAAAACGTGTAGACTATGGTAAGAGCATTTAAAGTCTATAAAACGTGTAGACTATGGTAAGAGCATTTAAAGTCTATAAAACATGTAGACTATGGTAAGAGCATTTAAAGTCTATAAAACGTGTAGACTATGGTAAGAGAAATTAAATAAAGAAATGCAATAAAATAGAACCTTGCTCCAGTCGGAGACTTGAATCTGATACAAATCTACGGAAAGGTAAGGCTGGTATGATGAACTTCAACCAAAGTGCTCCAAGACTCGATTACAACTCAATCTACACCGCAATAACTCCCCAATGTGAAGAGATTATCACTTTACAGAAACTGATAGTATATGGCTTAAGATTGTACTAAGCTTGGATGAAACTAAAGAATGAAAATCAAAAACTATTTATAGAGGATCCTTGAGGTGCGTAAGGACCAGCATGCCCCTTAACTTCTTTTGAGCGGGAAACTTGTTGTGAAGGCCGCGGGCGCGATGAGGGTGGCCGCGGGCGCGGTGCCTGGAACTGCCACATCATGGGAACGTGGCAGTTGATCTCTGGGTGAAAGTGGGCCACGTCATCGCGTTCCCTGTAGCCAGCGCGGTGCTGAACGCCATAAGTGCAAAATGTCTTGAAAAACCCTAATATCTTGGCGTTTTGGCTCGTTTCTTCACAGAAGGCTCTGAAATGACAAGAATCCTGAAAACAAAGGAAAAAGGAACATAATACGAGAAAATGACAATAAAAACTAAGGAAAACATGTGATATTTGAGTCAGAAACATAGTGCGATTCAGTGCGATCAAATCCTCCCACACTTAGACCTTTGCTTGTCCTCAAGCAACAACTCTTAGAAGTAGATGAAAGAAAATTATGGTGTATACAGGTTTTGGGCAAAGAGGGCTTCTAAGTCCGAGTAAGGGTGTGTTGTCAGGCACTAACTATCTGAATCAAGGGTATCGTAATTACACTACTCGCAGAAATGCGGACATAAACCTCATAAGTATACAGATCGATCCTAATATCCTTACTATGCTAAGACTTCCCTTTTTTACGAGGTCCTTTTTCATTCAGGCGCAATCACATTAAGCCCGTTATCCGTACATACTCATGGTGTAGTGACCGGTTAGTGACTCTGATCTCAAGTGATGGGATTCTGGTACAAGAGTTGGTTTAATCCCTTTTTGTTTTACCCATTTTGCAGTTGCGGGGGATCGGACCGTAGTCCGCCCTACCAAGTCCAGCACCAGATACCTCTGAACCAACTACAACGGGTATGCCTTATATATTTTTTTTTTCTTTGCTTTTGTTAGTGCTTACAACTTTCTTGAGTTGAGTAGTCTTTGTGAGGATCACCCAACTCGTAGTCGTATTCATACTTTATTTTATAACTTTTAAGGCAGAATAGAGATCATCCACTTATATTCATCGATCCCACACTTAGAGCATGCTTAGGCTGGAGCTGACTGCTAAGATAAACTACTTGAAGACCTATTTGTACAGTTTTATTCAAAATCATAGCATATTGGGGAGAAAGGATCTAATCTAAATGTTCAAAAAGGCTTACGGTGTAAAAACGATAACGAATTTTTCAAAAAGTGAGTGTCCAAGAAATAGACCCTATCTAGGACCTGTCTCATAGCCCAAATCCTTAAAAACAACCATAAATCTTTGAAAAAGAAAAATTTTGTAAGGCTAAAAGGTGGGGGAAATGAAAGGGTACACTACGCAGAAAGACTCGCCTATCACATGCATTTTATTAACTACGAATATAACACACCTAAAAGGAAAAATGCGGAAGGGAAATAAAAGCAGGAAAAACGGAAAATAAAAGCGGAAAATAAAAGCGATAAATGGGAAATAAAAGCGATAAATGCTCCTCCCACACTTAAATCAGACATTTTCCTCAATGTTCCAAAATAAGGTAGGAGGAGGTACCTGAAAACACTAGTGGGGGCCACTAGGACCTTCACCATCCTGGTTGGTACGACCGGAACGGCGGCTACGGCTGCGACGGCGGCTATCTCGGTCCAAAACAAGCTGCTCCAATCTCTCTGACAAGGCGGCATTTGCCGCTTGTAGCTCTTGGGTCCTACCAATGAGGGTGCCTTGTGTTGCCTCCATCAATTGGAAGTGACGAGCGTATGTGGTCTGGTGTAGGTGATGTTCTCTCTGGAAAGCCAGCTGACTTTCCATGATAGTGCGCAGAGAGCTAGCATTTTGTTCTTGGGATGCTTGCATGAAGGCCATGTTATCGGCCGCCTGTTGCTGCAAGGTAGCAAGGAGGGTGTCCCTCTGGGCCTCTCGGGCCATATGCTCACGCCACATGTCCTCAGTGACATGGAAACTAGGAGCTGTACCTGCATGTGGGTTAGAGGTAGATGGTGTCGTGTGTGGTGGTGAAAAATGGGGTGGTTCCTCTGTTTGGAAATCGTACTCATCATCAGTGTTGTTACCCTCATTTAAAGGTAGATTTGGGGGCAACGGACCAATAAAAGCAGGAGCGTTGAGATCGTAGGTCCAGTTACGCTCAAATCTAATATCAGTACGACGGGTGCAAGGAATAACAACACTGGGTACAGCAGCACCTCCAACCATGAGGAAGTAACCACCTTCCTTCCTCGTCTTGCATAAACGCATATCCCTAAAAAATTTAAGATTTGCAATCCGAGGAGGAAGTGGCTCAAGGGTGGCAAGTTCCGTATCCAATCCTATGGCACGGGCAATAGTGGTAATCAGTCCACCAAAGGAAATCGGCCCACCTTTTCTTAAAACATGGTGCATGTGGGCAATCATGAATGGGACGGGATTAACTTTGGTGTCTGTGAGGCAGCTCTGCATGATAATTAATTCTTTAGCATTCACCTTGTTTGGGTTTTCCCGAGCAAAGATGGTGGATGCTAAAAGAAATCTAAAGACACGAAGGGCAGGATTGTGGATGTGAGAAGCAAGTAGGCCATCAAAAGATGTTGCATTTTGTTTAGTAATTCTGGCCCAAAATGCTTCAAAAGCCCAATCCGTGTCTAAAGGTGCTTCACAAATGGCACCAACCCCATAAGGAAATCCTAACATGGCGGCTAGATCGTCAGTGGAGTAGTCATATTCAACATTAAACATTCTAAATTTGACTCCACCTACGGTGCTAGCAGTGTTAGGAGAGACGTTATAAATTAAAGAACTTAAAAATTCGAACGTCAGCCTAGGGTAGGTGGGTGATTGAGTAGCAAAAATATCATGCATGCCTATTTTGTCGAGAAGGAAGAATACACTATGGTATATACCTAATGAATATAGACAGTTTTCATCGATATACCTGGTAGAGTGTATTGGTGTTGTCAGCAATTTTTCAAGCCGCTTTAGTTGCCTTTCTCCGGCTTGGCCACCATGCAAAATGTAACCGTGATACTCCATAGGATTTTCTTGTGGATGAATAAAGAGAAGGAATGGGATGTAGAAGTGATGAAGGTGTGAGGAAGAAAATGAAATAGTGGGGGTATTTATAGGAAGGGAAGAAAAATGGTGGTTGTAAATATTTATGATGGGAATAATGGAAATAAATGTAGTGGGTTGGTATAGGTAATAAAGGAAGTTATGGTGGGTTAAAAATGGAAGAAAATGGGATTGGAAATGGAAAAAGTGGTAAAATGGGGGGAAAAACGAGCAACTAGCCGTTAGGTGACCGTTGCGTCACCGCGGGCGCGGCAGGGCCTACCGCGGGCGCGGTGAGGTCGAGGCAAGTTGGGCTGGCCTGGCTTCCTTTCCATTGGGCTTTTCCTTCCTTGCCATTAGCTTCAATTTTTGGAGGTGTACCTATTTTTCTTATGAATGTGCATATATGTACGTGAATACATATACACATGTATATTTATTTTATTTTTATATTAAAACTGTGGTGACCAGAAAAACAAAAACATTAGTAAATAAATGAAACATATGCATATATATATATATATATAGGTACGGACATTGGGTCACCAAAATAAATATCAACAACGCAGGAAACAGATAATGCAAATAAAAAATGAGCCTGAAAAGGAAATCAACATAATACTAATAATACTGGAACTAGATATCTTGTGAACAATACAGATCTATTGCCAACCGGTAGGATGCTCTGCAGGAGTGCCTGGGCCACGCAGCTCAGTCAGCTGGCGTCGAATCTCTGCCACCTCGTGAGCTAATTCATCTAACTCACCAGCAAAGGTAACATCATTCACTTCCAAATGCAAATGAAGGTCAGCCACCTCATTACGGAGAGTGGTTATCTCAGTGCGCATAGCAGTCAATAGAGTGCGAATATCAGGTTCCTGCAAGCTGAGGTTATTAGTAAGAACAGTAGTGTGTGTAACCTCGGGTCGGGATGTGTGATCTGGAGTGGAGTCCTCGGGAGCAGGAGTGTAGTCCTGAGTGGGATCTTCGGAAGCAGGGGTGTATTCTGGAGTGAGATCTTCGGAAGCAAGAGTGTATTCTGGAGTGTACTCTGATATCTCACCCCAACCTTCTACAGAATAGTTCCAATTAGCAGAGTTGGAAACACAAGTCATCTGAGGGTCTGGCATTGTGAAGGTGTAAACTGTCTGGTCATTGATGAGCAATCTGTACCGATATGGGTGGAAAGAGGCCCTCCTCATGAGCCCACGATCCATGCAAAAGTCTAAATCCAGGAAAGTATATCCACAGTATGGGGTCAGCTGTGCTATCATACTGTCCAAACCCAAAGCAGAAGCTATCTGTGTCACATTCCCTCCGGAATGAATGAGCCCTACAGCAGATCGAGCAGTCTGCTCGAGGCTCTCTATCAGAAAACCTCCACTAGCTATAGGTCTGGACTGACTGGCACAGTATAGGAAAAGGATCTCCTCAGTGGTGACTAAGTGGTCACAGTAACTCCTCCCAAAGAAAGTGTGGCACAGGATCATCTCGAAGTATCGGAAAGCCGGGTTATGGATCTTTCGGGACAGCTGGGTAGAGGGGTCAAGGCTGGCTCTATCAGTAATGTCCTGCCAAAATTTATCAATATCTCTGTCCATGTAGTAACTCAATGGAAACTCAGTGATAGCGGTCGGTCCAGTTTGGAAACCAAGCAAATCCCCAAATTCTTTGGTAGTCAGGGTATACTCGGTACCAAACAATCTGAAACTTAGGCATCCTCGCTCATCTCCTTCACCCACTCGTGGGTTATAGTCCATAGAACTAAGAAACTCCAGAGTAAGGTTCCTGTAGGTTTTGTGGACATCATCAGCATAAGAATCCCAACCAAGTTGGTTGCACAGATACCTAATACTTGGCTCAATCCCGAGTGCCTCCATGCAGCTCTGATCGGGGTACCTAGTGGGTACCATAGGTCTAGCAGATAAGGTAGCAAATCGGGCTTTTTGTGCTTCATCTCTGAAAATCACAACCATACCATCGGGGTAATGCATCCTGAAAATATAAACACAAGAAATTAGTCCAGATAAAATATATAAATTACTAAAATAAAATAAAATAAAATAAAGAATAAACCATGGGTTGCCTCCCATGCAGCGCTTGTTTAACGTCGTTAGCTTGACGATTAGATCTTACTTTATGTGGGTATTGGTGGGTCTATAAGAATATGACTAGAGTAGTCGACAGGCAAATCGCCTCCTTTGTAGAGCTTCAGTCTTTGTCCATTTACCACAAATGGAGCGCATGAATTGTTTTTGATTTCTACTGCTCCAGACTTTAGAACTTTTGACACTTCAAATGGACCTGTCCATCTTGAACGAAGCTTACCAGGAAAAATTCGTAACCTTGAGTTAAATAGGAGAACAGGATCACCAATGTTGAAATCTTTCTTGATGATTTTTTTATCATGCCACATCTTGGTTCTTTCCTTATATATGATGGCATTCTCATAGGCATTCAAGCGAAGCTCTTCTAGCTTGTGAATGTCCAGGATACGTTTTTCTCCGGCTTTTAGGTAATCTAGATTCAAGGATTTAATGGCCCAATAGGCTTTATGTTCTAGTTCGAAGGGTAAATGACAGGACTTTCCATAAACCAATTGATAAGGAGTTGTTCCAATAGGGGTTTTATAAGTCGTTCTATAAGCCCATAGGGCGTCTTTAAGTTTTCCAGACCAGTCTTTTCTGGATAGTGATACGGTTTTTTCTAGGATCTGCTTAATCTCCCTATTCGATACTTCTACTTGGCCACTGGTTTGCGGGTGATATGGTGATGCTACTCTATGTTTTACTCCGTATTTGCTTAGAAGCTTGTCAAATATCTTAGATATAAAATGCGATCCTCCATCACTTATGACTAACCTCGGGGTTCCAAACCTAGGAAAAATAATATTCTTAAACAGTTTGATAACTACCTTGGTGTCGTTTGTGGGTGATGCAACAGCTTCGATCCACTTTGAGACATAATCGATAGCTACTAGGATATACTTGTTACCCATTGAGGAAGGAAAAGGTCCCATGAAATCTATACCCCAGACATCAAATATTTCCACTTCTTGGATGTTACTTAAAGGCATTTCATCACGTCTTGAGATGTTCCCAGTGCGTTGGCATCGGTCACCTTTTGTAATGTAAGTGTGGACATCGCGCCATACAGTAGGCCAGTAAAAACCTGCTTGAAATATTTTGGCGCATGTTTTAGACGTGCTTGCATGTCCACCATAAGGTGAAGCATGACAATGTTTAATGACGTTGCCTACTTCTTCTTCCGGCACACATCGTCTGAATATATTATCTATTCCTCTTTTGAATAGGAGGGGTTCATCCCAAAAGAAGTGTTTAACATCTCTAAAAAACTTCTTCTTCTGTTGGTAGCTTAAATCAGGGGGTATGATATCAGCGGCTAGATAATTCACAATATCTGCGTACCATGGTATGTTGTTCATGGTTGAGATTTCCTCATAGGTCTCTTCTTCAGTTGAGTTTATCCCAGCTATTAATCTTTCATAAGCAGAGTGATCGTCTATAGGTATAAGTTCAGGCTTAAGGTGTTCTAACCTAGAGAGATGATCAGCTACTAAGTTTTCAGCTCCTTTTTTATCCTTAATATCCAAGTCAAATTCTTGGAGTAAAAGTACCCATCTGAGCAATCTAGGCTTAGCATCTTTCTTACTTAACAAGTACCGGATTGCTGCATGATCTGTGTATACTATTATTTTTGCTCCCACCAAATAAGATCGAAATTTATCAATAGCAAAAACTACGGCTAGCAATTCTTTTTCTGTGGTTGTATAATTTAGCTGGGCAGCGTCTAGTGTTCTACTAGCGTAGTAAATTGCATGCAGTTTCTTGTCTTTTCTTTGCCCTAGTACAGCTCCTACAGCGAAATCACTGGCATCGCACATGATTTCAAAGGGTTGTGTCCAATCAGGTGGTCTTATGATAGGTGCTGAAATAAGAGCTTGCTTTAAAACTTCAAAGGCTTCAAGACATTTTTGGTCGAATTCAAACTCGACATCCTTCATCAATAAGTTAGTTAAAGGTTTTGTTATTCCGGAAAAATTCTTGATGAAACGTCGGTAGAACCCGGCATGTCCTAGAAAACTTCTTATTTCCCTAATGGTCTTAGGTGGGTTTAAGCTTTCTATAACTTCTATCTTGGCCTTATCGACTTCTATACCTCTTTCAGAAATAATGTGTCCCAAGACTATCCCTTCATTTACCATAAAGTGACACTTTTCCCAATTCAACACAAGGTTTACTTCCACACATCTTTTTAAGATTTTCTCTAAGTTCGAGAGGCAGTTTTTGAAATCAAACCCACACACTGAAAAATCGTCCATAAATACTTCCATAATTCCATCTAGGTAGTCTGCGAAAATTGACATCATACAACGTTGGAAAGTGGCAGGTGCATTACAGAGTCCAAAGGGCATTCGTCTATAAGCGAATGTTCCATAAGGGCATGTAAATGTGGTTTTTTCTTGGTCCTCTGGGTGAATAGGGATTTGGAAAAACCCCGAATACCCATCAAGATAGCAGAAACATGAGTGTCTTGCTAGACGTTCAAGCATCTGATCTATAAATGGGAGAGGAAAATGGTCTTTTCTCGTTGCCTTATTCAACTTTCTGTAGTCAATACACATACGCCATCCTCCTTCTGTTCGTTTTGCCACATGCTCACCTTTCTCATTTTTCAGAACAGTGATACCTCCTTTCTTGGGTACCACATGGACTGGGCTTACCCATTCACTATCCGAAATTTGGTATATGATACCAGCCTCTAATAACTTAAGAACTTCTTTCTTGACTACATCACTCATGATAGGGTTTATTCTTCTTTGATGTTCTCTTGAGGGTTTTGAATCTTCTTCTAGCATAATCCGATGCATGCATACGGATGGGCTTATACCTCTTAAATCTGAAACTTTATACCCTAAAGCTGAGGGATATTTTCGCAAGGTATCTAAGAGTTGATTTGTTTCTATTTGGTTTAGAGCGGCGCTAATTATAACAGGTCTATTCATCTCCTCATCCAAAAACTCATATCTTAGATTCTTGGGTAGTTCCTTAAGTTCTATAGTGGTTTTCTCAGTACGTGGCATAAGGTCATGGGTAAGAGCTAAGCATTCGAAAAGGTTGTCGTCAATGTACGGTTTGATACTCTCAAATCCGTCATCCTCTAAAATAGGGGTTGATGGTAATTTGATTAAAAATTCGTTTTGTTCGAGCTCATTTACACATTCATCAATGATGTCGATGGCATAACACACATCTCCTATCACTGGTGCCATTAGAAATTTTGATAAAATGAACTCAATCTTTTCATCTCCTACCTCGAAAGTCAGTTTCCCTTTCTTAACATCTATTATAGCTCCGGCGGTCGATAGGAAGGGTCTTCCTAAGAGGATTGGGATGTCTTCATCTTCTTTGATATCCATTACGACGAAGTCGGTCGGAATGTACAACTGACCAATCTTGACAGGTATGTCTTCTAAAATACCCATGGGATATTTGACAGATCTATCAGCTAGTTGTAAGGACATCTTAGTAGGTTGAAGTTCTCCTAATTTTAACCTCTTACAGACGGCCAGAGGCATCAGACTTACGCTTGCTCCTAGGTCTAAAAATGCTTTGTCTATCATATGGTTACCTAGGATGCAAGGGATAGAAAAACTTCCAGGGTCTTTATCTTTCTTGGCGAGTTTATTTTCGGATATAGAATGGCATTCTAAAGGCTTGGGATCATCGAGTCGCCGTTTATTGGTCAAAATATCTTTCAAAAACTTAGCATATGATGGTATCTGGGTTATAGCTTCAGTAAAAGGAATCTCAACATGGAGTTTCTCTATTACCTTAATAAACTTTTGGTACTGGTTTTCTACTTTGGTGTTTTTCAGCCTCTGTGGGAACGGAATAGGTGGTTTATAAGGTTGTCGAGTGTTATTCCCTACTTCTGGTTTTGATTGCTTTTCTGGTTTCTCTGGTTCCTCTACATGGTCTTTGGGCGTAGCATCTTCCATAGGTTTTTCTGATGTGCTTAAGTTAGGATTTCTAGGCCCTTCATAAGCAGTTCCACTTCTTAAGGTGATAGAATTTGCTTGGCCTTTTGGATTTGGTTGAGTTTGTCCAGGGAATTGTCCTCCAGGTGCAACTTGTACAGAGGTGTTTTGGGCTACTTGGGAAATCTGAGTCTCAAGCATTTTGGTGTGGGTTATTATCTGATCAAACTTGGTTGCTAGTTGAGTAACCAGTTCGTTCGTGTGAATGTGTTGGTTCATAAACTCCTTATTTTGCTGGGTTTGAGCCTGAATAAAGGTGTCTATGGTTTCTTTAAGATTTGGTCTTGGGGGCACTATTTGCATAGGTTGGTTTTGTTTTTGAGTTTGGAATCCTTGAGGTCTCGAAGATCCGGGATTTTGGATAGGGTTGTTGTTTTTGTAAGAGAAATTCGGGTGGTTCCTCCATCCAGGATTGTAGGTACTCGAGAAAGGGTTCCCTTGGGTATAGTTAACTTGGTCCGAGCTAGATTCGTTCAAAAGGTTACAGTCAACGGTTTGATGTCCTTGAGTTCCACAGAGTTCGCATTCCGATTGGATTGCTGCTACTGTGGTTGGGTTTTGAGACATGTTCTCGACTCTCAAAGCTAGGGCGTCCATCTTGGCATTAATCATGTCTATGCAACTTACCTCATGCTTTCCTCCATGGCTCTCCTTTTTCTCTACTGTCGCTCGTTCTAATCCCCATTGGGCGTGGTTTTGGGCCATGTCCTCTATTAGGGCACAAGCGTCAGGGTAAGGTTTGTTCATCAACGCTCCGCCAGCGGCAGCGTCTATGGACATCTTTGTGTTGTAATGGAGTCCATTATAGAAGGTATGTATGATTAACCATTGCTCCAGGCCATGGTGCGGACAAGCTCTTAAAAGTTCTTTATATCTCTCCCAGGCATCAAAAAGTGATTCGCCTTGGTTTTGGGTGAAACAAGTGATCAGGTTCCTAAGAACAGCGGTCTTGCTTGGTGGAAAATACCTCGCAAGAAAAGCTCTCCTAAGGTCTTCCCAAGTTGTTATTGAGTTAGTTGGAAGGGCGTCTAACCAGTCGTGAGCTTTACCTCTAAGGGAAAAAGGAAACAGTCTTAAACGGATAGCCTCGGGTGTGGCTCCATTTGCCTTAAGGGTGTCAGCTAACTGGATAAATACCTTTAAGTGTTGATTCGGGTTCTCGGTAGCGAGACCATCGAATTGGTTTTGTTGTACTAATTGTAATAAGGAGGGTTTTAGTTTAAAGTTGTTGGTAGTTATAGCAGGGTTTACTATACTAGAACTAGGTTCCTCGTTAGATGGTTGGGCGAATTCCTTGAGTGGTATTTGGTTACGATCTTCTGCCATAGTTCTTCTTATCTTGCGAATAAAAAGACGGGCATGAGCGTAACGTTCAGGTTCTACTAAAGGATCTATTAGGTTGCCGGTGCTACGATTTCTACGCATCTACCGGCTAGAATAGCCTTAGTCTAAACGGGATAACAATAGGGTACGAAATTTGACGAAGTTGGTCCCCGGCAACGGCGCCAAAAACTTGATGGGTTTAATCTGTAACGTATAGCCTAAATGTAGTACTGCAAGTGTACAGCCTATCGAAGTAATATATAAGATTATCGAACCACAGAGACCAATTGTCAATCTATCAACTCTATTGCTAAGGTGCTTATCTAAGGCAAACAAGAATATTGATGTGAGTGCAGTGCACAAAGTAAATGAGCGAGGTAAATAACAGTTTAAAAGACAGGTTGGAATGTAAATCATGTAATCAGATATTGGTCCGGTCATGCGTAGATGAACCTACTTATGGGGCAGTATTTTCTATTGATAGCAAAGAATCAATTTAACGGGAACTTGTAGCTTTTGACTACTAAGAACCGAGTTTACTCTTTAAATTAAATTCCTTTATTGTCACATATAAAGGGTGCCTTCCGCGTTAAAGAGGTAAACCTATTTTTAAGAAATTGATAGTTTTGACTTAACAGAAAAGTGATTTTACTTGGAAAGATTAACTTAAAGAGACTTTTGGCTTTTGACCAAGAGTCAGATTTCAAACCTACAAACGCGTCCGAAAATAGTTTCAAAATCGTTTTCTAAAAAGGTCAATGATTCCTATTTAACCAATCAACGGCTTTCGCTCTTTTTGTTTGGTTAAATAATAATCAAGTCGTATCATTAGTTTGGACGGCTTTCGATCTTACCCAATAAACATTTAAACACAATTGACTTAAGTTAGAAGCAAAACATCCCCAGAGTATTTTCACTAGTATGATAATTGGAACACGACCATGATGACAATCATTACATCCTAACCTTTATAGTTTAGCTAGACATAATAAGTGCGAGTCTATAAAACGTGTAGACTATGGTAAGAGCATTTAAAGTCTATAAAACGTGTAGACTATGGTAAGAGCATTTAAAGTCTATAAAACGTGTAGACTATGGTAAGAGCATTTAAAGTCTATAAAACGTGTAGACTATGGTAAGAGCATTTAAAGTCTATAAAACGTGTAGACTATGGTAAGAGCAATTAAATAAAGAAATGCAATAAAATAGAACCTTGATCCAGTCGGAGACTTGAATCTGATACAAATCTACGGAAAGGTAAGGCTGGTATGATGAACTTCAACCAAAGTGCTCCAAGACTCGATTACAACTCAATCTACACCGCAATAACTCCTCGATGTGAAGAGATTATCACTTTACAGAAAGTGATAGTATATGGCTTAAGATTGTACTAAGCTTGGATGAAACTAAAGAATGAAAATCGAAAACTATTTATAGAGGATCCTTGAGGTGCGTAAGGACCAGCATGCCCCTTAACTTCTTTTGAGCGGGAAACTTGTTGTGAAGGCCGCGGGCGCGGTGCCTGGAACTGCCACATCATGGGAACGTGGCAGTTGATCTCTGGGTGAAAGTGGGCCACGTCATCGCGTTCCCTGTAGCCAGCGCGGTGCTGAACGCCATAAGTGCAAAATGTCTTGAAAAACCCTAATTTCTTGGCGTTTTGGCTCGTTTCTTCACAGAAGGCTCTGAAATGACAAGAATCCTGAAAACAAAGGAAAAAGGAACATAATACGAGAAAATGACAATAAAAACTAAGGAAAACATGTGATATTTGAGTCAGAAAAATAGTGCGATTCAGTGCGATCAACCCGTCAATGGAGACAAACCCGTCAATGAAGACAACCCGTCAATAGAGACAACCCGTCAATGAAGACAACCCGTCAATGAAGACACCCGTCAACGAAGACAAAACTACCAACCAACAATCCCCAGGTGGCATCTATAAGCCCATCCTCCTATCCATAATCTCTCCAAATGGAATCTGTAAGCCCATTCCCGACATCACATTGCTGATACTACACCATGCGAGTGCAAATTTCTGGGCACTTTAGTGTTCAATCATCTTCCACCTTCGGATCACGAAAGACACGCAAGCCAATATATATCCTCAGGTCTAAGAAGATTGAACAGGGGCAACTGTTGTACCCCAAAATTTGCCCTCCCATATTCCTCAAGATATGTCAAGAATGATCTTCAAATGGTTCAAAATGGCTCAAGGGTTGTACAGTCAGACCACCTCCTAAGACAGCTGAAATTAGGGTTTTGGTTCTTTCAAGGAATTTGGGGTTCTCAATGGTTCAATCAAGTCTCATAGGCCTATATACATTCTCAAGCACCTACATGCCAAGGCTCAAGACTCACAGTGCCAATTTGCACAATCAAAAGCCCCATTTGATCCACAGTCAACTGCAAGGGCAAAATGGTCATTTTGCAGTCAAAGGTCAGAATTTTTGGTCAACATCTTATTTTGAGTCCATAATCATCATTTGATCAAGTCTTGATCATGATTCCACAAGAATAGCTCAAAAATCATCAAGATGCAAAAGTTACTATTTTTGGACAGCAGAAAAGTCAACTGTATCTTGACCAGGGCATAACTCCTTCATGGTTTATCAGAAAAATTCCATCCAAAGCTCATTTTGAAGAGGATGCAATTTCCTACAATCCATCTTCACACTCCAAGATCAAGAAATGCTCTCACACAAAGTTACAAATTTTTACATTATAGGTCAATTTCAAAAGTCAACAAAAGTACACTTTGAGTCAAAGGCCATAACTTGAGATTGGTAAATCCAAATGACATAGGACCAAAGGAATTGGTTAGAGGACTTCAAGAGCTTCCCAAAATGTCCAAGAACATGGTCATATGATCAAAATTGAGTAAGTTGTGCATTGGAGAAGTTGGGAAATTTTCATGAATTTGCAAAAGTCAACTATCCTCAAAACTCCAATTTTTGACAAAAGGGCCCACTTTCTTCCACTTGATTCAGCCTTGTCATGCCACACACGTGTCCCATGCTTGATTTCATGACCAAACATTTATTTTTCTATTTTATTTAATTTTTATTGATTTAATTCATTTTAAATCTATAATAATTCAAATAAAATCTAAAAATCAATGGAATAGTATCTTTGTGATTTGTACAACTTTCGTATATCATGTGACAACTAACCAATTCGTGCTAGGGCTTATTTGTGCACAAAATCTCAGATTTGGCCATATTTGGAAAGTTTGTCAATGGTGAAAAAGTGCAAACCTAATTCTCCCATATATATGGATAAAAGCCCAAATTTTGACCTAGACTGATGGCCATATATGCAAGCAAGCCTCCTAAACCTAATGGACGACCTAAGAACTGTGAAAACGGCCATACAAAAAACTGAAAAATTGTTGGAAAAGTGGGAGATCAAGAACGATATTGGAGGCATTTTCAGACAAAAAGAAGAACGTAGTTCCCTTCCTTGCCATCCACTAAAGCTAAAGCGATCAAAACCACGTCCTGAAACCACCTACAAAGTGCTGTAAGTCCTCGCGAACTGGCCCCTGAACACGAAATCGAAACTTTCAATTCTTGCACTTTTTCTTCAAAACGTTGGCATAGTCATGTTCATTGTTTGATTTCTAACACGACGGCAATAGCCAATTTTGTTTTTATGCCCTATACTGTGATACCCGATTCTAGGGTTCATATGCTTGCTTTTTAGGTGTTTTTGATACAGGGAAAATTGGCCACAATAATTGGTATAAGAGTGATCAGGAGGCAGAGACGAGATCAGCCATGGCCTTAGACGACATTTTTGTAGCCTAGGGTGGATTATAGGATGAGGCCACGGATTTTGTTACAGACTAGAATCCGCAGGAAATAAACCAGGTGGTTCAAGGAAGAAGACGACCACGCGTCCTCTTCCCACTGGTCAATTCAAACAGCGCGCCATTTGTTTTATTTTTTTCAGCATGTTAATTGTTTATTGCATATAATAATCAGGTTTTGTTTTGTTAAAAAGAAACGCCACAGCTCAGTTGGTGGGCGCACTATTGCATAGTCCATTGGGACCTGGGTTCGAATCCCAGGTCCCCCAAAACATTTATTCCATTTTTCTTCCTATGTTCACATGCAGATTTCACAAGGTGGTCCACCATACACCTCCAATTCCCAAGCGCCAGATGTCTTCAAACTCAGATCCAGTGGCCGCGCATGCGTAGCAAGTCCAGAAAAGTCAAACAGGCTGGATGTAAATGGGCTTCAGAATTGCAACATACACCACAAAATTGGCCCAACACCCCCCTTCAAGTTTACTTCTTTTCTTTTCTTTTTTATTTCTTTCATTTAATTATTTTTTATAATTATTATTTTCACTAACAAATTAATATTTATTTTCATAATAAATTCAGAAAAACATAAAAAATATAATATTTTTATTTATTAAATTTAATTAGTTATTTTTTGTAAATAAATATTAACATAATTAATTTAGTTTTAATTAGGTTAATTCTAACTTTTTGCAATAATTTAAAATCAATGTAGAATTAGGGTTTTTAATAACTTTTGACCATCTTTTATTTTTTCCTTAAAAAACATAAAAAAAACTCAAAAAATATCTTTCTTTTATTTAATTAATTAATTAGTCTAGGTTTAATTTAATTAAATGCAAAATAATAAAAAATCTCTTTCTTTCTCAAAAAAGGGTCAAAACCCTAAAAACTCTCCGATCCAATTTTTCTCGCGCGTGTGATTATTCTTGATTCATATTTTGATCCATGTAATTGTATTTGCTCCGAGGATGTAATAGCTTTAATTAGGACTTTTTACCGCTTTTATTTAATTTCCCGCAATTTACTTTTTCAAGGGTTTGTTTTTGGCGATGTAAATACCCGACGCCTTGTAATAACTTAGTTTTATTTTCCGCAATTATTAACTGCTAGATGTATGCTAACTAGGCTATGCATGTCAAGATCTCTCTTAAATTAAAATCAATCGTAGCTCACCATAACATGTACAAAGATAACATAATTGAAACCTGACACAGTCGCACATGCCACTCCTAGGGTACGCCTCACTTGGTTGCCTCGACGTGGTCATTGAGTATAGGGTGTTTTAGAGGTCACCCTCTTGTCTAAAGATCAAAGTTGCCTCAAAACGGTTGCCTCGATAAAAAACGATCTAAGACATTAGGGTTACCGCTAAGGCGTCCTACCATTGCTTTAGTGACCACATGTCCCATTAATCGAATTGACCCAAAAACTCCAACGACGGTGCTACCTACTTCTCAATAGTGGGGTAGTACTGTCTAAAGGACATTTACATAGATTAATTCCTTTTGAGTAGGTAGAGGTTCTCAGGTACTTGCTCTTTCAAAACAAAACTACTTTTCGCACCTACACTTTTCTGACAAAAGTTTTCAAAGAACACTTCATACACTCTTGAGGACAGATACAAAAGTTAAATCGAAGTTTTCAAACAAAACTTTTTCAAAACCCACAAACACAAGAAAAGCAAAAAAATTTTGAAAACATAGTGAGCAAGTACCTAAGAGCCCGTGGATAACCACGGATAGAAAGGGTACTAACACCTTCCTTTTCTATAATCTACCTCCCGAACCCGAGAAACATCTCGAAAAGGAATTTTGCTGTGCTTTTGTCCTTTCCTTGTTGGAGAAAATAAAAGACGGTGGCGACTCTTGCTTACCGCGACATTTTGCGGAACGCAAACGCGAACCAACATTCCAAAACAGTCAGTTCTATTTCCACCGATCACAATGTCATATGAAAATGAAACATGATAACCCTCACAAATAGAACAGTTGTTCCCCGGGTAAGGCACATGGCTATAGAGTTTATATTGTTTTTAAATTACATATCCGAAAAATCAGAAAAACAATTACTCCTGAATAAAAGTAATCGGTACAAAGTCCTTGGCAATCCAGTTACTGAGTCCGCCATTGGTAGTCGGGAAGATCCAACTGTCAATGTGGGAATCACCATCACTGTCTTCAAGTGCATTAACCCTGGGATTGTTGATGCGTAGGGGAGGTCCTCCAGCCTGAGTACGACGAACATCCCTTTGAGCACCTGTAGTGAAGCCCAAACCAGATCTATCAGACTTGTAATGAATAACCGGGAGCTAACCCCAAATGGTAGACCCACCTTCTTCAACCATTGCTCGTGCATCCTTGAGAGAAGCCATCTTCGAGGGAGATTTGGTGACCTTTGGAGGAATGTCGGTAGTTTCTGCTGTAGCCATAATCTGAGGTACCTCTTCAAAGTTATGGCAAGGAGTCTCGATGAACTCGCAATCCATTTCCACGTACCTGAATGAGTTCAAGTGACTGATCATATATTCCTCTTCACCATGCACAATGATAATCTTTCCTCTTACTGGGTACTTCAACATTTAGTGGAGGGTAGAAATAACAGCCCCAGCCCCATGTATCCAAGGGCGTCCTAACAAGCAAGAATATGATGGTTTGATATCCATTACATAGAAAGTGGAGTCAAAGGTCTGGGAACCAACCTTGATAGGGACATCCACTTCCCCGTGCACCATCCTCTTCGAACCATCGAAAGCTCTTACTACTATATTTCTAGGCTTCAAGGTCAAGCCTTCATAGTCCAATCTGTCCAGAGCTTTTCTAGGTAGCACATTAAACGAGGAGCCAGTATCTACCAAAACATGGGCCAAAGTCGTGCCCCTGCATTCAACGGAAACATGAAGAGCATCATTATGCTTCCTCCCCTTTGGTGTCAGATCCGCATCGGAAAAACCCAAACCATTATCGGCAGTCAGACTAGCCACACAATCTTTAAACTGATCAGCTGACGTCTCTTGTGGCACGTGATCCGTCTTCAGAAACTTAACCAAAGCCTTTGCATGGGCCTCGGAACACAATAACAAAGCCAACATAGAAATTTTGGATGGGGTCTTCCCCAGCTGCTCGACCACATTGTAGTCTCTCTTCTTTATTATCTTCAAAACTTCTTCCATTTCTTTTTTGGAAGCTTCTGGTATGGTTACTGAATTGGCCTTTGTCAGGACAGGCTCAATCAGTATGTCTTTGCCTCGAGTCTCAGCCGACTCGGTGATGGAAGGGTCAACAGGAGTGATTATTGGAATTACAGTAGTAGTCTTGGGTGGAACCACAATAGGAATGATCACAGGCCCGATAATAGTCTTCGGGGGAGAAATTTCAGGGGAGAACACTCTTCCACTTCTTATTATTTTACTTGTTCCGGCAATATTGACGATGTCGGAATCAGCATTTTCAGCAATCTTGTCTTTAATGGCTAGCATGTCCTGCTTTACGCCATGGTAATAGACGTCGGCCCCATAGTTCCAAGGAACAACTTTGTCTGAGGAGTATGGGACTGGCCCTGGCATGGTTATGATCAATGGAGTCACCTTCAAAATTGATGTAATCCTAACGGGTCTCTCAACGGAGGCCCTGGGAGGATTGGCGGAAATGGTTATGATAGCAACATCTTCACAGGAAACAGTTGGAAAAGGAGTCTTCTCAAACAGAATCTCTTGGTCATCCATCAGGCGTTGAACACCTGCCTTCAACAAAGGGCAACCAGTCGGTAGAAATAAACAAAGGTGGAAACCTTCATCACATCTTGGAAATAAACCGGCCTTCAGCAAATTCCCTTTGATAGTCATGAGTGGGGTCACCAATTCTTCCACAGAAGTCACAAACACATCTTCTACAACGACATTAACACCCCGACCATGTTTTGGCATAGGAACATTAATAATATTGGGAGTCTCCGGGAGACCAAATTCAATCTCCTTAGCATCAATCATATCCTGCACTTTGTTCTTCAAAGCCCAACAGTCATTGGTGTCATGGCCAGGACTTTCCGAATGATAAGCACAACGAGCATTCGGTTTATAGTAAGGAGAGGTGGTGTTAGGGTTCCTAGGAGCTTCCCTCAGAGTAACCAGATTGGACTTCAGCAACTGAGGTAAAACCTGAGACAGCGTCATGTTGATCTGAGTGAACTGTCTAGCTGGTCTTTCTGCTCTTGGCTGATTGTTTCTTTGCTGAGCAGGTACAGGTTTGGGAATCATAACAGCCCCTATCAATGGACGACGCTTGGTTCGATTCTGATTCTTTTGGTTATAGACGGAACTGACTTGCTTTTTACCTGCAAACGGCTTTCTTGCAGCACTAGAAGAGGCATCCTTCTAAATTTTTCCACTTCGGATTCCAACTTCCACTCTTTCTCCTTTTAAGATCAGTTCAGTAAAACCCGTCAATGAACTTCCAATCAGATGGTTGAAGAATGGCCCAGTCAAAGTTCCCAGAAACATATCCACGAGCTCCCTGTCAGCCAAGGGAGGTTGAACTCTTCCAGCCAAATCTCTCCACTTCTGAGCATAATCCTTGAAACCCTCGTTCGAACCCATAGACAGATTTTGGAGTTGTGTATGGGTGGGAGCGAGGTCTACATTATACTGATATTGCTTATAAAATACAGCAGCAAGGTCTTCCTAGTTACGAACATTGGCTCTTTCCAACTGATAGAACTAATCCAATTGTGTTTCGGACAGACAGTCTTGGAAGAAGTGAACCCACAAGTATTTGTCGGCAGTATGAGGTTGTATCTTCCTCATATAGGAACGGAGATGCATTTTAGGACAAGAGACCCCGTCATACTTAGAAAATACTGGTGCCTTGAATTTTGGGGGGATGATAACCCCGGAGGCCAGACCCAACTCTTCGAAATCTAGCCCAGGAACATTCTGGATTTCCATAGCACTCAGACGTTCTTCTAGATGCTTATACCTTTCATCAGCTGGAAGGTACTGCTTCTCATTATAATCAGTTCCATTGTCAAATTCTTTAGGACTAGGTTCCTCTTCACTGGCTTCACCCTCTTGATTCTCTCCCTCTTTAGATGAAGAAGCTAAATCAACAACCCGTCTTGGCGGCCCTCTGAACCTTCTGCCCATATTTACCAAACCAGTTGTCTTCTTGGGATTCTTAGTGTTCTTCTTAACAATCAGAGCCTTCATCTCTTCCTGTTCTTTGGCCAGAGCCACAATCATTTGCTGGAACTGCGTGTTCTGAGTCTGAAGATCTTTCACAGTTTGTTCAAGAGCCATTGCTGAAATAAATAGCGAAGTAGATGAGAAACCTGTTATGAAGTTATTTTGCAATGGTATGTATGATATGTATGCAATGTTTTCAATGGTTCTTAAAGGCTCAAATTTTCTTAAACCAAAAGGAACAAACGTGAATTGTATTAGTAAACTTGAATCGTTACAAAGAATGTATTTTGAGAGTACAATTAAGCAAAATAAAAGAAGACTAGGTTTCCCATGGGCGCATCCTATTTGGCGCGATGTAGGCGTTGATACTCCTCTCTTCATGAATTAGCCTAGTGAGTTCCAAGACCTTCTTCTCGCTGGCGTAGAATTGGGCTTCAAACGTATCCCGCTCCTCTTTAAGCTGAACTCAGGACTTTTGTAACTCTTCATGATCAGTTGGCATGTCTGGATGAAGAATAAGATGAGGAGTGTCTCCCTTGGCAACTGGTTCCATAATCATAGGTTGGATAGCGGGATAAGGCATCATAAGAGTTTGAGCGCGGGCTCGTACCCATCTGAGATAAGGCTCGAGAGGTATGGAATTCTTATGCCCAAGTGTCTTGCTGTCAACCCTATGTACACTACTCCAAGCTTGTATGAACCTTTTGCAGTAACCCTGAACATCATTCTCATAGTTGAAGGAGATTCCTTGAATAAGTGTATCATAAGGACCATCCCTTCTCGCATAACCAAACTGTCGTAATGCTAAGCAAGGGTTATAAGTGATTCCTCCCCTAATGCCTAAGAGATGGACATTAGGGAATTCACCACAGCGATAAATGATAGTAACATCTTCCGAGAACCGTGAACACCAATGAATGTCTGAATGCATAAGGGACATCAGTCGATGAGACCATCTTTTACCCTGTTCATTCTTCAATGTAGATCTGTGTAGGTGCGAAATAAACCACCTAGCCAATAGAGGAGTGCAACACTGGAGGGTCCCCCTTCTTTTTAGAGTGCAAGCATGCAGAGAGTGTAGAATATCCCCGAGCAATATAGGTACCGGATTATGAGACAGAAAGACCTTAATAGTGTTCACATCTACGAGTTAATCCGCATTAGGGAAAAGTACTGATAACGAGAAAACGTATCATATAATTACTACGCTTTTTACCGATTCTATATTACATTAAGTCGTCTAACCCCCGATTATTCCGAGTTTATTTGTCTTTTTACAGGTATAACATTTGTCAACTCAAACCAATGAAAAAGGACTACATGAAGAAGGCTAGACAATAAACAAAGAGAAAAAGAACTAAAATTGCAAAGTTTGGAATTTTGGAGCAGTGATGGTCGTCACACACTTGTGACGGGCATAACGCCCCCCAACTTGGAAAAACGCTTGTCACACATCGCTGAAGAGCATAATATGCTATTTAAGCGCATTACGACCGTCACCCACCTGTGACGACCGTCACGCGCGTGAAGATGGACGTTGTAAATGGGTGGAGACGTGGGCAACGCAAGGGCAGACTTGTTCTCCTATTTTCCCTCCACTCGGTAAACATGCTCCCTATATTTCCTCCACTCAACCTTTTCTCAAGACATTTTCAACTGCTATTTCCTTTGCTATATATATGTGTGGTAGTGCAAAGCTGCAAGGGTCGAAGGAATTTTCCCAGAACAAATTTATTACTTTTGCAATTATTTTTATTTCCTTGTTTTAGAGAAATTTTTCCACATACTGTAATTCCTACTTCCAGTATTATTTCAAGCTTTAGTTTTTAGGTGTTAATTCTTCATTCAAGAATTAACACAATTTATTTACTTCAATCAAGCTGCAAGGAATATTGTAACATTTCAATATTACCATAGCAACGTTAATTCCAGGTTTTTATTGCAATTAATATTTATTCATTTTCGTATTATGCCAATTATTCTTATGAATTATATTTTGAATTGCATTGTTGTTAAATCTATTATGTCTGGCTAAATTATTCGTACCGGTATGTGACTCTTAAGAACTGAAAGAATTCAGTGATACCTTAGCCAAAAATATTTATTTATAAAACAATTTCTGGTTTCCAATTTCCAAGCTTAATTTAACTACCCTTGTCACGAGAGTGAGAGGGTAATTAACACGATTTTGCCACGAGAGTGGGAAATTAATTAAGGCAAGAACCTGCATGCGAGAGCTGGGGTTCAACCCAGATAGTGGTAACGAAACATTAATTTTTAAATACACGAGAGTGTTTTAATAAATTAATTAAACTCAAATTGTTTTCAAAAAGTGTTATTAAATTTAAAGTGCATCCACTAGGTTTAGTAGCATAACTTAATTCATGAACACGAGAGTGTATGTCTCAGGGTTTTTAAACAATTAGTTTTTACCGAAATACTTTATAGGCCAAGCAATTCACCGAATTCCCGAAGTCCGATTATCACATACCGGTATAATTATTACTATTATTTTTAATTAAATTGTTTCCCCCCTAAAATTGAATATTCATCGCTTAGTTAAATAAACTGTAACATTAGATCGTATGCGATTGATCCTCAGTCTCTGTGGGTTCGATAATCTTTTAAAACTAGAACGACTAAACTGTATACTCGCAGTTAGTATCCCGATAGACTTATAAAGTCCCGATCAAGTTTTTGGCACCGTTGCCGGGGACTGGTAGTCAATTAATTACGATTCTTCTGTTGCGCGTTTAGACTAGGCAACCGAAAACCCTTTTTCGATTTGTATGCCAAGGACTCGCTCACAAGGCGAACCACTTGACAAATCGACGGACGAACCTGAACGCATTCTTTCCGTAAGACGTGCAATCAGGGATTACTGTTTAAATCACGCTATTCCTTTACCCAAACCTGAAATCAAGATTGATTCTGAAACAAATTCTAATTCTTCCTCTGAGACCAAAACTAATCCAGAATTAGACATGGCCGAAGAATAAATGACCCGTCCACTGAAGGAGTACGCAGCTCCATCTCAACAAGAACCCCACAACAGCATTGTTGCTCCAGCAATAAACCGAAACGATTTTGAGTTGAAACCGTCATTGATATCAGCTATCCAACAACGCCAATTCTCTGGAGATCCTTCCGAGGACCCAAATGAACATCTTACAAAATTAGTTCAATTTGCCGACACAGTTATAGAAAATGGTGTTAGTAAAGATGCAATAAGATTACGTCTTTTCCCTTTCTCGTTAAGAGATAAAGCTTGGGCTTGGTTGCAATCCTTGCCATCAAATTCTGTCACTACGTGGGAAGGACTGAAGATTGTATTTTTAGCATGATACTTTCCCCCGAGCAAAACTGCTGCACTAAGAGCCCAAATCAACGGATTTAGGCAGAAGGATACTGAATCGCTATTCGATGCATGGGAACGCTACAAAGATATGATGCGAATGTGCCCACATCACAGATTAGAAAAATGGCTGATCATCCACACGTTTTATAATGGACTCTTGTACAACACAAGACTCTCTATAGATGCCGCCGCAGGTGGTACACTGATGGACAAGCCTTATGATGAAGCTAACCAACTCATTGAAAACATGGCTCAAAACCACTATCAGTGGGGAGGAGAAAGAACATTTGTGGAGAAAACTCAAACCAAAGGTGGGATGTACGAGATTAGTAGCCTAGATAAAGTTAATGCTAAGGTAGATGCTCTTACCCAAAAGATAGAAAGCTTGACCTTACCTCCTGCAGCTACCGTGGCTGCAGTTACCCCAAGCTGCGAAGTTTGTGGAGTTCCTGGTCATGTTGGAACCGAATGTCAAATCTTAGCAGGAATATCAGTTGATCAGGTAAATTACGCTCAAGGTAATCCTTATGCTAATACCTATAATCCTGTTTGGAAGAACCATCCTAACTTCTCGTACAAGAACAATAACGCTTTATATGCACCTGGCCAAGCACCTGTTGTACCTCCAGGTTATCAAAAACCCGCTGTTAATGTTCCTAGCATTCCTAAGAAATCTAACCTTGAAATCCTAATGGAAAATTTTATCGCTAATCAAGCTCAACAAAACAAAGAATTCCTCAATCAAAACGTTCACACCGGTGAACAGTTGAAGCTATTAGCAAATAAGGTAGATGCCCTAGCAACTCACAATAAAATGTTAGAAACTCAAATCTCCCAAGTAGCACAACACCAAGCTAGTTCTGCCGCACCTGCTGGTACATTTCCTGGACAGCCACAACCCAATCCTAAAGGACATGCAAATGCTATCACTTTACGAAGTGGGACAGCCCTTGATGGACCGGTAGATCATAGACTCCAAAACCCGACCATGTATTAAAAACCTGAAAAAGAAGTAGAGAAGCCGGAAGATCAATCTGAGAATGTAGAGGAAGACGCGAATGAGAATAGAGAGGCTTCAGAAAAACCTTACGTGCCTCCACCACCATATAAACCACCAATTCCATACCCCCAAAGACTTGCAAAATCCAAGAACGAGGGAAAATTCAAGAAATTTGTAGAACTTCTGAAACAATTAAACGTTACTATTCCATTTACAGAAGCTATAACCCAAATGTCGTCATACGCTAAATTCCTAAAAGAAATATTGTCTAATAAGAAAAAAATCGTTGAAAACGAAACCGTTATGCTAACTGCCGAATGTAGCGCCATAATTCAAAATAACATGCCTCCAAAGTTAAAAGATCCTGGTAGTTTCTCCATACCATGTGTAATTGGAAAATCTGTCATAGACAAAGCTCTATGCGATTTCGGAGCCAACGTTAGTCTAATGCCCTTATCTATTTGCGAGAAGCTCAAATTAGGCGACATGAGACCTACCAAGATGTCCCTACAACTAGCCGACAGATCAGTCAAATTCCCTGTTGGTATGCTAGAAAACATTCCTGTCTGAATAGGACAATTTTACATACCGACTGACTTTATAATAATGGACATCAAGGAAGATTCAAACATTCCCATCATACTAGGAAGACCATTTTTAGCTACTGCAGGAGCCATCATTGACGTTAAGAAAGGAAAACTTACCTTCGAGGTAGGAGAAGAAAAAGTAGAATTCATTCTTTCCCAATTCTTTAAAGCCCCTGCTATAGATGACTCATGTTGTCTCCTAGATATTATTGATGAATGTGTCAAAGAACTTGAAAGCCAAGAAGACACCTATTCTGGGATGTTAAAAATTCAGACACCAACTATCCTCAAGGACGATGACTGGAAACAAGAACGTTTTGATGCCGACCTAAGCGAATGTTTAGCCTTAACACCCGATCCTGCCCCGACTGATAAGAAAACTGGTATAGAACTTAAAACATTACCTGAAGATCTTAGGTATGAATTTTTAGATAAAGAAATCGAACGGCCAGTTATAGTTAATGCCAATTTAGGGAAGATCGAAACCGAAAAACTTCTTAGTGTGTTAAGAAAATATCCAACCACGTTAGGCTATAATATATCAGATCTAAAAGGAATAAGCCATTCTCTCTGTATGCACCGCATTATGCTGGAGGAAGACTGCAAGACTTCTAGAGAACATCAAAGACGAATAAATCCTATCCTAAGTGAAGTCGTTAAGAAAGAAGTGCAGAAACTACTAGAGGCAGGCATCATATACCCAATATCAGATAGTAACTGGGTCAGTCCAGTTCACGTGGTCCCTAAGAAAGGAGGCGTTACGGTCATAACGAACACAAAAGGCGAATCGGTAGCACAACGTACCCAAACAGGATGGAGAATGTGTATCGATTATAGAAAACTAAACAAAGCTACGCGCAAGGACCATTTCCCATTACCATTCATTGATCAAATGCTCGAGCGCTTAGCCAAACATTCCCATTTCTGCTATCTTGACGGATACTCAGGATTCTTCCAAATTCCCATTCATCCTGACGATCAAGAGAAAACCACGTTCACATGTCCCTATGGTGCCTTTGCATACCGAAGAATGCCATTTGGACTATGTAACGTACCTGCAACTTTCCAACGATGCATGATGGCGATTTTCCAGACTTTTTAGACGGAATTATGGAAGTATTCATGAACGATTTCTCTGTCTGTGGAGAAAGTTTTGACGGATGTTTATCAAATCTTGAATTAGTACTGAAACGCTGTGTCAATGTCAACCTAGTGCTCAACTGGGAAATATGTCACTTTATGGTGAGACAAGGAATTGTGTTGGGTCACATTGTATCAAACAGAGGGATTGAAGTCGACAAAGCAAAAATCGAAATTATCAAAAACCTTCAACCACCCAAAACAGTTAGAGAAATAAGAAGTTTTCTAGGACACGCTGGTTTTTACCGACGTTTTATAAAAGATTTCTCTAAAATCACCAAGCCACTAACTGAATTATTAATGAAAGAGGCTGAGTTTATTTTCGACGATAAATGCTTGAACGCATTTGAGACGCTTAAAGAAGATTTAATTTCAACACCTATTATGCAACCTCCTGATTGGAACCTACCATTTGAAATAATGTGCGATGCGAGCGATTATGCTGTAGGCGCAGTCCTAGGACAACGCAAAGATAAAAAGCTTCATGCTATCTACTACGCAAGCAGAACACTCGATCCCGCACAAATGAATTATGCCACTACGGAGAAGGAACTCTTAGCTGTGGTATTCGCGTTAGATAAATTTCATTCCTACTTAGTAGGTGCCAAAATCATTATTTACACGGATCATGCCGCGATCCGATACTTACTAAGTAAGAAAGACGCCAAACCGAGACTACTCCGATGGATCCTACTCCTACAAGAGTTTGACTTAGAAATAAAAGACAAAAGAGGAACTGAAAATGTGGTAGCTGACCATTTATCAAGATTAGATGGAATCCAAACCGAGAGTGTTCCCATAAACGAAGATTTCCCTTATGAACGCCTTATTGCTAAGCTAGAGATAGACCCTACCGACAGTTTAGATCAACACAATGAACCTTTAACAACTGCGGTAGTAAAAGCCATTTGTACCAACACCACATTACCAGGGTACGCTGATTTCGTCAACTATTTAGCTGCCGGTGTTTTACCACCTGATTTAACGTACCAATAGCGGAAGAAATTTTTCCATGATCTTAAACACTACTTTTGGGATGAACCATTACTCTTTAAAAGAGGCGTTGATGGTATTTACCGTCGCTGTGTTCCTAATGATGAAATAGACGACGTCATTTCCCATTTCCATTCCGCCCCTTATGGTGGACACGCTAGTACGTCGAAAACCTGTGCAAAAATACTTCAAGCTGGCTTCTTTTGGCCTACCTTATGGAAATACGTCCACGTAGCAATTATGAACTGCGATAGATGTCAACGTACAGGAAATATATCTAGACACGGCGAAATTCTGCAAAAAGGAATCCTCGAAGTAGAAATTTTTGATGTATGGGGAATTGATTTCATGGGACCATTCCCCGTATCTTTTGGAAATAAGCATATTTTGGTAGCCGTTAACTACGTATCAAAATGGATTGAAGCCATCGCCGCACCCACAAACGGTACACGAGTGGTACTGAAATTATTCAAGCATATTATCTTCCCACGATTCGGTGTACCAAGACTAGTAATCAGTGATGGTGGTTCCCATTTTATCTCTAGAATTTTCGAAAAATTACTTTCCAAATATGGCGTTAAACATCGCATAGCCACACCATACCATCCTCAAACAAGTGGACAAGTGGAAGTGTCAAACATGGAGATAAAACAAATCCTTGAGAAAACCGTAGCCACATCCAGGAAAGATTGGTCCTCCAAGCTAAATGATGCTCTTTGGGCATATCAGACAGCTTTTAAAACCCCTATCGGAACAAGGCCGTTTAAATTAGTTTATGGAAAATCTTGTCATTTGCTAGTAGAATTAGAACACAAAGCTTATTGGGCCATTAAAACCCTTAACTTAAATTACCAGATCGCTGGCGAGAAACGAGTATTAGATATCCATGAATTAGAAGAATTGCGTTTAGACGCTTATGAAAATGCTAGAATCTATAAGGAAAGAACAAAAAAATGGCACGATAAGCGTATCTCCCAGAAAGAATTTAAAGAAGGAGACATCGTACTCCTATTCAACTCTAGACTGAAACTTTTCCCGGGAAAATTACGTTCCAGATGGTCAGGACCATTCGAAATTAACAAAGTTTTCCCAAGTGGTGCGATAGAAATTAAAGGAAATTCTATCGACCCATTCATAGTCAATGGCCAGCGCTTAAAGCACTACTTTAACGTCGGAAATATCAACTATTCGGCTTATCTTCAGTTAAGTGAGCCACCTACCCTGATACCTAACTGAATAGGTATTATCTGTCGAGCCGTCGACATAAAATAAAGGCGCTTCGTGGGAGGCAACCCATGTTTCATTTTACTTATTTTTACTGTTTTAACATGTTTTTCTTTTTCTTTTCTTTTTCCTAATCTTTAAAATTTTCATGATTGCATCTTTTACTCCTTTCTGTTTTCTTCTATTTTTATTTTCCCTTTAAACTTTCTTTTTCTTTTTGATTTAATTTCGGCAAATTCTTAACCTGAAAATACTAACTTAGTTTTTTTCAAACATTTATTAAATATTTTCAGGGGGTAATTCTTTTGCCTTCATATATAGCTCTATGGCACGTGTAAACTTCATGAGTGTCACTTTGAGAAGCAGACACCAAAGAAGACGCTTTGAGGATTTGGCTGAGCGGGAAATGTGCCCTACAATCTACGCTGATGACCATGCTATGACCGCTCTTGGCATTCGTGAGAGTGTCATGTATTTGCTACATCAGATTGGATGGGACACTGCTCCTATCCGAAGATGGTACTGTACTTACAAGAAGCTGACCCTTGAGTTCCTGAGCACCCCGAGCTTCATTCCAAATCACGGGATAGGATTCAACCGTGGGTTGATCACTTTCAGGATGTTTGACATGGACTACACCTATAACCTCAGGGAGTTTAGCCACCTGCTAGGATTCCCTTTTGGATCTGATGTCATCACTATGTCCCAGGAGGACCTCTTGCTTGATTCTGATCTTGATTTTTTCTGGGGAAGCATCGCTGGCAATAACCATCCAGAGCCGTCTGATCTTTATTCTGATTGCATCCATAACCCGGCTATCAAGTACTTTCACAAGATCATCGCCCACACCATCTTTGGTAAACAGTAGAATGTTACATCTGTATCCCGTGATGAGCTCTTCATTATGTACTGTGCATCCCATAGCCGTCCGGTAAACGGTGCCGCTTATATGCTAGCTAACATGGAGCGTATCATCCAGACTCCAAATGCACCAATCCTGTTGGGTGGTTTAGTCACTATGCTATCAAATGCAATTGGACTCCGCAGGCCTATGCTTGGATCAGCCGCGCTTTATGGAATAAAGCCGATGAACATTGAATTCTGCTTCAACACTAGCTTTATCGGGAACCTTGGGCCAGATCAATTTGAGTTGTTAATTAATCATGAGATTGTCCACCAGTTTAAGCTCCCGAAACCTATCACTAGTGTGCATAATAGAGCTAACTGGCTTTTTGACCTCCACCATCCTACTACACTGCCTTCGTCTCTTTCTACTGTTGACATTTACGAAGTACCCAACACTTCTAATACGGATGAAGACCCTGCCACACCACCAGGATACCATGAGTTCCCCGATCCATGGGAACAACAGGCTGCTTCCTCTGAGACCGCCACCCAGGCTCCAGAGATTCCACCGCCTTCACCTCCTGTTACCCTGCACTCTTTGCATGAAGCAATTACTGACATGCGGGGCGAGCTTACATCTCTCCGGGTGGACTTCATCGCTTTCATGGATTTGGTGACCGATCAGCTGGATTTCATGCACCAGCATATGTTCCCGACTCCCCGTGGATAGAATTGTCGTTGTTATCTTATTCTTTCTCTCGCATTTGTACATACAGTGGGGACAATGTTTAGTTTTAGTGTGGGAGGGATTCTAGTTATTTTTAGTTATTTTAGCATTTTATTCTAGTCATTTTAGCATTTTTATTTTTAGTTATTTCGAAACAATTTTTATGAATTAATTCAATTATTTATCAAGTACAAAGTTTATTTTATTTTTTTCATTCCTTTTCATTTTCAGCATATTGTTTATTTCCTTTAATTTACTGTTTGTATTTCATTATGTGTTAGTAAATAACATTTCAGAACTTTAATTATTAGAATACTTAAAAATATTTCAAAACTCTAATTAATTAAAATATTTCAAACTTTATTATTAAGAAAATAATAAAAAAAATATAAAAATATACAAACATCTCCAACGGTCCTGTAACGGTCTTCTCATTAATGACATTAAATGTGTTACGACCGTCACACCCTCGTGACGAGCATAACACGCCTTTTTGCCTTGTGACGACCATCACATCCTCGTGACAACCGTCACGCATACAATGTATCAGAACGGCTATTACAGAACCGTTCCAACCATTCCCTTCATAAACCCACTTCCTCCATTGTTACAAAATCACACGAAAACTACCCACTCCACTCCATTTTTCTTCAAACTTCTAAACTTCCAACACTAAAATACTATCCACCCACTACCCCAATTTCATACTCCAAAACCTTTTTCAAGCAAATCCTACGAACACCATGGCCAACAACCAACAAGCTCCTGCTCTCACTTTCAGAGCCGGCGAACAAGGAGAAAATCAACGGGCAAAATTTCAGAAATTTCAACGCCGAGGTCTCCAGCCTACACGGTACGTTGATATCGACTGCCTGAGGAGTTTGGGACTACTTGATAGTGTCTGCCAATTGTTGCAAAGTGTGGATTTGTGGAACTTGTGCCACTAACCAAGACCGGTTTATGAAACTCTTACTCTTGAGTTTTTGAGTTCCTTTGTTTACATCACTCTGCCAGGTGCCACGAACCAACTGTCAGGCCTGGCCAAATTCCGCATGTTTGGCATTGAGCACGAGTTGCCTCAATCCGACATCGCGCGACTTTTAGGCTTCTGTTCGGACGAAGGTGTTCATCTCCGGGTGCCGAATAATTTTGGTGAGGAAGCCTTCAACTTATGGCACAGTTTGACGAATATCTGTGCCAGATCCTACGACCACCTAAATGCCACCCACATTCATAATCTGGCCATCCGCTATTTCCACCGCATCCTTAGCAACACAATCTTCGCCCGTGACAGCAACCATAAGCTCAACTCCAAGGAGCTCTTCTTTTTGCATTGCGCGTTCACAGGGCAAAAGATCAATGCCGCCTCGTTCTTACTTGCTCACATCCACTCTATTTGTGCTAGAGGAGGAAAACCATTTTATTTCGGAGGGCTGGTCACTTCACTTGCTATAGGTCTGAACTACGATGTTGTTCTCGCGACTTTGCCTTCTATGGCACCGGCTTTGCTGACTTTGGATCACTGCAAAGCCGCACATCTCATTTACGAGCGGGAGGATGGAAGATTCCACCCTGTAATCAGGAACACTTTCTATCAGAACATCATTTTGCCTTGCAGGGACCGAATCGATCCAATAAACCGAGCAAACTGGTTGTTCGATCCTGCAATTACCGCAGAGCGTGCACCTGCTCATGAAGACCAACCTGCAGCCCCCGCAGACGAAATGCAAGAAGAGCTGGATAGTGCTCCTCCCATCCACGACATTCCAGGATCCTCATCTGCACCTCCTCCTATTAATCTTGAAGACATCCTCCGTGCCATCCATATGCAAAACCAAATGAACGCAACGCTTGAAAGAAGGCAACATGAGCAATTTGAGTCTCTGTGCGCTCAAAACGCTCAGATCTTGACTGGGCAGCGCAACATGAATGAGAGGTTAGATGAGGCCCTGTCAGAGCTCATCGCCCTAAGGATGGACGTCAGCACCCTTGGTTTCCAAGACACTGACACAGAAGCCACTCCTACCAGACGCTCTCGCAGCAGGAGTAGAGGACGTGGTCACCAGTAGTTTTTCTTTATTTTTTATGTAGTTTATTGTTTTTCTGTTTCATTTCTTTTCTGTTTGTTTTTGTAATTGTACTTCCCCGCCTATACACCGCAGCATTGAGGATAATGTCGGATTTAATATGGGAGAGGTACCTTTCCTTCCTTTATATAAACTAGTAATTTTTATGATACATCTCGATTTAAATTCTTCACTTTATTCAGCCATACCAAAAAAAATTTTATCTTCGCATTAGCCCGACATACCTATTCTAACAAAATCCCCAGTTAGGGAAGCCGAAAACGACATAACAAGATTGATACGGTTATGACACTGTAGACTTCCTATTTACGCTATCCGTTTCAATAACCATTATACCGACATCTAGAGTTTTTAGTTCTACAGTAACCCCTAGTAGTTTATACTAGCAGTCAGCACCGTCTTGACACAAACCACGTGGAGAATCGATGAATATAAGTGTTTGATGCCTGATCATTAAAATATCCTTCCTATTTCGCTGCTAAAAGAAAAGAAATTTTGTGCACCAAAATATATTGTCACATATAAGAGTTGAGAAAATAACGAAGGAATCCAGTGTAGGTTGGTTCATAGGTATCTGGTTCTGAACTCGGTAGGGCGTGCTATGGCTCGATCCCCCATAACCTCCAACTTGGATAACATATGTAGGGTTGCCACATTTATGTACCAGACCCCGTGCTAAGAGGATCAAAGTAACTAACCGGTTACTCCACTACGTGCGTGCTAAGACAAAGGGCTTAATGTGATTGCGCCAGAACAAAATCGGGTGAAATAGATACGAGGAACTCTGGGAAGAATTATAACGGAACTGTTGGATAGCTCGTTTGAAATGGAAGCCTACGACTAAGCTTATTGCTTGTGTCATAACCAGTATCTTCAGTGTTTCACTCAAGTATCGGACGAACCGACGAGGATTTCCCGAAATTACTTTAAAAATCCAAGGTATGTCATGCTTATGCGCTTGACAAAACTTGTCCGACCTTTCGAATGACTATTTGCTTGAGGACAAGCAAAGGTTTAAGTATGGGGGAATTTGATAACGAGAAAACGTATCATATAATTACTATGCTTTTTACCGATTCTATATTACATTAAGTCGTCTAACCCCTGATTATTCCGAGTTTATTTGTCTTTTTACAGGTATAACATTTGTCAACTCAAACCAATGAAAAAGGACTACATGAAGAAGGCTATACAATAAACAAAGAGAAAAAGAACTAAAACTGCAAAGTTTGGAATTTTGGAGCACTGACGGTCGTCACACCCTTGTGACGGGCGTAACGTCCCCCAACTTGGAACAACACTCGTCACACATCGCTGACGAGCGTAATACGTTATTTAAGCGTGTTACGACCGTCACCCACCTGTGACGACCGTCACGCGCGTGAAGATGGACGTTGTAAATGGATGGAGACGTGGGCAACGCAAGGGCAGACTTGTTCTCCTATTTTCCCTCCACTCAGTAACCATGCTCCCTATATTTCCTCCACTCAACCTTTTCTCAAGACATTTTCAACTGCTATTTCCTCTGCTATATATATGTGTGGTAGTGCAAAGCTGCAAGGGTCGAAGGAATTTTCCCAAAACAAATTTATTACTTTTGCAATTATTTTTATTTCCTTGTTTTAGAGCAATTTTTCCACATACTGTAATTCCTACTTCCAGTATTATTTCAAGCTTTAGTTTTTAGGTGTTAATTCTTCATTCAAGAATTAACACAATTTATTTACTACAATCAAGCTGCAAGGAATATTGTAACATTTCAAGATTACCATAGCAATGTTAATTCCAGGTTTTTATTGCAATTAATATTTATTCATTTTCGTATTATGCCAATTATTCTTATGAATTATATTTTGAATTGCATTGTTGTTAAATCTATTATGTCTGGCTAAATTATTCGTACCGGTATGTGACTCTTAAGAACTGAAAGAATTCAGTGATACCTTGGCCAAAAATATTTATTTATAAAACAATTTCTGGTTTCCAATTTCCAAGCTTAATTTAACTACCCTTGTCACGAGAGTGAGAGGGTAATTAACACGATTTTGCCACGAGAGTGGGAAATTAATTAAGGCAAGAACCTGCATGCGAGAGCTGGGGTTCAACCCAGATAGTGGTAACGAAACATTAATTTTTAAATACACGAGAGTGTTTTAATAAATTAATTAAACTCAAATTGTTTTCAAAAAGTGTTATTAAATTTAAAGTGCATCCACTAGGTTTAGTAGCATAACTTAATTCATGAACACGAGAGTGTATGTCTCAGGGTTTTTAAACAATTAGTTTTTACCGAAATACTTTATAGGCCAAGCGATTCACCGAATTCCCGAAGTCCGATTATCACATACCGGTATAATTATTACTATTATTTTTAATTAAATTGTTTCCCCCCTAAAATCGAATATTCATCGCTTAGTTAAACAAACTGTAACATTAGATCGTATGCGATTGATCCTCAGTCTCTGTGGGTTCGATAATCTTTTAAAACTAGAACGACTAAACTGTATACTTGCAGTTAGTATCCCGATAGACTTATAAAGTCCCGATCAAGTACCGTCCCGTAAACGAGAAGTCCATCACCTCTTCGAAAGCTTGTAAGTCTAAGGTATCCCAAAAATGGTAAGCCTTCTCAAATATAAACTTAACCGGAATTCCTTGGACACTCCCTCTAGTCTCCCAATTTGTCACTATGTCAGACCGTTTTAAGAACAGAGCTCTAGAAATCTCTTCAGGCTTTGGATGTTCTTCCGTACCATTGAAAGGTAACTGGTCAAGAATAGGTACCTCCAACAATTGAGAAAATTCCTCCATGATAGGTACTAACTGGTAATCTGGTAAGGTGAAACAATGGTGCACAGGATCGAAGAACTGAAACAGCACTTTTAATAATTCTTCATCAGGTTTTGCAGTGACCAAGTTGAGCAACTGACCATGCTTTTTAGTGAAATGAGAACTTTCAAGAACCCTTAATGCCAGGTCTTTTAGTTGGAGAGACACTTTCACAAGGTTGATATGTATAGTGTTCCTACGGGCGGATGCCATATCCTACAAAACAGAGCAAAGATGAGCCCTAGAAACCCTTGAAATAGTTAGTGTGATATGCTAAGGTATGATGTTTATGATGTCATGATAAATCACAGGTATAGCAAACACAGACAAATCACACCAAGTCCTTAGGTTTAAGGCATGCTTGAGTTTTAAGGTCATACCCTCTTGAAGCTGGATTGGTTCAACCTGTCCTATAAATATGTAACCGGGTTCTAAGGGATCTCAATATCATTGATCTTTCCCCCAGCTTCGTTCAATAGGCGATTGACTCGCAACCAAACAAAACTCAAGAGTCAGACCTCAATAAGTGTAGCATCGAGTATCTGTCGACCTTAGGCGTACACCAAAGCCGGCCATCTTGCTACGTCCTACTGGCCAAGTTGTGAAATTAAAGGTTCTAAGGTCAGTTGATGCTTTATAACACCATGCGGTAACCCCGTACATCTCCCTGATTGACTCAAGGGTTACGGGTACCAACGAAAGTTCCACATCAACGTTGCTACTGCTTCAACCGTGTCGGTATACCCCAGCACAGTTCCCTCACAGTTTATTGCTACTTACCTAAAAGGTGTTTCCCGATCCGGGTGTAAGATCAAATAACCCAAACTGTTCCCATAAATATAAAGCAAGCAAGACAATCAAGAGAAAGCAATTAAATATGGCCTAGATCCTAAGGTTTAACCCACTTTATATTCTTGTCCCCAACGGAGTCGCCAGTTCTGTGATACGGTAGAAGAACCGACTGTTAATACTGGTTTGCATTTTTTGTTCGCAAATGTCGTGGTAAGCAAGAGTCGCCACCTACTTTTATTTTATCCAATCAGGAAAAGGAAAAAGAACAGAAAAAACCTTTTTCGAGATGTTTCTGAGTACGGGGGGTAGATTATAGAAAGGGAAGATGTTAGCACCCCTTCTATCTGTGGTTTTCCGCGGGCTCTTAGGTACTTGCTCATTTTGAAAACTTCTTGTGTGTGCTTCCTTTGAAAAGTTTTGTTTTATTTCATTTTAACCCTTGTTTATGTCCTCAAGAGTGTTACAAAGTTGTTTTTGAAAACTTTGTTTGGGAAAGTGTTGGTGTGAAAAAGTTTTTGTTTGTTTGAGCAAGTATCTAGGAACTAATCTACCTACTCGAAAAAGGTCTGTTCGTTTTCCTTTTAGACAATGCTATCCCATTATTGAGAAATAGGTAGCATTGTCGTTGGAGTTTTTATAGGGACATTCGAAGGGACAAATACGATCACAAAAGCAATGTTAGGAAATGTTAGTAATCATCCTAAAGCCTTAAAGATCTTTTTCCGAGGCAACATCCGAATGGGTCATTTTAGATCTTTCGGGGCTAGAGGACAACCACTAACAAACCCTATATTTCATGACCGTTTACCGAAGGCAACCGGAGTGGAGTAAACTCTAGGAGTGAGCATGTGTGAGTGTATTTTTTCAGTTAATTTATCTTTGAACATTTAGGGTTTTCTACCATTTTAATTTTCAGTTTGTTCCATACAATCCTATTAACATACATCTAAGCAGTTTATAGTTTGCAGAAATAAAATGCGGGAAAGTTAAAAGTCCTAGCTATTACAAGGCTTTTGCAGATACATAATTATTTTGACCAAAAATAAAGATGCGGAATTTAAACCTAATTATTATTACAAACTCGGAGCAGTTACAATAATAATAAAAAGGAAATTAAAAAAAAATGTGTGCGGCGAATTAAATGCGAGAAATAATTAAAAACCTAGAAAATCTAATTGAGGAAAATTTTAGGTTATTTTTGAGAAAAAATTAGGTTATGTACTAACTTACCCTAATTTCTAATCATTTTTAAATTATGAAAAAAAGGAATTAAATTGCCCTAAATAATTAATCTAATTAATTAAGGAAATAAAATATTTTTAGGAAAAATATGATTTTTGATGTTTTTGATGATTTTTGATTAAATAAAAAAAATATTGATTTTTGGTGTTATTTTAATAAAGGAAAATAATTAAAAAGAATTAAAAATAAAAGAATAAGAATGGGCATGTATGAGCTGAATGGGGGGTGTAGCACTGAATTGATTAGGCCCATTATGCTGATCAGCCCAGTCAACACGCTGGATCTCGTGTAGCCTCTTCCTGATGGTGTACCATGGTTCTTCTTTGATGGAGTGCTTGATTTGGATTAGAGATGCATCAAACGGCTGGATGGTTGGAGTGCATAATGGACGCTTGGAAGCATGAAGTATATAATCTACAATTAAACATTGTGAAAATAGTAAAATACTGGGACCTGGGATCAAACTCAGGTCCTCCCACTCAACATACGCGTGCTTAACCAACTGGGTTGTAATGCTTAGTTGTTATAATATTGAAACAACAATAATATAATAAAATATGAGTCAGTATGGTAAATAAACGCGTGAAAATTGAATTGCCCAATCAGGCTGGGACACGCCATTGTCTTCCTCACAGATCCGTTGTTTTAGGTGTGATACCTTTACCTACGGCATGCCTCTGTAGCTATAACCTGCATCTTTCAAAAATCTCAAACAAGCAAGATAAATTAATTCCAAACATACCAATCAACTCGTTTTGATCTCACGAGTATGATGGCATCCTTCTTTTGCCCTAATTTTCCCTGTATCAAGAAGCCCTAAAATGGCCATGAAAACCCTAGCCATGGCACATATGCATACAGTCATCAAAATGAAAAATCATGTAAACCAAAACATTCCAAATGTTAGTACAAACACAATGCTATGTTTAGTAATGATTAATTATGTGTAAACTGTAAAATCAAAATCAAGTTTGAAGATGCAAACCGTGGGTCTGTAAGTCGCGATTCTGGACGTGAAAATGCTTACAATTGATTGAGATGCGTTCTGGAGATGTCCAGGAGTCTATTGGTAGTCTTAGAATTGCTTGAATTGACCTCTAAGCTTGAAACTGATCCACACCTTTTTGCCAAAATTTTGAGTTTTCTTTTGTGCTCTCACGACCTGTAAACCTTGTTTTTTGGCTTGGTTATGTTCTGTATATGTACTATAACGAATTAGGGCAACAAAAACAACTTAAATCTTTTTGATTCATGGAGATTTGATTTAGTTTTGCCTTGTATAATATCTTTCAAAAACAACCATAATCGTGCTATTTTTGCTTCAATTTCCCTTGATCTGATTTGGATATGATATGCTAGCTTGATTGGATTTGATTCCTATGAAAATCAGATCAAAATCAATCTTTTTTGTATTTTTTTGCCATTTATTTAATTTAATTTGAATTTTAAATAATAAAAAATCAAAATAAAATAAATAATGAAGCAAATAATGTGTGGATGCTAATTTGGGTCGTGGACCATGTCACAAACAAGATGCAATCATGAAATGCTAGGCCCATTTGATAAAAAATGCACTTTTGAGCACATTTGACTTTTGGCAATTTTGCAAAAATGGTTAACTTTGACAAGGCATATCTCCTCCAATTTTAACCGTAGAGAGATGTTCTTTGACTTTTTATAAAGCTTAGTATGTCCCCTAAGCAACCCTTTTAGTTTCATCTCAATTGGGTCTTCCATGTTCATGTAAGAAGCTTTGACCCAAAAGGTCTTTTTGTTGACTTTTCAAAAGGACCTATAATGTATAAATTCTTATCTTTTTATGAGTGCATATTTTGACCTTGTGGTATGAATATGAGTTATCGGGAATTGAATCCTCTTCAAAATGAGCCTTGGATGGAAATTTGTTTGATAAAGTATGAAGAAGTTATGTCTGGTCAAAGTTTGGTTGACTTTTCCTGAGAAACCCCAATTTAGCAACTTTTGGGTTTTGATGAATTTGGGGCATTCCTTGAGGAATCATGATTAACCCTTGATCAAATGATGGATTTAACTTCAAAATGTTGATGTTGACCAAAAATCTTGAAGTTTGACTGTATGTGGGCCACCGTTGACTTTTGACCTAGTGTAGTTGACTTTCAGGCATCTGAGCAATTGACTGAGCAAACGTCTTGCGCAAGGCATGAAACTTGACATGGATGATCTTGAGAACATATTGGGACCATGTAAGGAATTTGTAAACTTTCAACTTCAACCATCTTGATGAGGATTGAAACCCTGGTTTGAAGCTTGTTGCCTTAGGAGGAGGATTTGTCTGGTCAATCCTTAGTCATCCTTGAGCAATTGAGGACCTCTAGAGGCATGTCTTGAGTAAAATGAGAGAGAAAATTTTGGGGTAAAATAATAACCTAATTATTTTTTTAATTTAATTATTTCAAACTAATTTAGACTTTTAGGTTTCTTAATTATTTTCTAACTAATCACCTTTTTTTATAATTAAATTAATTTCTTTTTTTTAATCAAAGCTAATTAAGTTTTTTTTTAGGTTTTATTTTAATTAATAATTTCTTTCTTAATCAACATTAATTATGGTTTTAATTTATTAATCATAAATATCCTTTTTCATAAAAAAACAACAAAAACATTCGTGTTTCCTCTGATTCAAGTTTTTAGGTTAATTGTACTATTGTGGACGTTTCTCTATTTCTTGCATTACTTTTCATCATTATTTGTAATTGCCTATGGTTTTTAATAGTAATTAGGTTTTATTATTCCGCAACTCTATTATGCATCTCTCCCGAAGCCGTGTAATAGTTTTAGGTTTAGTTTCCGCCTTTTACTTTCCGTATTATTTTCCGCACATTTCCTATTTTTTACTGTTACTGTTAGTAATTAGGTCATGTATGGCAAGATAAAATAAAACGGTAGCAAACCTTAATGAAAGATAAGTGTTGTACCCCAAAATTTGCCCTCTCATTTTATCAAAGATTTCCCCTCACAAGACTCTTTGGATTCAAGACCAAATTAGGGTTTTGCTCTGCTTAAGACATCTCCTTGCACTGATGACCTAAATTAGGGTTTGAGTTTGCACAAGGAATTTTGGAATTCTAATGCTCAATGTGACTTTCATGCTTCATGTTGGACTTATAAGATTGCTCATACCAAGTTTCAAGCCTTGAATCAATTTTTTGCCCAGTCAATTTGACAGTTGACCTAAAAATCAGCTGTATTGGGGAAAAAGTCAATTGTGGCCAATTTACAGTCAAACCTCATAATTTTTGATCCACATTAACATTATAGACTCATATGAACCATTGGATCAAGTTTGGACCACAACTCCTCAAGAAATTTAATCAGAACATCAAAAGGGTAAAATGGTCATTTTTAGGGTTTTGACTGCAGAAGGGCAATTTCTGACTTTTAACCTAGCCAATGGAAAATTGGGTTCAAGCATGGATTCAAGGACTCAATGGCATCATATTGACCTATTCACAAGGTTCAAAAGATCTCAAATGCATTGGACTGACAGATGAATTTTTCAGTCAACTGATCAAAATTTGACTGTACACTGAAAAGTCAAACTTTGACTTTTTGGTCAAAATCAAGTGCCAAGTGTAATTTTTCATCAAGATGAGTCAAAACATGAAACTTGTTCATCAAGAAACCTAATTTTGCAAATTAGGGTTTAAGATTGAAAATTTTCATAACTTAGAATTTTTCCAAGTTATGAAATTTTCTTATTTTTTCCCAACTTTGCCCAACATTTTCACCATGATGCAATTGGATTCAAACAAAACTTCCAACATGAAAGTTGTAGTCCTCCACAAAATCTACAACTTTTATTCACAAAGTCTTCCCAAAAGAAGCTTGGATCTCAAGTTATGATTTTTAGAACAAGGGTCCATGAAACTTTTAACTTTGTGGAATTTTGCCCTAGTTTAGGTAGGATTTTGACCTATCTTCATGGAAATTTTTCACCTAGTTCCACTTGGAATCTAAAAATTCATTTCAAAGATAGATTGTAGATCATGTTACAATATTTCCAAAATGTCCAAGAACTCTCCAAAATCATTTATGGTTAGGGAGAATCGAAGGTTTGAATTTTGAAAAAACTCACTTTGATCCATGGCATGTTTCATGTTGACACAAGTTGCAATTTCCATCCAGCATTGTTTATACTTGCTTACAGGTATCTAAACCCTTCCACACTCAAGAATTAAATGCAAACTCAATGGATTGAAGCTTTGTTCTGATCATTAGAGGTTTACACAAGGGATTAATCCAAAAATAGCAAAACGGCAACATTGCCATTTTTGTCAAAACTTGCTTTATGTCAAATTGCATCCCTTGAGCCTTGAACCAAATCTTGGACAGCAAACAAAATCCACAAACTTGGGGCCAAGCTCACAAAATGTATGCAGGATTAGAGCTAGCCTGTACAGGCCTACCCTTTGTCACTTCTCACCTTTTGCTTCAAAACCAAGAAATGTGCAAAAGTCTACATATATTGAGTATCTGTTATAACCAACTCTTGTAAGCATTTGAAACAAGTTTTGCACATTTCCTTGAGCCAGAAACACGAGCCATCCATCCCTCAAACACTCTTGAACATTAAAACACCAAAAACTTGCAAAACAGAGCACTCTCTGCAGTTTCACTTCCATCTCACAAACCACTCGTGTGTTTTGTCCCAAACCAGTTCCAATACATTCCATACAACCTATCTGAACTATCCCAACCATTGGCCATTGACTGTAACTCCATTTGCAAGCTTCACCATTTCTGATTTCAGCTTGTGCAAGTTGACTTCTACAGGCTTATTCAAGCAAGCTCAAGGAAAACAAGGCATTGGGGAAGGTCAGAGGAAGTTCAGGCAAGCTCACAAACATCTCAGGCCTCACTGAAAACCCTTGCATTGCCATACTCGTGTTCAACTGAAACAGGTATTTTCCAACTTCCTATCTCTCTATTTAGGAATCATTAGGCTTAGGTTTATGAATAAAAAATGTAGTACTCATAGCCCTTAAGCTGTACATATGCATAGATTTCATTTAAGTTAAGTGTGTTGAGAGAATTTGATTGATGAACTTCCTGAAAAAGTTAGGTTAGAAATTAGGGCCAGAGAAATTCTCTCTGGTCTTTGAGAGTTAGATTAAGTTTTTTATATGATTAGAATCGTGGTTTAATGCTCTATAAGTTTCATGTTTTGAGTTTTTGATTTCATGCAAAGAATAGAGAGAACAGAGTTGGAGTTACAGGGCGCGCGTTTTTGTTCAAAGGTTGAAGATGAAGATCAGTTTGGGCTGGGCTTGGCCTTGGCTTGCTTTTGACACCCCTATTTCTGTTATTTGCACCCCTTGGCCCATTTCATTATATTTTTATATTTTTCTATTTCTTTTTCATTTCTGATTTTATTTTATTTTTTCTAAACATAAAAAAGTACCAAAAAACATTTTCATGAATTTTCACATTTTATTTTGTATTTTTTATTATTTTTTCTAACATGAAAATAATTATTAAATAACATACTTTTATTTTCTTTAATAAAAACTTGAAAATAATACATAAAAATATTATATTTTTATTTTTATTATTTATATGCTTAAATAATATTTCTTCTAATATATTTTTATTTTTTGACATTTGTATATATTTTATTATTTTATTTTTATTATACATAAATAATATATATATATATATATATATATATATATATATATATATATATATATATATATATATATATATATATATATATATATATATATATATATATATATATATATATATATACTTTCTTAAAATAAATTAGGGTTTTACCCTTAACAAAAATAACTTTTTATTTTATTTTTTTAATACATTAAATATTATATTTTTACACACATAAAAATAAACAAAAACATTTTTTACATATTTATAATATATTGCATATTTATTTAATTGTCTATTTAAATATTGCTTATTTATCATTTGAGTAAAGAAATTCAATTTGGTTGTAGTAACTTAGAGTTTTAATTTCTTGTAAATAATCCCCTATTCAAAATTGTATCCCCCTCCCTATATCAATGTTGTAATAGCTTAGGTTTATTTTACGCACTTTATGCTTTCAAATATGCCATGATAGAGATTAGGGTTTGTATGCAATATCCAAAATCAAAACAAATAGTTAGACCTAAAAAACATGACAAAAAATGCATGAAAATGACAACACAATGCACACATGCACCCCTAGGGTTTCATCCACTTGTTGCCTTTAAAATGGCCATGGTATGCATGTTGAGTATCTTGGAAAAACAAAAACAAAACAAAAGATCATAGTCCCTCGATGACACTATCTTGGTTGCCTATACAAAATGATCTAGTCCCGCAAAAAATTGCTAAAGATACTTAGCACTATTGCTATCATGGTCAATACGATGACCCGCGCCTGTCCCGTTTAACATCCAAATACAAGGTTGTTTACCAAATGCAATGGTAAAACAATAATTTAAAAGGGTTAAAAATGTGTAGGAAAGACTCTTGAGTAAATAGGGTAGACAACTCTTAGTTACTTGATCAAAACTTGCAAAAACATCCTTGTTATTTTCAAACACACCTCACAACACAATTTCAAAACATTTCCCAAAACAAACTTTCAAACATTCAAACATTGAAACATCTTTTCAAAAGACAATACACATTTGTATACATTCAAACAAGAATCATTACAAAGGTTGCCACAACGATGGCCTCTTTTCAAAATACTTTCAAAACCACACAAAGCACCATTTCAAACAATTGAAAAGCAAAAGCAAGTGATCTAAACAAGCAACTAAGAGCCTATGGAAAACCATGGATGAAAAGGGTGCTTGCACCTTCCCTTTTCATAATCTACCCCATGAACCCAAGAACACATCTCAAAGGTCTTTCCTGTGCTTTTTGACCTTTCCTTTGGATAAATTAAAAAGTCGGTGGCGACTCTTGCTAAACCGAAACATTTGTGAACACAAACGCAAAACCTCAAGTCAGTTCTCCCACCGTATCACACAACTGGCAACTCTGCTGGGGAATTGATCTAAAAGTGGGGTTACCTTATGGTTTAGATCACCTTTACATGCTTACCTTGTTTGCTTTGATTGCTTTACACTTGGTTCTATTGTTTGGGTTTGAAATCCTCTACCCGGATTTGGGAAACATTCATAGGTAAATAGCAATACGTTGTGGAAATTATGCGGGGTATACCGACATGGTTAAAGCAATAGCTATATTTGTGCGACATATTTGTGGGTACCGGTAGCCTTTGAGTCAATCAAAGAGAATACGGGTCGCTGAGTGATATCATGAAGCACTAATGGACTTTTAGAACCTTTACTTGACCATCTTGGCCTTTTTAGGGGTAGTGAGATGACTGGCTTTGGTGCAGTCCAAAGTTGGTAGATACTCGATACTACACTCATTGAGGGTTGTTTTCTTGGAATATTTCGGTCGCCAGTAAAGTGGCTAAACTGAAACAATGAACACAGAAAATAACCCAGTGATATTGAGCTCCTTAGAACCCGGTTACTATTTATAGGACAGGTTGAGCCAACTAACTTCAAGAGGGTACTTACCTATGAAACCCCATGCAAGCCTGAAACTAGGAACTTGTGTGATTTGCTTGTACATATACTTGTGCATACATCATAAACATCATAAAGCATCATATGCATCCACTAACCATTTCAAGGGTTTGGATCTTCATCTTTGTTCCTGTTTTGTAGGTTATGGAATCACTCCGCATAAAAATAATCCAAGTCAACCTTGTGAGAATCCCTCCTCAACTCAAGGAGCTTGTTTCCAAGATTCCAGAAAATTCTCCCTTCACTGAAAGACATGGTAGACTTCTCAAATTGGTCAAGTCCAACATTGAATAAGACATGGTGAAGGTTCTCTTCCAGTTCTTTGACCCCCTGCACCACTGCTTCACATTTCTTGATTACCAACTAGTGCCTACTTTGGAGGAATTTTCTCAACTCCTAAGGATTCCTATTCTCCATCAACTACCCTACAACGGTACGGAAAGAGAACCAAAGCCTGAAGATGTTGCTCAAGCCTTACACTTGCAACCATCTGACATCAAAGGTCATTGGGAAACCAGAAGTAGTGTCAAGGGTTTCTTGGTAAAGTTTCTGTTTGAGAAGGCACAAGACTGCTGGAATTCTCTAGATCTGCAAGCTTTTGAAGAGATTGTAGCACTTCTCATCTATGGGTTTGTCTTGTTCCCAAACCCTGATCAGCTTATAGATGTGAATGCTGTCAAAATTTTCATATCTCAGAATCCTGTGCCTACATTTCTTGGGGATATCCTCCACTCATTTCACACACGAACAATGAGGAAAAGAGGTGTTCTCATGTGTTGTACTCCTCTTCTAGCAAGGTGGTTTATTTATCACCTTCCCCAATTAGTCTTGAAGAATGAGCAAGGCTTGAGGTGGTCACAACGATTGATGACTCTTACATATTCTAATGTTCATTGGTGTTCTCGGTCCAGAGAAAATGTCATCATCATTGATCGTTGTGGGGAATTACCTAATGTCCCACTACTTGGCATTAGGGGAGGCATTACCTATAACCCCTGCTTGGCTCTGAGACAATTTGGGTATGCCCGAAGGGGTGGACCTCATGGCATGCTGATTCCAGACTTGGTTTTTGAATTCAACAACGACGCTCAAGGACTTCGACAAAGTTTTATCCGAGCTTGGAGGATGCCCAACAAAGTGGACAGTGTTGTACCGCAAAATTTGCCCTCCCATATTCTTCAAGATTTGCAAAGAGCATGCTTCAAAATCTCCCAAGGGTTGCACAGTTCAAGGGCCTCCTAACAGTCAAAAACTAGGGTTTTGATTCTGACAAAGAAGTTGAGGTTTCCAAGGGTCCAAACAAGTCCCACATGCCTATAAACATTGTCAAGCATCCTCATGTCAAGTTTCAAGACTCACAGCACAAAATTGCACAATCAAAAACCCTAATTGCTCAACAGTCAACTGTAGGGGTAAAATGGTCATTTGACAGTCAAAAGTTCAAATTTTTGGTCAACATCTTATTTTGAAGCCACAAACATCATTTTATCAATTCTTGATCATGATTTTCAAGGTATGGCTCAAAAAGACTCAAGATGCAAAAGTTTCCATATTTGGACAGTTGAAAAAGTCAACTGTAACTTGACCAAGGCATAACTTCCACATGGTTTATCAGAAAAATTCCATCCAAAGCTCATTTTGAAGAGAATGACATTTCCTACAACTGCTCTTCACACTTCAAGTCCAAGAAATGCTCTCACAAAAATTTATCAATCTCAACATTATAGGTCATTTTCAAAAGTCAACAAAAAGGCACTTTAAGTCAAAGACCATAACTTGAGATTGATAAATCAAAATGACATGGGACCAAAGGCATTGGTTAGAGGACTTCAAGACCTTTCCAAAATGTCCAAGAACATGATCAAAGCTTAAACATTGAGCAAGATATGCCTGGTGGAAGTTGGGAAATTTTTGGGAATTTTGAAAAGTCAACTTTGCTTCAAATGCCTCAAAATTGCTAATGGGCCACATTTTCTTCCAAGAATCATTATCCAAAGGCTATGCACGACCATTTGACCCAAAGGGGATTTATTTCATCATTTTTTATTATTTATTTGAATTTTTATCACCATTAATTCATTTAATTAAATAAAATATGACAAAAATACTAAACAAATGTTTTTGAATCCTTTTATGCAGCATATGCCCTCATTATTCACTCAAGATCTCGTGCACATCAAAAAAGGAAAGATTTGGTGCAAATTGGAATGTTCTTCATGAGGAAAAGATTGGAAAAGATTCCATGGAAATCAAATATTTGATTCATCAATGCAAAGGCTTATGGACTCAAATTCTTACCCTAATTCATTCCCATACATAAACAGAATACAACCCTAATGCATACAACCTTCAAGCTGCGCTCAGAACCTCATACAAACTTTGCATTTTTTGTCAAAAATTCCAAAAACTGAAAACACTCATAGGGCGTGATTCAAAGCCTATAATCCATCCAAAAAGCTTGCTGAGGTCTCCCTGAACCTAACTGAATCTTTTTCCAGTCCCCACGCATCAAGAAGTGGTAGAATAAAGTCAAAATTCCTCAAACTTTATGAATAATCGTGTTTGAATTTCTGGACATTTTTCATACATTTTAATCGTTTTTTTATACTAACATGGACCTCCTGAATCTATTGATACTATTTAATTAAATTTTCATCGCCTATATGCAAACTTGCCATGGGAGCCCTTTAGGGTTGCAGAGACTTTGAAAGAGGGCTTTGTTCCTCTGGAAAAATTAGGCTATAAGACTGGTACCACTGAATTCACGACCTTCATACGAATACAACAACCACATCGCGCCCAATTTATGAGCAATGATGCTCTAATCGCTATTTTTCGCAGGGTACCTTTTAGTGGGGGTTTAAAACCCCCGCTATCCATGTTTTGTTTTCAGGTAACATGAAGAAGACGGAGGACGTGTCTCAGCCAGATTGGGTAATTTGAACTTGGCGTGTTTTCTTAAGCCATCAGCACTCTCTCACTTATCTCATTCATTGCCCACTATGATATCAAAAAGACTCAGTGGCACAGTTGGTAAACAACGTGGACAATAGGTACTGGGACCTGGGTTCGATTCCCAGGTCCCCTCCCTTCTCAATATTATTTTTCTTTCCATATTTCTATGCAGCATACCTTCCAATGGTCCACCATGCACCCACTATCAAAGCTTGCCACATGGCGCAGGGGACGAATTTGAAGGTCAGGATGAGATGTCCATCATACACCTCCGTTGACCATGCCACACGCGCGCTGAGAAAGTCAACCAAGGGCCTGAATATGGTGGGCCAAATTGCTCAATTTACCTCCAAAAGGGCCAACAAACCCTCCATGTTTGCATTTTTCTCTCTTTTTATTTTTTCTCTTATTTATTTTAATTACATTATTTGTTTTATTTTAATTCCTTAAATTAATTTTTTCTTTAATATAAAAATACCAAAAATCAGAAAGTCCAAAAATAAAAATATATTTTATTATTTAATTCACTAATGTTTTTATTTTGTAAATAAATGTAATAATTAATTTAGTTCTAATCCTAGGTTTTAATTTTAATATTTTTGTAATAAACTAAAAAATGTAGAATTAGGGTTTTATACTTTTATTCCTTTTTTTCTTTTTCACCATATTTAATTATTAATTATTTTTTGTAAATAAATTTGCCATTAAATAATTAGGTTAAAACTAGGTTAAAATTAAACATTTTTTAATAAATTAAAAATAGTTTAGAATTAGGGTTCCAATTTAATTTTCTCATTAAACCCCATAAATACAAAAAATCCAAAACAAATTCTTTCTTTTATTTAACTTAATTAATTTATTAATTGTAATGTAATTTCCTTTAAAGGGTCCAACGCCCTCGCTTTCGATTATAATTCCGTTTCGCGCGCTTACTTTATTTCTTTTTTGTAAATTTCATGTAATTACCCCAAAGCCTTGTAATAGATTAATTAGGACATTTATCTTTCCGCATTTTTATTTTATTCAAATCGGGTCTTGGACTAATTTGGCGATGTAGACCCGCGCCTTTGTAATAGCGTAGGACTTTTACCTTCTCGCATCTTTTAAACTGTTAATAACTTGCATGAAAGAATGAATGCCAAAATAAAAACAAAGCATAGAACACCAATGCATGACAAGATAAACATAATTGAAAATGACACACAAATCACACACCACCCCTAGGGTACGCCTCACTGTTGCCTTGCCCCTCGAAAAGTGGTCGTCGAGTAGAGGATGTTTTAGTAAGTCCTCATGTCCATGAACATGGCATGAGGGTAGCTTCTAAGGTGTCTTCCTATTGCTCTGGTGACCACAATGTCCCGAACCCTCGAATTGACCCGAACACCTCCAACGATGGTGCTACCTATCTCTCAATGGTGGGATAGCACTATCTTAAGGACATTTACACAGACGAATTCCTTAGGGTAGGTAGACGACTCGTAGATACTTGCTCTAATTTCAAAACAAATCAAAAAAACTTCTTTTCACACCGACACTTTTCAAAAAGCTTTCAAAAGCAATTTTTTCAAACACTCTTGAGGACTGATACAAGAGTCGAACTGAAACTTTCAAAGAAACTTTTTTAAACCCACAGTTGAAAAGCAAACAAACAATTTTGAAAACAAAAATGAGCAAGTATCTAAGAGCCCGTGGATAACCATGGATAGAAAGGGTGCTAACACCTTCCCTTTCTATAAATCTACCTCCCGAACCGAGAGCAATCTCTATAAGGAATTTTTCTGTGCTTTTGTCCTTTCCATTTGGAGAAAATAAAAGACGGTGGCGACTCTTGCTTCCACGACATTTCGCGAACCAGCGTTAAACAGTCAATTCCAGATCCACCGATCACAGACAGCAAGACACTGGGACACAATAATTCCATCCCCCTTGAGCCTTACCTCAAGTGGGTACGAACCCACGCCCAGAGTCTTATGATGCATTACCCCTACATTTTGCCTATGATCAAAGAGCCTGTTATGAGAGGTTCCATACACCCTCCTACATCCTGACATTCCAACATCATTGGAGGATTTGCAAAAGAGTTGGATACAGCTCAAGGAAGAACGGAACACTTTTGAAGCCAGCTTCTACGCCAGTGAGAAGAAGGTTTTAGAACTTACTCGTCAACTCCATGAAGAGCAGACTCTCAACACCTACATCGCACCAAAGAGGATGCGCAACGTCTTTTTACATTAGAATTTTGTATTATTTTGCCCATGGGGCATTTATGTACTAACAAATTCTTCTTATTAATATGACGTGTGTTCTTTTTGTTTGCAACAAATTTGAATTTCTGAATCCTTGAATGCATTACATGAATACATATCATTCATCATATGCATAAGCAGATCTTCACACCAGGTTTCCTTATCTCTCTATTGTTTATTTCAGCAAGATGGATATAGAGCAGACGGTCAAAGACCTACAAGTGCAGAATTCACATTTCCAACAACTCCTCATGACCTTGGCAAAGGGTCAGGAGGATCTTAAAGCACTGCTGGAAAAAGAGAAGGAGAAAAAGAAAAAGAAAAGAGTTGGTGTGGCCACTATGGGAAGAAGATTTTAGAACCAAGCTAGAAGGGTCCTGGATTTCCCCTCAACATCCGATGAAGGGGTTGGCAAAGGAAAGGGAGCTGCAGTGCCCTCTGAGTCTGAGGCTGAAGAAGAAGAAGAAGAGGATGAAGATTACTCTGAGCAGCAGTACCCTCCTGCAGATGACAAGTATAAGAATCTGGAAGAGCATCTGGCGGCTATGGAGGTACAAAGAGTGCCTGGGCTGGATTTCGAAGAGCTAGGGTTGGTTGTTGGGATTTTGATTCCCCCTAAATTTAAGGTGCCTACATTTGCTAAATATGATGGTTTGTCTTGTCCAAAGATGCACCTACGGTCTTACGTCAGAAAGATCCAACCTCATTCTTCTGATAAGGATCTATGGGTCCACTTTTTTTAAGATAGTTTATCGGGTACGCAATTAGATTGGTTCTATCAGCTTGAGAGATTTGATGTAAAAAAATGGGAGGATTTGGTTGCTGCCTTCTACAGACAATATCAATATAACGCAGACTTAGCACCTACTCGTACTCAATTACAGAGTATGGGTATGGTCTCTAATGAAGGCTTTAAGGAGTATGCCCAGAAATGGAGGGACTTGGCTTGAAGGGTGCAGCCACCATTGTCTGAGAGAGAGCTTGTGGATATGTTTTTGGGGACCTTGTCAGGTCCATTCTTTAATCACTTGATCGGGAGCTCATCTGCAGGGTTCACCGAGTTAATTCTGACTGGTGAAAGATTCGAAGCTGGCATTAAGAGCGGTAAAATTCAAAAGGATGTGTTTGCTTTCACTTCTATCAAGAAGACTTTTCTAGCAAAGAAAGAAGTCTTTGCTGTTTACTCCTAGAGAAGTCAAGGAAGAGTCGAGCACCGGCCAGCGGTGGGGGCTGTGATGGTTCAGAATTCCACAGTTGATCAACCTCGAAACATTCAACCCAGAACCAACCAAGCAAGGGTGGAAAGGCTTGCACGGCAATTCACCCTGATCAATATGACACATGCTCAAGTTCTCCCTCATCTGTTGAAGTTAAACCTTACAAACTTGAAAGAGGCACCGAAGAACCCAAACACCTCTTCTCCCTACTACCATTCAAATGCAAAGTGTGCCTATCATTCGGACAGTGTGGGGCACGACACCAACAATTGTTGGGCCATCAAAAATAAGATCCAGGATTTAATAGATGCCAAGGAGGTGGAGTTTGACGCCCCTGAAAAACCTAATGTGATATGCGCTCCAATGCCAAAACATGGTCACAATGTCCATGCTGTTGTAAAAGATCTTTATGTTATTGTTGTTGATGACTTAATGACTCCATTACCAATAATCAAGATGAATCTGTTGAAGGCCGGGATTTTCCTGGGCTGTGAAAAAGATTTCTACCTTTGTTCGTCCTTACAATCCGACTGTCCGCTGTTGAAGTTAGGCATCCAACGCCTAATGGATAATCAAGAAATCCTCTTTAAGAAAACTCTTGTTACTCTTGTTACTTCTGTTACTCCAATCAACGATGTTGCTATAATCACCATTTCCGACAATCTTTCCAAGGTCTCCAAAAGACTTGTTAAGATTACACCCGATCCAAAGTTTGTACCTCTGAAGATAACGATGTCGGGGCCTATCTCATACAAGTCCAACAAGACAATACCGTGGAATTATAGAGGAGAGATCTTCTACCACGGTGTTAGGAAGATTGAATCAGTTGAAGAAAGTTCCGATGAAGAGACTCCTGGAAATATTACGGGGACAAGTAAGATCACCCGCAGCGGAAGAATCTTCTCTCCGGAGATTTCTCCTCCAAGGGCAATCTTCGAACCCTCAAATTCTCCTAAGGTTACTCCTGTTCCAGTCAACACATCTGTACGAACTCCAGTAATTGAAGAAATTATAAATCCCAAAGTTATACCCTCTGTCGTTACTGCTGATAAAGGTAAGGGGATCCAAGAAGCTCCCGTCAGGACAAGGGCTCATCCTTTGGTCATCCCCGAGACCACTCAAAAGGAAATGGAGGAGATTTTAAAAATAATTAAGAAAATCGACTATGATGTCGTAAAATAGCTGGGGCAAAACCCTTTAAAAATCTCTATGCTGGCCTTGTTGCTCTGTTCCGAATCTCATGCCAAAGCCCTGATCAAATTCTTGAAGACGGCCCATGTGCCTCAGGAAACCTCTACGGACCAGTTCCAGGAGTGTGTAGCCAGCCTAACCGTCGACAATGGTCTTGGCTTCTCCGATGCCGATCTAACATCTAAGGGGAGAAAGCATAATGACACGCTGCATGTCTCGGTGGAATGCAAAGGGACTACTCTTACTCACGTTCTGGTTGATACCGGGTCGTCTTTAAATGTCCTACCAAAGAAAGCATTGGACAGATTAGACTGTGAAGGTTTGACCCTAAAGCCCAGCAATATCATTGTTAGAGCCTTTGACGGTTCTAAGAGGATGGTCCACGGGGAAGTGGACATCCCAATTAAAGTGGGTACTGAAACTTTCCACTCCACATTTTATGTCATGGATATCCGTCCCTCCTACTCTTTCTTGTTAGGAAGACCCTGGATTCATCATGCTGGAGCCGTTACATCTACTCTACATCAGAAGCTTAAGTACCCTGTCCAGGGGAAAATTGTGACAGTTTGTGGCGAGGAGGAGTATATGATAAGCCATCTGAATTCATTCCACTATGTTGAATTAGATGGTGAATTCATCGATACCCCCTTTCAACACTTTGAAGAGGTTTCCCCTGAAGTTGCGGTAGCCAAGAAAATGACTTATGTACCCATCATTACCAAACTTGTGTCCCAGATGTCATCCCTTAAAGATGCGAAGGCTATGATCGAGGAAGGAGGAAGCACATTATGGGGTCAACTGCCAGATTTTCCTTACAAGACAGATAAGTTTGGCTTGGGTTTCACTTCCGCTAGTCAGAAGGCTGTGCGTCGCTCCCGGGCTGGAGGACCACCATTGAAGATCACTCATCATGGAGTTCATGCCTTAGAGGATGATGAAGAAGAGAGCAATTTTGAAGACTGGATCTTTCCAACTATTGAAGGAGGACTGAACAACTGGGAGGTGAAAGACTTTGTTCCCATTACTTTCATCAATCAGTAATTTATCTTTTGAACATTTTCTGTTGGTCTGTAATAATTTTTAAATAATTCGTACACTTTTTGCCTTATGCCTTACCTGGGGCATATAGGTCCATTTGTAAGGGCTTGATTTTTCATCTTCATATACCATTTTTAATGAGTCATGGACGTTTTCATATATAAACTTTTGTGTTCATTGTCTTTCTTTTTACATTTTACTTGTTTAAAGGTGGCTATCCCTTACACACACCCACACTCACAAAATGCAGGTACCCATCCACTCCAGATTCCATGGGTAACAATTCTGCTATGGCCTTCAGTGACTCTTAAGATCTGGTCAATCATGCTGAATACGAAGGTGATGAAGACTGTGAAGTGCCTGGAGAGTTGGCTAGACTTTTGCAACAGGAAGAAAGGGTTATTCTACCTCACGAGGAGTTATTAGAGACTATCAACTTGGGAATAGAGGAAGACAGAAAAGAAGTTAAAGTGGGTGCCAACCTAGAGCCAAATGTCAAGGAGCGTTTAGTTCAGCTGTTGAATGAATATGTCAAGATCTTCGCCTGGTCCTACGAAGACATGCCGGGACTGGATACAGATATTGTGGTTCACCATCTCCCTACAAGAGAAGACTGTCCACCAATCAAACAGAAAGTCCGCCGAATAAGGCCCGACATGTCCGAAAAGATCAAAGCTGAGGTGATGAAGCAGTTCAATGTTGGCTTTCTTGCTGTTACTTCCTATCCACAATGGGTTGCTAACATTGTGCCCATGCCTAAGAAGGAAGGTAAAGTCAGAATGTGCGTGGATTACAGAGACTTAAACAGGGCTAGCCCTAAAGATGACTTTCCACTACCGCATATTGACATCTTGGTTGACAATACAGCTCAACATAAGGTATTCTCTTTCATGGATGGATTTTCAGGGTACAACCAGATCAAAATGGCCCCTGAATACATGGAGAAGACTACTTTCGTTACGCAGTGGGGTACTTTCTGCTATAAAGTGATGCCATTCGGACTGAAGAATGTCGGGGCAACCTATCAGCGCGCCATGGTAGCTTTGTTTCATGACATGATACATCATGAGGTTGAAGTCTACGTAGACGATATGATAGCCCGTTCACAGACAGAAGAATAACACCTCGACCATCTACAAAAGTTGTTTGTCAGATTGAAAGAGTACAAGCTCAGACTGAACCCTAACAAGTGCACTTTCGGAGTCAGGTCCGGTAAACTCTTGGGATTCATCGTCAGTAACAAAGGCATCGAGGTTGATCCTGCCAAAGTCAAAGCTATACAAGAAATGACTGCCCCTCGCACTGAGAAGGAGGTCAGAGGTTTCTTGGGACGCCTAAACTACATTGTAAGGTTCATTTCTCACCTAACGTATACATGTGAACCAATCTTCAAGTTGTTGAAGAAAGACCAAGTGGTTAAATGGAATGATGACTGTCAAGTTGCTTTCGATAAAATCAAGGAGTATTTGTTGGAACCTCCTATCTTGATGCCACTCGTCGAAGTAAGGCCTTTAATCATGTATCTGACTGTCTTGGAGAATTCAATGGGGTTCGTATTGGGCCAACATGACGAGTCTAGCCGAAAAGAGCACGCCATTTATTACCTTAGCAAAAAGTTTACCGATTGTGAGACCGGATACTCACTGCTCGAGAAAACTTGTTGCGCTTTGGTATGGGCTGCTCGCCAGATAAGGAAGTATATGTTGACACATACCACTTTACTGATCTCTAAGATGGATCCGATCAAGTACATCTTCGAGAAACCTGCTCTATCCGGAAGAATCGCTAGATGGCAGATGATCCTCACCGAATACGATATACAATACACAACCCAAAAAGCCATAAATGGGAGTGTGCTAGCCGATCATCTGGCCCATCAAGCTGTCGAAGATTACCAATCCATGAGGTTCAACTTTCCTGACGAGGATATCATGACTTTGAGCAACATTGAAGAAAACAGACCGTATGACGGACCTGAACAAGGATCCCGATGGATTTTTTACATTGATGGTGCCTCCAACGCACTTGGAAACGGTATCGGCGCGGTACTTATCTCTCCAGAAGTTTTCCATACACCTTTCACCGCTAGACTCTGTTTCAGCTGTACCAACAACATGGTCGAGTATGAAGCTTGTATCTTTGGTCTCAAGGCTGCTATTGACTTAGGAATCAAATCTTTGATTTTATTTGGGGACTCAGCTTTGGTTATCAGTCAAATCAATAGAGAGTGGGACACTAAACACCCTAACCTCATCCCTTACAAAGAACATGTCCTGACATTGTTACCACACTTCGAGCAGATCACCTTCGAGCACTTCCCGCGAGAAGAGAATCAGCTAGCAGATGCGCTAGCTACAATGTCATCCATGTTTAAACTTAACTGGGATAATGAGGCTCCTCAAATCACCATTGAACGAATGGACGAACCTGCACATTTTCACGAGATTAATACCGAAGGAGTAGTGGACCGACCTTGGTTTCATGACGTCAAAAGGTATCTCAAAGCATAAGAATACCCTGAAGGAGCTTCAGTCAACGACAAAAAGTTCTTAAGGAGGTTTGCGACCAAGTTCTTTTTGAGTAATGGTATCCTATACAAGCGCAATCTTGATTGTGTCCTACTCCGTTGTGTGGACAAGGTTGAAGCTGAGAAGATCATGGCTGAACTACATAATGGCACCTTTGGCACCCACTCGAGCGGTCATATGATGGCTAAAAAGATTCTACAGGCAGGCTACTACTGCTCTACCATGGAAGCTGACTGTCATCAACATTCCCGTACTTGTCACAAATCCCAAATCTATGCGGACAAGGTACATATACCTCCAGTTCCTCTCAATGTCTTAACAGCTCCTTGGCCATTCGCGATGTGGGGAATCGACATGATTGGAGAGATCAAGCCTACAACATCCAATGGACACCGTTTCATCCTGGTGGCCATTAATTACTTTACCAAGTGGGTCGAAGCAGCTTCCTTCGCCTCCGTTACAAAGAATGTGGTTGCCCGCTTCATCAAACAGAACCTCATATGCCGGTATGGTATCCCCGACAGGATCATCACTGACAACGGTACAAATTTGAACAATACTATGATCACCGCTCTGTGCGAGCAGTTCAAGATTCAACATCATAATTCATCTCCCTATCGGCCTAAGATGAACGGTGTTGTCGAAGCTGCGAACAAAAATATCAAGAAGATCATTCAAAAGATGACAGTCACCTACAAGGACTGGCATGAGATGTTACCGTTTGCTCTGAACGGGTACCGTACCACGGCACGCACATCAACTGGGGCAGCACCCTTTTCTTTGGTATACGACATGGAAGCTGTTTTACCTATCGAGGTCCAGATTCCCTCCTTCAGAATCATGAAAGATGGTGGTTTGAGTGAAGACGATTGGATTCAGACTCGGCTTGATCAACTTAACTTGATTGATGAGAAGCGACTTACTGTTGTTTGCCATGGTCAGGCGTATCAAAAATGAATGATCAAAGCTTTCAACAAGAAAGTCAGAAGACAGTTATATCAAGTCGGGGATCTTGTACTCAAGCGGATCATCTTGCCGCAAAGTGATCCCAGGGGCAAGTGGACTCCTACTTACGAAGGACCATTTGTGATTAAAAACATTTTTTCTAGTTGGGAAATGATCCTGACCACCATGGACGGCGACGACCTGCCGCATCTTGCGAACGCAGACATAGTCAAAAGATACTACGCATAAACGACCCGACAAGTTGAAAACCTGAAAGGGCGACTTGGGCAAAAGCAGGCATCCCGGTGAATCGAAAACCCGAAAGGGCGGTTCAGACAAAAATTAGGGATAAACAAAAAAATCTGTACACCCGGCAAGTTGAAAACCCGAAAGGGCGACTTGGGCAAAAAAGGGTTTCCCGGTGGATCGAAAACCCGAAAGGGCGATCCAGGCAAAAGTTAGGGAATTAAAGCGTATGACTATGTCTCGTCGGATCACTTTAAGGACAATCTCTTCACGGACAAGCTCCAAGCTTCTGATCAATCCAATCATCTGCGGACGAAGCAACGAATGGACAAGATACTCAGAGTTACGAAGGCTATAGCAGAATGGGAACCCCATGGAATTGTTACACATAGCCATCTTTCTTTGTATAAATTTTTCTCAATTTTATGACAACATTCTCTTACTAGGATGTCTGTCCCCTTTGTACAAAATACTTACACAAAGTTAATACAAAGATACTTCAAAGTGCAGAAAATTGTTTGCCTTTTCTTCCTTTTTACGCTTATGTTTTATTTAAAAACGTCCAATGATTTATTAAATGAGCATATGCATTTGAATATAATCACTGCATACAAATAAAACGAAATGAGAAAGAATAATTACTGACAGATTGAAAGTATGGGAAAACGTCTTTAGGCTATTCCAAGAGAAATCCTCAGCAGAGCTAAAGCCTTGAAATACATATCCCCAGTGGAGTTAAGTTTCAAAATCCCCATCAGATTTGAGTTTTCAAAACCCCCAATCCTCAGCGGAGCAAAACTTTGAACTGCAAACCCTCAGTGAAGATGAAACTTTCTTCCCCAACGAAGTCCAAAACTTCAACCCTCAAACCCCGGTGGGAGACCATCTAGTTTCCTCCAATTCCCCGGAGAGTTGTCTTAAAACCAGAAGATTCCCCTGCAAGTTATCTTAGAGCCTGACAACTAAACCAGACGACAGCTTCGGATGATTCCTCAGTAGAATGGCATACAACCCAAGCTCTTGAAAACTCTCCAACAGAATAAACTTTCTCCCCGCAGAGTTATTTCCCAGTAGATTGAAGATTCTCAATCCCCAGCCACAGTCATCAAGTTTCTCGGGACTCCCCCAAGCAGGTTTTTAAACCAGCACTCTGCATTATTCTTACAACGGAATGTCTATCATGTTCCAACTTCAAAGGACTTGAAGGATCCCTATGTCCCCAAGGAAGTCGGTAGGGATTCTCACATCCCCACAAAAGTTTGTCAAAGTTCTTGTTAACCCTCACAAGTCGCCAAGGATTTTATTTTCCCCAACAGTGGTCCAAGTATTTCTCATTCTCAGCAATCAAAGGTTGTGGAATTCCCGGCATCGGTCCAGGATTTTATTTTCCTCGGCAGCAGTCAAAGATTTCATTATCTCCAGCTATCAAGGATTTATTTTCCTCAGCAAGACATCTAATCAGCTTACATGCGCATCCATTACATTCATATATCATAAACATTGATAGAACACATTTTATTGCATCATACATGTCATGCAACATAACTTTGTGTTTCAGCTAACATTTTACCCTTTTCATGATAAGATTAAAAGCTATCTTTAACAACTATGCAAAGATTTCAGATACAGTACGGATACACTCCAAGACATGGAAGTCATTATGTTACTCATTCGGATCTCTTATTCAGATACAGTATGGATACACCCCAGACACGGAGGTCATTCTACTACTCAGTCAGACTTCAGCAATCAAATACAGACTAGATATGCTCCAGACACGGAAGCCATTCTATTTCTCATTCAGATCCACCTATCAACTTCAGGTTTAAATGCACTCCAGACACGGAAGTCATTCTGTCACTTGTCCAGATCCCAGTTACAATACGAATACACTCCAGACACGGAAGTCATTATGCTACTCATACAGATCTCAATTTAAGATACAGTCCAGATACATACCAGACACGGTTGCCATTCTGTCACTCATTCGGAATTTATCCCCAGCCCAGAGATACTCCATACACGGATGTTTTTCTGTCGCCCATTCAGAATTTAGATACAATACAGATACACTTCAGACACGGCAGTCATTCTGATATTCATTCAAGAATCGAATACAGTTACAGCTAGGATACGCTCCAGACACGAACGCCATTCCTTTGCTCATACGAATCCAATCTCCAGATACAACTCAGATACGTTCCAGATACGGATACCATTCTGATGTTCATTATCTTGTTTTTCAATAAACACTCTTGGATGGCATCTTTACGCCCATCCCCGACAAGATTCAGTCACCTCTCCAAATGGCATCTTTAAGCCCATTCCCTCATTTACATTTTGACGAGTGCAAATTTACGGGCACTCTAGTGTCCAATCCTCTTTTACCTTCGAGTCACGAAAGGCAAACTCGACAATCTAACTCTTCAGGTTCAAGAAGATTGAACAGGGGCAGCTGTTGTACCCCAAAATTTTCCCTCTCATTTTATCAAATATTTCCCCTCACAAGACTCTTTGGATTCAAGACCAAATTAGGGTTTTGCTCTACTCAAGACATCTCCTTGCACTGATGACCTAAATTAGGGTTTGAGTTTGCACAAGGAATTTTGGACTTATAATGCTCAATGTGACTTTCATGCTTCATGTTGGACTTATAAGATTGTTCATACCAAGTTTCAAGCCTTGAATCAATTTTTTGCCCAGTCAATTGGACAGATGACCCAAAAATCAACTGTATTGGGGAAAAAGTCAACTGTGGCCAATTTACAGTCAAACCTCATAATTTTTTATCCACATCAACATTATAGACTCATATGAACCATTGTATCAAGTTTGGACCACAACTCCTCAAGAAATTTGATCAGAACATCAAAAGGGTAAAATGGTCATTTTTAGGGTTTTGACTGCAGAAGGGAAATTTCTGACTTTTAACCTAGCCAATGGCAAATTAGGTTCAAGCATGGATTCAAGGACTCAATGGCATCATCTTGACCTATTCAAAAGGTTCAAAAGATCTCAAATGCATTGGATTGACAGATGAATTTTTCAGTCAACTGATCAAAATTTTACTGTACACTGAAAAGTCAAACTTTGACTTTTTGGTCAAAATCAAGTTCCAAGTGTCATTTTTCATCAAGATGAGTCAAAACATGAAACTTGTTCATCAAGAAACCTAATTTTTCAAATTAGGGTTTAAGATTGAAAATTTTCATAACTTAGAATTTTTCTAAGTTATGAAATTTTCTTATTTTTTCCCAACTTTGCCCAACATTTTCACCATGATGCAATTGGATTCAAACAAAACATCCAACATGAAAGTTGTATTCCTCCACAAAATCTATAACTTTTATGCACAAAGTTTTCCAAAAATATGCTTGGATCTCAAGTTATGATTTTTGGAACAAGGGTCCATGAAACTTTTAACTTAGTGAAATTTTGCCCTAGTTTAGGCAGGATTTTGACCTATCTTCATGGCAATTTTTCACCTAGTTCCACTTGGAATCTCAAAATGCATTTCAAATATGGATTGTAGATAATGTTACAAGCTTTCCAAAATGTCCAATAACTCTCCAAAATCATTTATGGTTAGGGAGAATCGAAGGTTTGAATTTGGAAAAAACTCACTTTGATCCATGGCATGTTTCATGTTGACACAAGTTGCAATTTCTATCCAGCATTGTTTATACTTGCTTACAGGTATCTAAACCCTTCCACACTCAAGAATTAAATGCAAACTCAATGGATTGAAGCTTTGTTCTGATCATTAGAGGTTTACACAAGGGATTAATCCAAAAATAGCAAAAAGGCAACATTGTCATTTTTGTCAAAACTTGCTTTATGTCAAATTGCATCCCTTGAGCCTTGAACCAAATCTTGGAAAGCAAACAAAATCCACAAACTTGGGGCCAAGCTCACAAAATGTATGCAGGATTAGAGCTAGCCTGTACAGGCCTGCCCTTTGTCACTTCTCACATTTTGCTTCAAAACCAAGAAATGTACAAAAGTCTTCACAACTTGAGTATCTGTTATAACCAACTCTTGTAAGCATTTGAAACAAGTTTTGCACATTGCCTTGAGCCAGAAACACGATCCATCCATCCCTCAAAAACTCTTGAACATCAAAACACCAAAAACTTGCAAAACAGGGCACTCTCTGCAGTTTCACTTCCATCTCACAAACCACTCGTGCGTTTTGTCCCAAACCAGTTCTAATACATTCCATACAACCTATCTGAACTATCCCAACCATTAGCATTGACTGTAACTCCATTTGCAAGCTTCACCATTTCTGATTTCAGCTTGTGCAGGTTGACTTCTACAGGCTTATTCAAGTAAGCTCAAGGCAAACAAGGCATTGGGGAAGGTCAGAGGAAGTTCAGGAAAGCTCACAAACATCTCAGGCCTCACTGAAAACCCCTACATTTCCATACTCGTGTTCAACTGAAACAGGTATTTTCCAACTTCCTATCTCTCTATTTAGGAATCATTAGGCTTAGGTTTGTGAATAAAAAATGTAGTACTCATAGCCCTTAAGCTGTACATATGCATAGATTTCATTTAAGTTAAGTGTGCTGAGAGAATTTGATTGATGAACTTCCTGAAAAAGTTAGGTTAGAAATTAGGGCCAGAGAAATTCTCTCTGGTCTTTGAGAGTTAGATTAAGTTTTTTATATGGTTAGAATCGTGGTTTAATGCTCTATAAGTTTCATGTTTTGAGTTTTTGATTTCATGCAAAGAATAGAGAGAACAGAGTTGAGTTACAGGGCGCGCGTTTTTGTTCAAAGGTTGAAGATGAAGATCAGTTTGGGCTGGGCTTGGCCTTGGCTTGCTTTTGACACCCCCATTTCTGTTATTTGCACCCCTTGGCCCATTTCATTATATTTTTATATTTTTCTATTTCTTTTTCATTTCTTATTTTATTTTATTTTTTCTAAACATAAAAAATTACCAAAAAACATTTTCATGAATTTTCACATTTTATTTTGTATTTTTTATTATTTTTTCTAACATAAAAATAATTATTAAATAACATACTTTTATTTTCTTTAATAAAAACTTGAAAATAATACATAAAAATATTATATTTTTATTTTTATTATTTACATGCTTAAATAATATTTCTTCTAATATATTTTTATTTTTTGACATTTGTATATATTTTATTATTTTATTTTTATTATACATAAATAATATAATTAATATATATATACTTTCTTAAAATAAATTAGGGTTTTACCCTTAACAAAAATAACTTTTTATTTTCTTTTTTTAATACATTAAATATTATATTTTTACACACATAAAAATAAACAAAAACATTTTTTACATATTTATAATATATTGCATATTTATTTAATTGTCTATTTAAATATTGCTTATTTATCATTTGAGTAAAGAAAATCAATTTGGTTGTAGTAACTTAGGGTTTTAATTTCTTGCAAATAATCCCATATTCAAAATTGTATCCCCCTCCCTATATCAATGTTGTAATAGCTTAGGTTTATTTTACGCACTTTATGCTTTCAAATATGCCATGATAGAGATTAGGGTTTGTATGCAATATCCAAAATCAAAACAAATAGTTAGACCTAAAAAACAAGACAAAAAATGCATGAAAATGACAACACAATGCACACATGCACCCCTAGGGTTTCATCCACTTGTTGCCTTTAAAATGGCCATGGTATGCATGTTGAGTATCTTGGCAAAACAAAAACAAAACAAAAGATCATAGTCCCTCGATGACGCTATCTTGGTTGCCTATAAAAAATGATCTAGTCCCTCAAAAAATTGCTAAAGATACTTAGCATTATTGCTATCATGGTCAATACGATGACCCGCGCCTGTCCCGTTTAACATCCAAATACAAGGTTGTTTACCAAATGCAATGGTAAAAAAACAACGTAAAAGGGTTAAAAATGTGTAGGAAAGACTCTTGAGTAAATAGGGTATACAAATCTTAGTTACTTGATCAAAACTTGCAAAAACATCCATGTTATTTTCAAACACACCTCACAACACAATTTCAAAATATTTCCCAAAACAAACTTTCAAACATTCAAACATTGAAACATCTTTTCAAAAGACAATACACCTTTGTATACATTCAAACAAGAATCATTACAAAGGTTGCCACAACGATGGCCTCTTTTCAAAATACTTTCAAAACCACATAAAGCACCATTTCAAATAATTGAAAAGCAAAAGCAAGTGATCTAAACAAGTAACTAAGAGCCCATGGAAAACCATGGATGAAAAGGGTGCTTGCACATTCCCTTTTCATAATCTACCCCTCGAACCCAAGAAAACATCTCAAAGGTCTTTCCTGTGCTTTTTGACCTTTCCTTTGGATAAAATAAAAAGTCGGTGGCGACTCTTGCTAAACTGAAACATTTGCGAACACAAACGCAAAACCTCAAGTCAGTTCTCCCACTGTATCACAATAAGCATAACTAAAAACTATATACTTTGTACACCTGCACCTCTAGGGTAACCTCCCTTGTTTCCTTTCGAAACAGTCATGTCCCTCAAACATAGGGACGCTTTAGCAAAGACCCTCGATTAAAAAGATTGTAATCCCTCGATGATCCTTTCGATTCTGCCTTCGGTAAACGATCTAGTCCCTTAATGATAATTGCTAAAGCTCCCCTACCAGTTTCCTTCAATGATTGTACGATGACCCTCGCCCGTTGTTGCATCCCAAAATTTACCCTCTTGATTTAGGCTTATGTTTAATCATAAACATCTTATTGCATTACATTCATACATTGTGATGGGATCAAGGTACTTTGGTTCTCAAGTCTTCCACAAATCTTTGGAAGTTGATATTGTTGACAATTAATACAAAGAGGGTCTCATTCTCTAGATCTTTGGATTTCTCAAGTCACAAGGGTCTCTTATGTCTCAAGGCATCTTATTCATCTCATTGGATCATCAGAAGATTGAAGATTGTGTTGATTTTAAAGTGAATCACATTTCTATGAATCATCATTCAAAATTAGGGTTTCATCCTATTGAAGTGATTGAGGCTTATATGAGACAAAATTTTGAAGCATCATCTTCTCATTATCATTTAAATCAACTTTGTTCAAGAGATCTTTCAAGGTGTCCAATGGAATTAGGGTTTTGAAGCTTGATCAACTATCTCCTAACACAAGGTGCAAAATTAGGGTTTTGGGTTTAATTGGGATTTCTCTAACTTTTTCACCCAAATTTGTTTAAATTGTTTCACTACATGTTAATGGGCATCTATGATTGGAAGATTAATCATCAATTTGGATGGGAATAGGTTCAATTGATCAGAAGGGCCAAGTGGACTTTTGGTCAACCCTCAATTCAAACATCCTCATTTCATATTTCATGGCTAATTTCATAGTTGAATAAAGGGAATTAAAGAAATTAGGGTTTACTTGTTCATGAAGTTATTTGAATCTTTGAAAATTTCCAAGTATCCATAGTATACAACTTTCGCCAATCACAACTTGAGTTTGGTTAATCTGATGGAGGGAAACCATACATATTCAGAAAGCTCTTGAAAAATCCTAAAAGAGTGTCATTGTATGTGTAAAGCCTAAAAGTGAACCATTTGGGAGATGATCAAGTTGGAAGTTCTGGCCACAAAATATGTCAAGTTGTCTTCTCATTGGCATGTCATGCGTGTAATTTTGACAAATAGTTGGTGTGCCATTTTCATGGCTTGATTTCTTTTTATTCAAGCATCAATTTGAAAAACGAATTGCAGAATTTTTTATTTTTCCAGGAAAGATTTCCAATGAACGTGGAATCATTCAATTTGGCCCAAGATTGATCAAGATGTGACCATTAAAAGTCATGATCTCAAAACTGAGTTGCATGCCCCATACAAGACCCATGCACGCCCATATTTTTTGGCCAGAAATTCTTGTATCTTGCTCAACTTTGAACAACCATATCTCACTCATTTTAGCTCCACTTCCAATGATCCAAAGCACATATTGAAGCTCATTATGAGATCTCTTGATAGGCCTTTATAAACAAGAAAATGCATGAGCCGATTCCTTGAAGCTTGAACATAAAGTGAGTTAGTCAAGAAAAATTATTTCCATGGCCATTTTCAGCTTGGATTATGCAAATAGGTTTTGATTTATTTCAATCCTCTCTAAGCACATGCTTTACACGATTTTCTTGCATACTCCCTTGCCAAAAATGATCCAAACCACATGCTTCACCACACTCACCTTGCACACGTGGATTTTTCTATTTTTGGCAAAATTGGTTTGTTTAAAAATGACACCATGCCAGATCACCTCTCCAACAGATTCTTTTCACTCAAATTTCACCCACCTTGTACTGCTCAAAACACACACTAAGGCTCATCAGAAGGGAATAAAATGCAAGCCTATTTGTTACACTTGATTTTGCTGATTTTTGTAATATAAAAAAAGGCCCCTAACGGTTTTTACATGTTTCAAAGACCCTTATATCTTTACTCCCTCAACTCTATAAAGTCTCTATACCTCACTCTTTCTCAGCGCGCTTCATTTTGCTCAAAAATCCAGATCTGAATTCTCTCTCTCTCTCTCTCTCTCTCTCTCTCTCTCTCTCTCTCTCTCTTTCTCTCTCTCTCTCTCTCAAGAAAAGTGAGCTTCAAACTCATCATTTCTCTGACTCTAGAGCTTGATTCTTCCTCAATTCTACTTCATTTAAGTCTTGAAGTGAAGATTTTAAGGGTTTTACATCATTTTAGAGGCATAAGTTGGATTTATTTTCCAACTGTGAAGATATGATCAGATCTGAATTCATGCGATTGTAGCTTGTTCTTGTTTGATTTTGAGCTTGAAATCATGTTATTAGCTGGCTAGGTACTAGACCTGATGTATAATTTGGCTTGATTCGAATCGTGAAACTTGATATGAACTTCTGAGTTTTTGTGGTTTTCTGGCTTTGATTTCTTACTCTATGGCAGATGATTTTTAGTTCTATGAGTATCATGTTGTAGCTTGTTACTTGATCTTTAAAATGCGCTGTTGTATCCCAAAATTTACCCTCTTTATTTCGACCTTTTTGGCTTACATTTCATTATTACATACATGCATATAATTGGTTTTATGGTTATGGAATAAAGGTATATTTATCAAGCTTCGTCAGGTTACAAGTGACATTTATTTCTCCAATGGATGTTCTCAGAGTATTTTCCGTGTTGAAGATCGATTCGCCATTTTGCAACGATTCGGGGTTCAAAGATTCACAAGTCCAACCCGACACGTCATATTCAGGTGTTTTTTCGCCAAGATATCTCTGATAACATATTCTCAAATTCAAGTTTGGCTCGAGAGTCAATTCTTTAAAGAAGGTCTCCGAATGTGCGATTTTTTCTTGAAGAAATATTGTGAAAAAGTATGTTGAAAGTGCAATTTTTACGCACTAAAAAATTTATAACTTGAAGATCGTGGCTCATTTTGAGCCCTTTCTGGTGGCCAAAATTCCGTCTTGACGTCATCTACGTTTTCATCTCTCACGAATGGAAGCCAATTTCGATCAGAAGGTCTTCAAAAATGCGGATTTATCAAGTATTTTTGTACAGAAAATTTGTGACAGAAGTTTATTTGCATCATGTTCAGAAAATCATAACTTGGTCGATTTTCATCATATTGAGCTGGTTCTGGTGCCAAAATTTTATAAATTGAGTTGACTATATTTTCACCAGAGGTGTCGAGTTCGAACGATATCTAAAAGGCCTTCTTTTTTTGCCCAGAGTGCGCGTGACCCGCCGAAAATCCTAAATACTGAATATTATTTCATCTGGGTCGAAACTTCAAAAATTCATAACTCGGTCAATTTTTATTGGATCGGGTCCATCTTTTTACACAAGGTCACTGACTCAGAGATCTACAACTTTTCTTCCAAAGTCGGGACCGGGTTATGCTCCGATCAATACCAGTTTTTATTAAAGAACATGTCAGAGTTGACATTGGAGCCCAAAATAAGTTTGTCTGGATCGAAACTTCGAAAATTCATAACTAATTCTCCTTTTATCCGATTGAGCCCATTTTTGGACAGGAGTTAGTTCTAGATGTCGGCTATATTTTGTTTTCAATTTTCAACTTCAAAAATTGCACTTAAGCCCCTGCGATTTAGCCTGGAACGTAACAGACTCAAGTTAATAAAAATCTGCACTATTGCTTGTGGTTATTGGAGGCCCAATTGCACATTCAAAGCTCATATCTTTTCTCTAATTTCCATTATATATTCTCATTCTTTTCACACAAACAAGACAGGAAAAAAAACCTTTGTCATAACCTGTCAAAATATCAAATTCCTTCAAGAACCCTAAAAACCTTAAAATCCTTGTTACAAACCCACATCTCACTACAAACAAGTCATCCTTGTTACAAACTCCCATCTCACTACTTCTCCGGTAAGGGTAAGGCTGGTTTGATCTCTATGATCAAAAGGATGTAGAAGCATTCATACATGTCATATCGGTTTTAACATTACAAAATTTTATATATTTATTTTTCTTTGTATTTCATGGTATACTAATTTGTTTAATGTGTTCATGAGACAGGTTTTGACCATCTAATGGTCTCATGCAAATTTATTACAGAACGCTGAGGTCAAAACACTAAAACAGAACAACAACCAATGCATGGCAAGGCATGCATCCTGAGAAGGTTAAGGGCGTGGGTTCAACACCCACCCCTATTGGTTTTGGTTTTCTTCCTTTTTATTTATCCTTTTACCTATTTTCATTCTTTCTGTTTAAAACATTTTTCATAAAACTTAACATTTTTCACAAATCTTTGATTTTTCCTAATAAACTCAAATAATTAATTTTAGGTTTTTAATTTAATTTTAGGTTCAACATCCACCCCGGTATTTTCATTATTTGTTTTTGGTTTCTAACCAATTTGTCTTTTCCAATCTTAAATTCACTTAACCATAAAACTTTTTTCACAAACCTTTTTTTACAAAAAAAACCTAATTTAATTTTTAGGTTAATTAATTTTAGATTTTTTAACTTTTTTTTTTAAAATTAACCTTTTTTTAATTCAGATTAATTATGTTTTAGGTATTTTAATTAACTTTTTTCAAAATTAATATTTTTTTATTAATTAAAATTAGTTAAGTTTTTTTAGGTTTATTTAATTAATTATCATAAATCTTTTTTTCATAAAAAATCACCAAAATATTTTCTTTTCTATTTTCATCTTATTTTTATTTTCCTAGATAAAGTGTATAGGGCGTGTTCAACTATAATAGCGTAGCTTTATTTTTTCCGCTTTTTTCATCATTATCATGCAATTGCTTCTGGGATGTAATAGTTTTAGGATTTCTTTTCCGCACTCTTCACTATTATGTAACTGCCTAAAAGCTCTGTAATAGCTTAGGTTTACATTTTCGCGTTTATCTCCTGCTACTACATTTTATGCAATGCTTAGATTAATAGGATTGTATGGAAAGATAAAAATGAACTATAGAAAACCCTAATTGCAAGATAAATATAACTGAAAAAATACATTGTTGTACACTTGCACCCCTAGGGTACTCCCCACTTGGTTGCCTCAGAAAACAATGGTCATGTCCCTCGAACGTAGAGATATCTTAGCAAAAGACCCTCAATCTAAAAGTCATCATAAAGATCATAGTCCCTTAACGTCCCTCGAGTTGCCTATGAGAAATGATCTTGTCCCTCGATGTTGCCTACGAATATATGATGACAGTTCCTTTGAGCTGCTAAGGTATCCCTATATGTTGTTTTCTATGATCATAACGATGACCCGCGCTTGTCCCTCAGACATCCAACGATAGGGCTACCTACTCACTAATAGTAGGATAACACTGTCTAAAAGAAAAGAGTAAAATAATGACCTTTTCGAGTATAAGTAGATAAGTTCTTAGAATCTTGCTCAAAACAACTTTTTGCACCTACACAAAAATATTTCAAAACAATTTCAAAAACATTCGCCTTGTCAACACTCTTGAGGACTGATACAAGAGTTATCACAAAGCGAATCTCCGCACTAAGGCATCTTCAAAACAATTTTCAAAACACACAAAGTACAAGCAATTTTCAAAAATCAGCAAGTACCTAAGAGTCTGTAGAAAACTACGGATGGAAAGGATGCTAACACCTTTCCATAATCTACCCCCTTACTCAGAAACTCTTGAAAAATGTCTTTTTCTGTTATTTTCACCCATTCCTTATTGGATAAAAGAAAATTCGGTGGTGACTCTTGCTTACCGCATATTTGTGAACAAAAAATGCAAATCAGTATTAACAGTCGGTTCTGTCACCGTATCACATGCGCTTTGAATCGTGTTAATTGGTTGAGAGTTGAATGAGAACGAGGATATGGAAGTTTGGTTGTGTTAAACTTAAAAGTGTGTTTTAGAGTTTGTCTTGAGGAAGAAGACGATGAGTTGTCAGCATCTGGTTGTCTGATTTGAATTTTAATGCAATTTTATATTATTTCATTTAATTGATTTCTATGATTTTATTTCTTGATAAAAACATTTTCAAAAATTATGAAAAAAATACCATATGTACATTTTAATCTCTAGTATTTGATTTTAATTTTTTTGGAATTTTAAAAAATAGTTTGAGTAATGAGAAAAATTTGTGAATCAATTAGGTTTAATTAATTGTTTTATTGTGTAATATTTTTGTTTATTTTTATTTTTGACTTTTCCTTCACACAAAAATTATACCAAAAATATTTTAGTCACTTTAATTAGTCTATTTTGAGTTTCTGGATTTTATTCTAGAATTTAACTTTTTTTTTTGTTAATCAAATAATTTGTGATATTTAATTGCTTTTTAAGCATTTTCATTATTAGTTTAATCATTTTCTTTAGTACAAAAAATATTTTGAGTCATTTTATTGACATATATGTGATTTATGAATTTCATTACACATTTTTAATATCTTTGGTTGATTAAGAAAAATGTAGAAATTAACTAGGTTTTTAATTAAAGATTGTCATGTTTTGATTTAATTTCCTATTTTCTTTCAATTATAAAAATCAAGAAAAATATTATATTACTTCTTTAGGCCATTTTATAGTCTTGTGAATTTTATTTCAATTTCACTTTGTGTTCTTGACCTCTTTTGAAAATTGAACATTAATTGTGTGGTTTTGTCGACTTTTGCTTGCTTAGGTCACAAGTTAGGGTTCACTGACCAATCTCCCTTTACTTATAAGTCAATTTTTGTTTAGGTTAGGATAGTATGATATCTTAGGGCCTTATACTTAATTTTTCTTAATTTTAGGAGTTGATTTGATATTTTTCTCAATTAATCAAGCTAGGGTTTCCAATTAGAGGCTTATCTAGGCTAGACTAACTTGTTTGATTAAGTTTTCAACTTGAAACTTGCTAATTTTGTATTGAGCTTGATGTTCATGACCTTTTGATGTCTTATGAACCTTAAAATATTTTTGTATTATTTTTACAAGCCATGTTTTTATTTTTGACTCAATCATCTTTCTCATGTATGCTTTTATGCTCTTTTGAATTAGAGGTAGAGGGAATGCACTTGTGAAACCCGTGATGGATAAAATACTTTTCTTTTTATCATCCTCATTACTATTTTATAGGCTTGAATTCATCAAAGAACCATTCAATATCTCATAACTTTCTTATTCTTGTTTGATATTTATTTGTGACCATGGTTTAAGATGTAGCTTTTGTGCACCACTTTTGGTGTATCATTTGGATCCATTTTGATTTGAATATTTTGTGATTCTGACTTTTTAAGGTTTTATTATTATCATGCAAAGCTCCTTTGATCTTTGATTGGCATTTCATTGCTCATTCAACATGGTTACAAGATAGGAGTCACATTTCATTAGTTTTTGACCTAGTTTGTGTTTGTTTGCTTGAAAGGACTTTAAGCCCCACATTTCTTAATGTTTAAACTTTGATTTTAATTCTTTTCTCATCTCCACTCTCTATGCTCCTATGATCCACTTGGTTAGTGCTCATTTGCTAATTCATCATGGTGACACAGTGGGAGCTATATTTACATCTTGCTTATGGTTTTGAATTTTAGGTGTTGATGTTTGCTTCTTATGATTGTGAAACTTGTCCCAACTTTGTACCTTGATTTTGGTTGTTTCCCATAAAATCCAAGGACATTAAGCTTAAATTACTTTGATCACTTTACTTATATAGCTTAAGGGACTACATTTCTCCAATGTCATGACACTTAAGTGTGTTACCTTGTTAACATTTCTTAAGGTTTTAGATTCATGATTAGTATCTTATGGGGGTTTATCATCACCCAAGTACAAATAATATGCTTTATTACTTTCATTTGGTCTTTATCAGCTTCATTTGATCTAAGATAGAATGCCTTTACTTTCCTTTTAGATGATTTTGCTCATCAATTAGGTGGCTTTATTCTTGTAAGAAGTCTCAACTTCTACTTGGTTACTCTTGAGCCTTATCTTGATATAACCTATTATATAAGTCACACATTCCATGATTCTCAAATCATGCACTCTTTTTTCAAATCCATACTTGCTCAATGTAAACTTGTTTGTTTGTTTCTTTTCAACACTCCCCTTTTCTATGATGCATGTGTGACTTTTCTTGTGTGGATTGTAATATTTGAATGTGATCTCTATATATTGGTTTTCTACTGACTTGTATGATAGGATACTCCCCAAACAATGTTCATCCTTCACTTACCCTTTCTTCCTACCTCTTTCACTCTTAGAGTTAGTTTAGAGTCGATTTTGGACCTAGTTTCATGATTGTACCTAAGATTATTCTAGTAGGTTCTTGTTGGGGATTCCATAGTTTCTTATGGAACACTAACCTTTTGTGTTTAATTATGATCTCAACATCCCTTGACTTGTCTTTCCTTGGTCATTTAGTCATTTACCTAGGCCCACTTCACTACATCGTTTCGTCAGATACTAGTTCTTTGCTATGGTGGTTGTACTACACTTTAAAATGATTAACTGAGTGCTTTCTTAACCATGATAAGTGATAAATTAATAACATGTTTATGTTCACATTTTATCCTACCTTGTTAATACTAATCATTTTGTTGAGTTGTGCAAGGTATGTCATGGACTTTCTTTACTTTGTGTTCCACTTTATTTGTGGGATACAACTGCGCTTTTGAGGCGATCTATCTGGCTTCTCATATCTATGAGATATACGTATATATTTACACTATTATATGTTTTGTCTGTTTGTATTACCTTGCAGAATATTTGTATGGTCGTGTCCGTTACACACTATTTGTGATTTATTTTCACATTGAGGCTTTGATGTTTATGTTTGACGATGCGACTTCTGACTTGTTTCTTTGTTGATGTTAGCTCATTTGAAGGTCTCTGGGTTTCGTTACTGTTTAGTTACTTATTTGAGGATTATATCCGTTTGGTACTTTCTCATCTGATTTACCCTTTTCCGCGTTTTATTACTTACTTAGGATTGGGAGTCTGTGCCACTTGGCAGGCAATTTTGGAAGTCCTCACTAGGAGGCCATGTTTTTATTTATTTAATAATTGTGTCTGTAACGCCCCGAATTTAATTAATTATTTGATTAAATTAATTAAAGATTTAATTATTAGAAATGGTCGAAGTTAGGATCTGTCGGTATTATTTTAAGAGGCGTGATCGGATTAATATGTTGATTTGAGATGTTAAGTGAAATAGTCGGTTTAATCGGAGAAATAATATTAGAAATAATATTATTATATTGGATTATTATTGAGTTGATTAAGTGGTGAAAAATAGCATTATAATAATACTATTATTATTTCTTATGGACTTAATTTAAAGTGTTGTTGGTAGTAAAATGTGTGGTGTGAATATTGGGCCCAATAGAATTAATAATAGAAATTATATGTTAAAGTTGAATAAGAAGGAATTAGGTTTTTTTTGTCAAGTAGAAGAGAGAATAAGAAGTGGATGTAAATAAGAATAAGGGTTGCAGAGAAAGAGAAAAGAAAAGGATGCAGTACATGGAGAAGAGAAGAATAATGAAGGTTTGGAGCTATGGCAGCAGCGGGTTGCAATCGAATTATAAAGCGATCTCCAATCCAAGGTAATGGTGGATTTTCTTATCCTATAATGGGGCTTATGAGGAATTGTATGTGGGGATTTAGGGCGTAAATTTATTATTGTTTGTGTTTGGTTGTGGCAATTGATGTTATGAATTAATTAGTGATGAATATTGGAGAAACTTATGTATTCCTGTGTGTTGTTGATTGATTGTTTCGTTGAAAATATGTGGGTCGAAGGAAACTGGAGAAGTAACAAGGAGGTTGGAAATTATAAGAAGGGGAGGCATGTCGATCATCATCTTGTTAGAGGTGAGTGCTGCCGGTCGGCAGCCTTGAAAGGGAGAAGAGTGTCGTTCGGCACTGGACATTTGTGAAAGAAGAGTGTCGTTCGGCACTGGGTGTTGTTGCAGGTAGGGTGTGTCGTTCGGCACTGTCTGAGAGGCACTTGTTTTCTTTCTGTAGCAATATGTTATACAATTTTTATATGGTATCAATATAGAATTCATTAATATGAAAGCAAAGAAGTTAGGGAACAAATTGAACCATTATCATCAGTAGTATGTTATAGCAGAAAAATATTAATAGAAGTAGCCATTAAGTCAGTAATCTTAATCTAGTAGTTACAATATAATTTTAACAGCCTGTAGAAATAAGACAGAGTTGGAAATAATTAGTAAGTTGTAGTAACTATTTTAGAGGATTGATTAAATAGCAGAAGAAAAGATATATTGCCAGTTAGTTAATTAGAAGTGAATATTAGGAGGATAATTAAATAATGAAGAACTAATACATAGAGAGTTATGGGAGTGTTTTGGAAACGACTATTATGTTTGTGTTTTCCTTTGTGATGTGCGTTGATGCTATGATGTTGCGAATATTTTGTGAAGATGCAGGAATTGTTATGACGAAGATTTACATCTATTAATTGGTAAAAACAATGATATAGGCTTGTTGCCAAAGTTGAATAATTGTGGTTATGATGTTGTGATAATTTTGTGATTATGCGAAGTGCGGGAAGAATTGTGTTGTGGGTCATTGTTGTGAATAAGTCATTGTCCAATACCTCATTGTTATTGAATATGTCGTTGTTTATATGTTGTGATTGATAAGTTGATTAAGTTGTAGGCCTATGGCCAATGTTGAAGCGACGATAAGTACCTCTAATTATTGGTAAAGTGACGATATAGGCTTATGCCTTTGTGACGGTGATTGTTGTTGTTGTATGTGAATGTTGCATTCATTGAGTCACATACATTTGCATTATTAAGTTGGCCTAGATTGGCACCATGTTGGCCTGGATTGGTAAAATGTTAAGTTGAAGGCTTATGTCTTGTTGCTGCCTCTATTAATTGACAAAGTTTTTAAGTTGGGAGTTCTTCTCCAATGGTACCACATGCATGTGCATTGTAATTGAGTCGCATTTGATGTTGCATCTTGAGTTATGGTGAAGATAGATCCGTTGTTGCTTTATGTTGTAGACTTGTTGTGACAAGTATTATCTAAAAGCATGGAATTTAGTAGTTATGTCATGTTGATATTTTATTGTGATTAAAGTTGTTTGTAAGTTATGAAGTGGTGATTTTATATTCTTGAATTCTAATATATGATTTATCGTGCACTCACTTATACGATTTAAGAATCTCACCCCTTACTGTTTGAGTGTTGCCCTCTGTTGATAACGTGCAGGTAATCAAGAATGGAGATTTGCTTAGCCTTATTAGTTCAAAGTCAGTTGATCGCTATGATACTTAGCACTCGGGGGGAAATGAACAAATAGTTGTTTACTTGTTGAAATTGTTTTAGTTGTTGAATCCTAAGTTAAATTATATGAAATAATATGTTGTCTCTCAAGTTGTTTTATTTGAAAGAAACATATGATGCTACTTGAAGTTGCAATTATGATTCTGATGCGCTATTAATAAAAGAAGTAGTTTTGTTTTAAAAGCTTATGCAAGTTGTTATATGATCCTCTGAAATTAAAGTGTTATGTATCTGTTTATGTGTTGTAACATGTTGAAATGTGATATTCCAAATGTGTTGGAAGCTTTTAAATACTCTGATTTTCGTTATAACTATTGGGTAGAATTTGGGGTGTTAGTGTCTGCATTATATCACAAATGATAAACCTTCAAAAGGAGGCGAGCAGAGAGGGTTCGTAATCAACCCCGCACATTCTAGTCCGTGTTGTTCCTATTCTCACTTTCTACAAGTAGATTCTCTGAACATGTGCCCAAGATCTGAATGAATTTAAGTCTTCAAAGGCAAGTGAAAAGGGTTCTTGAAATCGGATCCCCACACTTTCTTTAGCTCGCGTTGAACAATGTTGATGCTTAGTGTACGCACACACTATGTCTCTTCTCCCAGATCTTTCTTACCCTGGTAATTGATACCACGGTTAAGGACCCCTTATATTTCCACAATCTTATGGATTGGTAGACTCGGGTGATTCGTTCCCCTTGGCTATGGCTTGACCCCTGGTCTGATGCTTGGTTTCTTGTCTAAGGCGGGATCTCCCATTTTACTACTTGGCCTACGTCTTGTAGGTGTTTGATATTCAAGTGATACTCGAGCTTTTGATTTCCCGGGATGTTTTATCATTTGTTTGCTTGATTTTTTTCACAGGGTATGTGACATTTTATTTTCCATGCTCCCTTAGGATTGCTCGTCAAGGCTAGTTGTCGAGCTAGAGATTAAGATAGGAACCCATGTATGTTCACATAAGTAAGTACTCCCCTTTCAAAACTCAACCATAGGGTCATCTTTGTATGATTACACTAGGGCTAGAGATTAGGATAGTCTCCCTTAGTTGTTTCCTTTTCTTTGCATATTGCGTCTTAAAACTAAAACTCTCTTTTCTTGGAAAACCATAATGTATTTCTAACGAACTTAAATCCCTCTTCAAGATAAAAAATACAAACCAATTTTAATTGTTTGTGGGTCTTTTGGCTCTACTTTAAACCTTGTTAAGTTGACATCTTGATGTCCTTACCTTGATATTTTTCTAACTTCGTGCCAATGTTTCGCCATCGTACGTGTTTGTTATCCTACATTGATTTTCAATATCATTGTTAGGTGTGATGTTTTATCAACTAAATTGTAATGTTTTGCCATTTTTGCCATGATATTTTGTTATCTTTGTGTCGATGTTTCGCCATCACGAATGTTTGTTATCTTACTTTGATTTTCAATATCATTGTTAGGTGTGATGTTTTTATCATCTAAGTTTTGATGTTTTTTCATCCTTGTCATGCTTTGTTATCTTTGTGTCGATGTTTTGCCATCGCATATGTTTGTTATCCTACTTTGATCTTCGATATCATTGTTAGGTGTGATGTTTTGTCATTTTATTCGATATTTTATTATCATGCTGATGTGTTATCATCTTATATGAGTTTGTGTTGCCATGTGATGTCTTGTCGTCCTTGTTTTATTGTTTTATCATCGTTGTTGATGTTTTGTCATTTTATCTGATGTTTTGCCATCTTGTTTATTGCTTTGATCTTTTTAACTAAAAAACACAAACCAACCAAAATACATGAGCCGAACTACGGCTGCTCTGATTCCTTAAAAGGGATACGTATGTATTGGGGTAGGGTCCGAACGAGCACAACTTTATTTTCCCTATATTATTTTCTTTTTTCTTTTGCATGCATCCCCTTTACAACTTTGATATAGATTTGAAAAACACCCTTTAGATTAGAACAACAAGAGTGGATATCGTAGAGTACTACAGGCGTGTGGGGTGTTAATATCTTCCCCTCGCGTAACAGACTCCCTTACCCGATCTCTTGGTCGCAAGACCGTGATTTCATCCCTTTGGGTTTTCTCGATGTTCATCTTTCCCTTTTGTAGGGATAAAAGATGTTTGATGGCGACTTCATTGATTTCATTATCAGATGACTGTTCGGCCGGTTATTTCACCCGTCCCTTCACATCCAACAATAAAGATTCCTTCTAACTAATGGTAGGATAGTACTATCTAAAGGAGGAGGAAAATTACAAGAAAGACTTTGAGTAGGTAGACCGCTGTTAATCGCTTTCTCACAAATCTCTTCAAAACAAAAATATTTTACAGACACTTTCGAAATATTTTCAAAACACTTTGTACGCATTCTCGAGGACAGATACGAGGATCATTACAAAGTTTTTCTTACAATTGAAATTTTCAAAATAATTTTCAAACATACACAACACAAAGCAATTTTCAAAACAAAGTGAGCTAGCGATTAAGAGCCTGTAGATAACTATGGATGAAAAGGGTGTTAACACATTCCCTTTCTATAACCTACCCCGAACTCAAGAAAATCTCGAAGGTCTTTACGGTTCTTTTCACCTTTTCTTTATTGGATAAGAGAAAAATCAAGTGGCGACTCCTATCCGCAACATTTATGATAAAACACAAAAACAAATCACTTCTTCCACCGTATTACAATTACTAATAATTATTTCAGGTATTCAAGCAATATTAAGTGAAGATTTCAATATCAATTTCAGAAAACAGCATCCTAATCAAAAGCGATGAACAAGCTCATTACTTTAATGGCGTGAACAAAAAGAAGCAGAAGAAGTACAAAGACAAACAAAAATATATCAAAACCAAAGGCGGGGCAGATCTGGCTGCGAATCCGTTCAGAGTAGTAGCCACCATCGCAACCGACTACAACTCTGTGGACAGCCCCTCAGCAATCGGCTTCATCCATCCTCCGTCAGCCGTTACATCCATGTTATCAGCGTACAACCGATGAATTCTTATCAGAAAACATCGTGAACCACTGCCACCGTTGCATCAGCTTCACTTCTCCGCGTCGATTTCCCCTTTACGGTAACATTCTATACTCTCTTTTGTTTTGTGAATTGAGAATGGATTGATGATAATTAGTTTATGATTGTGTGGTTTGAATTTGAGAGAGAGAACTTAATTTAGTTTCTTGAATCTGAGATTGAGAATGGGGTGGTTGTTGTTGTTTGGGTATAACAGTAAGAGATGAAAGAAACTAATAGTGTGTTCACGATTTGGTGTTTGTTACTATTTAGATTAATTTGTTTATTAACATTGTTTTTTTTTCATATGTGTCTAGATGTGATTGGTTGAATTAAAAATAAAACAAGTTGTTGCTCAATAACAATGAGGAAACGCTACTGTAACTTTTTTAATATATATATATATATATATATATATATATATATATATATATATATATATATATATATATATATATATATATATATATTCAAACTCTTTTTTTCTAATTTAATTAATTCAACACTTTTTAATGAGATTGGTAGATTTTTCATTCACCATGTCCTCGAATAAACGATTGGTCGGCACATCGTCTAACAATCAATTATTCAAAATCAAAATATTAAAACCCACGCAATTCACCAAATACTCCATCCGGGAGCGACAAGTGGTCAATATTTGGCCACGTGATGAGGAAGATTATATCAGACTCTCTCTGTATCCTTCGTGACGAGCAACACATGGTCAACATCTGGCAACGTGATGAAGAGACTATATCAGACTCCCCCGCTCTGTTTCCTACCATACTCGCTATCAATTGAACACTTAAAACAACTAACCAATTTCAAACTATTTTTTTACTAACTTAACAAAAATCAAGATATTTTCATAAAAAGGATTAAGGATAATTACTTTCAAAATTAACTGTGAACTGCATCTACGATCACTCTTTTCTCAAACCTAGACAAGGTTCAAGGATAACTCAAAGAAATTCTACGCAATCCTCTAAAAACACCAACCAAATTTATGAACTACGAATTGGGACTCTGATTCCTCCTAAGATGATACGTAGGCATACGACTTAAAAACCATGGCGAGTTCCCCTAATAAAAATTAAAACCATATTTCTTAAAGTTTGTGTTTCTAAACCCTAGTATCCTTGTGAACAAGGTAGATGAGGTGTGCCTAACACCTTTCCTTCGTCTAAGAACGAGTCCAATAACTTAGAATCTTTGACCACATTAGGGTTATCCTTTATATTCCCTTCCTAGGATAAAAATTAAGGGTGGCGACTCTCATTTTAAAACTGGTTACAATAGCTGACGACTCTGCTGGGGATTCAACCCTAGAGTTTAGAAGTCTTTCTCTTAGGTTTAGGGTTTTTGTTTGTTTTTTTATTGCTTTCAATATTTGCATTTTTTTCACTCATTTGCTTACATTTATTATTTGATCATATTATATTGGATGGGGATTACTTATTTTTAAATTTTTTTTCAAAACCCTTAGAAAGAAGGTCCGTCTATTAGCCAAGGGGATACATCAGCCTTATGAGTTTATGTGATGACTTCGCCTAGAGTCGGTGGAATTCCACGAAAGGAATACGTCTCAAGAGACATCCTCTTGGGGGGTAGGACTTTAGAATGAATCCTATGACTCTTTGTACAATCCTCTAACCAAAATCTCATGGTGAGACCTTGTACGACCTTAGAGACGAAAGTTTTGGTCTACAATAAGGCTTCACTTAAGGGAGGCCTTGTGCCTTTCCCTCTAGTGTAATCTATGATACCCTTAAGGAAGCCACCTTATGGGAAAGGGTAGAAAAACTTATAACCTTTATAGGAACCCTTCTATAGGTTATTTTATCAACATCCTATCCTCTTAACCCGTAAGGCTATCCTCATCTCTATATTTATCCCATAACTGGTATAGGGTATTCACATACCCTAAATCCGTATAGGGTATTCACTACCCCAAACCCATGAGGGTTTCTGTTTATAAATCACAAATCTTAGGTCCATAGGTATTCCATTAAATATGTTATAATTCGTAGGCCTGTAAGGACTTCCATGGGTCTATTACAATCCCTAGCCTGTAAGGGTTCCCTTTTGTGCGTCGTGATCCCTAGCCTGCAGGGATCCTCTTTTATCTGTTATTGTCCTTAGAACCTTAGGATCTTGACCTTCATATGAAACTTTCCCATAAAATACGTCCTTGTTAATATACGCCATATGGCCTATATCAGGCCATGGGATCTGGTGACCATTAACCGGTCACCATGTACTCTCTTCCACGCCATTCCCTCAAGTATAACCTTCATCTCGACCGCCTATTAGTCTATCACAATTCCTAGCCTGTAGGAATTCTTTTCCCTCTATTACAATCCCTAGCTTATAGGGATTATTCTTCGTCTTTCATGGTTCCTAATCCTTAAGGAGTTCCTGCTTGTCTCAATCTGAGTCAGTATAGGAAATCATCATTTCCATGTCTATCATTAAACCCATAAAGGGTACCCTAATGCTTACCTTCATACTATGTCCACGTTGCATTGTGTATCCATGCAACTTTTTTTGCATACCCTTAAAAGCTAAAAAAATATTTTTGTATACCCATGCATTCACATACATTCATACATTTGCATCTCATGCATTTCCACCTTCACTCTTATCCAACTATCATCCATATGCTAGTTGATTTCTAGATACTCGCAAACAAACTTAAGAAATTTTGAAACTGTGGAAGAAGGAGATTATCTATTGGAGACTCAATGGAGCTTGGTCCTATAAGTCGTATTGGAGAGAGAAGGCAGCCCTTCGCCATGACAACTATAGGCCTACACAGCACCTTAAATGCCACTACTACTGTTGATTCCTCTACATCAAGAAGAATTGTCCTATCAACAGAATTGGTATGCCTCATAAGGGTCCAGGGTCACCCTCATGATCTAACAAGTTCAAGAACTATGAACCATCTCCTAAAGTCGGTGGATCAACAAAAAGCTCATCTCTAGGATCATTAGACTTTATCAATTTCAATTCGTAATTTCCAAGTTGCTAAGTTGTGTTTGGTGTAAATTTGTATCTTTTGATTAGTAATACTAATAGAATTAGCATGCATATTTTGAAATCAATCCATTTGTATTCACGCTTCTATCATTTCCCATTTTCACTCTTCTTTTCTATCTTCCATTGCACAACTTTAACAAACTTCGAGGGAGAATGATGTAAACTAAATTAACTAAATTATGTTGGTGTATGATTTAAATGTAAGACCGAGCTGAAGATGTAAGACATTGTTTCAATTCCTAAAAAATGGAGAAATAAGGAGTTAATATGTAGTTAACCCCCTCTATCCAGGTGTTGGAGTTTTGTTCTATTTTTCAAAAAAAAAAAACTTAATTTCAACCAGAGGCAGTGTAGTCTTTCAATTAATTCAATGGTGCATTCTATTCTCAAGAGAATTGATTTATCTAAACAAAATATTCAAGCATATCTTTTTCCTCGATACATCATTGAGGAAACGATCTAAGAAAAGGTTCAGACACATCCTTTTCCTCGCGTTTATCATCCAAGATTGAGGAATCAACAAAGACAAAGTCCACGACATCTTCTTCCTCAGTACATCAACCAAGATCAAGGAAATGATGAAGACGAATCTTACAACAATCAGCATGACAGACACAAGTGTCAAAATCTAAAAGCAAAAATAAATTCAAAATAAAAAAATAAAGCTCGCTAAGTCAAGTAAAAATCGAAAAAACTTGACTTAGGAAAAAGGTAGGGCATCCCGATGGACTAAAAAATTCAAAAGAATCGGTCCATGTAAAAATAAGGGATTGAAAACAAAATTGGAGAACAATCTTGTGACTACCACTTCAAAAATCATCAAGGCTTCTCATTAATGCTTGGATCTTATCAATACTTTTCATTGGTGCTTGAATCTTTATCTACACTTCTCATCATCTGCACGACTACGAAATTTCTCTTGGAGGTTGAACGCATATATTGCATTAAATGGATTTAGGATTGAAGAACATCAAGGAGAATGGGGTGGGTTAAAATAAATTTTGATCCTTATATCCTTTGTTTCTTAAACCACGAACCATGGCCATATTACAACCTTCAAAATACCTAATTGAAGCAAGGTTAACTATGAAAGAATACTCAGAAAAATTAGTGTTAAACTGATAGCATAACATTCAACCATGATGTGACAAGCAACCTTGTTGCATAGGCAACCTCTCTATGTCTTAATCGCTTGCATCAGTCAAAAGCATATGAGTCGGCATAAATCATTTTCATGCATTCATTAGGATACTTCGATCCATAGTCAAGCTATACCTATTGTGATGCGGTGGGAGAACTAACTTGAGGTTTTGCGTTTTGTCGCAAATGTCGTGGTTAGCAAGAGTCGCCACCAACTTTTCTTTTATCCAAAAGGAAAGGTGAAAAGGCACATGAAAGACCTTTGAGATGTTTTATTGAGTTCGGGGGGTAGATTATGAAAAGGGAAGGTGCTAGCACCCTTTTCATCCATGGTTTTCCACGGGCTCTTAGTTACTTGCTTAGATCACTTGCTTTGGTTTGTTTGAAATGGTGTTTGATGTGGTTTTGAAAGTATTTTGTAAAAGAGGCCATTCGTTTAGACAATCTTTGTAATGATTCTCGTTCGTAAGAATGTATTCAAAGATGTTTGTCTTTTTGAAAATGTTTTCAATGTTTGTCAGATGTTTTTGAAATGTGTGTGTGTTTGTTTTTGAAAATAGCAAAGATTGTTTGAAATGGAGCAAGTAACTTAGAAGTTATCTACCTACTCAAATGTCTTTCTTATGCATCTTTTATTCCTTTGATATTGTTGACTTACCATTGATTTGGTAAGCAACCATATCTTTGGATGTAAACGGGACGGGCGTAGGTCATCGTATAACCCTGATAGCAATGTTGCAAAGTATCTTAGCATTTTTGAGGGACCAAGATCATTTTGTTTAGGCAACTTTTGAATAGCGTCATCGAGGGACTATGATCTTATATTTGTTTTGTTTTGCCAAGATACTTCGCATGCGTAACATGGCCATTTTATTTTAGGCAACCAAGTGGGAGAAACCCTAAGGGTACTTGTGCGCAAAGTGTATCATTTTCATGCTTTTGATTTTTGTCTTGTATTTAGGGTTTTCTATTTGTTTTGTTTCGTTCTTGTCATACAAACCCTAATTACTAATCATGGCATATGAAAGCAATAAATTGCGTAATGTAAATATACTAAGCTATTACAACAATTTTATGGGAGGGGGGAATACAAGTTTGAGTGGGGATTTGCACAAATATAAAGCTAAATTATTATTACAACCAAATCGAATTTGCGCGAATTAAAATAAATATAATACAATATTTAAAATGTAATGCAATATGTATGTAAAGAAAAGATGTTTTATGTCTTGTTTTTTGTATAAAAGAATATTTAACTTAAACCTAAAAAATATAAGGAAAAATATTTAATTTTTGAAAGGGGTTAAACCCTAATTTTTGTTTTGAAGAAAATAATGTTTCTATATTATTATTTTGTGCATTTTTTTTGTATAAAAAATAAATAATATTATATATAAATATTAAAAATTAAATATGTACAAAAAATAAGTATTTGTAAATAGGAAATGTAAAATGAAAATAAAAATATTAAGTATATTTAATTATTTTTATAAGTTTATTAAGAAAATAAATTGTATTCTATCAAAATAACTTAATTTTTTATTTGAGAAATAATAAAAAAATAAAATAAAAGTGTAAAAATAAATAAATTATTTTTTAGGATTTTTTTATCATTAAAGAAAATAATTAAAAGTATTAAATATAAAAAATGAAAAAAATAAAATATGAAAGAGTTAGTAGGGGGTGTAATAGCAGATCAGTGGTGGTGTTTAGCAAAAACAAAAAAAGCCCAAGAAGCAAAAAAAGCCCAAACAGACTTCATCCCTGTCCTGCCTTCTCTTCCTCACGCCATAGCCAGTTCAACTTGTATCTTCCTCATGCTTGCATAAAAATGAAAACTTATAACATGAAAAATGTAGCATTTGAGCTCACGACTCCAACCATATAAATTATGTAATCTAACTATCAAAGATCAAAGAGAATTTTGAAACACCTAAATCGTGACCTAAAATTTTCAAAGATTTCAAACTCCAAATTCTCTTAGCACAAGTAATATAAATGCAATATAATGATATGTACAACTTCGTTATAATGAGAACTATATTTTTTATTCACAAATCGTGGCTTGAGGTTGCCTGTATAATGAGATAGAGTTTGAAAAAATACCTCCTTCAGCTGGAATTGTGTATGGAAATGTAGGGACTTTAATGGAGGCCTGATGATTGCTTGAGCTTCCTTGAGCTTCCCTGATTCTATTTCAACTCTTACCTTGCTTTGAAGATGGCTAGAACTCCCTGACAAAGTCCAACTGCAAGCTTCAAAGTTAACAATGGCAGGTAGTGAAACAGAGGTTACAGAACAGGGATGATGGTTTGGATGAGTTTGATATCTAATATGTAAGATGTTTGGATGAGTTAAACACAAAACGCACGAGTCAAATGAGAGTTGGATGTGTATATGCAGAAACTGTATGTTTGGGCAGTTTTTTTTGGCGTTTTGCTGCTTGAGAGAGTTTCAGGTCCTTGCCAAGCGTGTTATGTGTTGTACATTGTTTGCATATTAGTATAGAAATGATCTAAAGTCAGCTCCCTATCAGTTGTACAAGCCCTAGCCTTTTGACAACTTTTCTTGTACTTGAAGCAAAGTGAAGACCAAACCCACATGCTTGTACCATCTTGCTTTAGGGTTGGTATGAGTTTGTACAAGTTGCTTGAGACCTGTGTGGTTTGCTTGTATCAAGGGGACAGGTTCAAAGCTCCAAGTTGACAAGTTTGCAAAAGTGCTTCTTTATGAAAATGGCAATGGAGCTTTTTTGCCCAAAATGGAATTACAAGTTGTGTAAAAGTTCAAAAGCAACGATAAAGGCTTTTGTCAACTGAGTATGCATTTAATTAAGGAGTGTGTAGCAAGTTTAGGACCTGTAAAGCATGAAATAGGCAGCATATGTTTGGTTTGCAACTTGGTTCTTCATGAAAATGGCTTGAACAAAAAGTGAGAAAATGCAAACTTCCTCTCTTCGATTCTCCCTACTCAAAAATGATCTTGGAGAGTTCTTGGACATTTTGGAAAGCTTGCAGTGTGCTCTATAATCCATATTTGAAATGCATTTTGAGATACCTCTTGTAACTAGGTGAAAAATTGCCATGAAGTTGGGTCCAAAACCTGCCTAAATTAGGGCAAATTTTCACTAAGTTAAGAAGTTCATGACCATGCATTCACAAATTCATAACTTGATATCCAAGCATCTTTAGGTAAACGTTTGTGAAGCAAAGTTGTATATTTCATGGAGGTCTACAACTTTCATGTTGGGGACTTTCCTTGAATCAAAATGCATCATGGTGAAAAAATGGTGCAAAGTTGAGAAAAAATAAGAAAATTTTTATACTTAGAAAAATTCTAAGTTATGAAAATTTCAAATTCAAAACCCTAATTTTCAAATTTGGTTTTCTTGGTCAACAAGTTTCACATTTTGACATATCTTGATAAATTATGACCCTTGGCACTTGATTTTGACCAAAAAGTCAAAGTTTGACTTTTCAGTATACAGTTGACTTTTGATCAGTTGGCTACAAATTTCATCTGTCAATCCAATGAACTTGAGATATTTTGAACCATGTAATTAAGTCAAGATTATTCCATTGAATTCTTGAAATCATGCTTGAACTCAATTGGTCAATTGCTAGGTTAAAAATCAGGAATTGCCCTTCCTCAGTCAAATCCCTAATTTTGACCATTTTGCCCTTTTGATGATTTGATCAAATTTCTTGAGGAGTTGTAATCCAAACTTGATCAAATGGTACATATGAGTCTAAAATGTTGATTTGGATCAAAAATTATGAAGTTTGACTATAAATTGGCCATGGTTGACTTTTTCCCCAATACAGTTGATTTTTAGGTCAACTGTCCAATTGACTGATCAAAAATGTGGTTCAAGGCTTGAAACTTATCATGAGCAATCTTATGGGTCCAAAATGGTGTATGAAAGTCATATGAAGCATTGGTGGTCCAAAAATCCTTGTGCAAACTCAAACCCTAATTTTGGGTTATTAGTGCAAGATGAGATGTCTTGAGCTGACCAAACTCTAATCTTGTCTTGAGTCAAAGAAGTCTTGTGAGAAAAGTCTTGATAAATGAGAGGGGAAATTTTGGGGTACAACAGCTTCCCCTGTTCAATCTTCTTGAACCTGAAGAGTTAGATTGGCGAGCTTTGTCGTTCGTGACTCGAAGGTAAAAGATGATTGGACACTAGAGTGCCCATAAATTTGCACTCGACAAAGTGTAGTTGAGGGAATGGGCTTAAAGATGCCATTTAGAGAGGTGATAGAATCTTGTTAGAGATGGGCTTGTAGATTCCATCCAAGAATGTTTGTTGAATTGTAAGTTGTAAGTCAGAAGAATAAGTATCATAATAGTGTCCGCATCTGGAACGTATCTGAACTGTATCTGAACTTGAAATCTGAATGAGAAACAGAATAGCATCCGTGTCTGGAGCGTATTCGAACTTTGGAAATCTGAATGAGTATCAGGATGGCATCCGTGTCTGGAGCGTATCTTAATTGTATCTGAATTTGAAAACTGAATGAGTATCAAAATGTCATTTGTATCTGGAGCGTATCTGAATTGAATCAAAAGGTTGAATCTGAATGAGTAACAGAATGGCTTCCGTATCTGGAGCGTATCTGAATTGTAATTGATTTTGAAAACTGAATGAGTAACAGAATGGAAACCACGTCTGGAGCGTATTTATACTGTATCATGATTGCACATTGTTTAACGGTAGCTGTTAACCTTATCCTGAAAAGGGTAAAATGTTAGCTGGAACATAGAATTATGTTGCATGAAATGTATGATGCAATATATGTGTTTTATTAATGTTTATGATATGTGGATGTAATGTATGCGCATGTAAGCTGATTCGTTGTATTGCTGAGGAAAATAAATCCTTGACTGCTGCTGAGGATATATGGATTCTTCATGTCTTGAAGTTGGAGTAATTGACAAAAATTTTGTTGTGAGCAATGCCATATACTGCTTGAGTAATCTGCTTGGGGAATCCAGAGAATTTTGATGACTTCTATTGGGGATCTAACAATGGGAATCCTCGTTTTGTTGGGGAACAATGAAAACTCTGTGGGGAAAAGCTTATTCATGTTTGGAAAAAGCTCAGGAGTTTCAGTCACCTGCCACTCTACTGGGGAATCATCCTAGGTTAGGGAGAAACAGAAGTTAGCCGTTATCCGGTTGATTTTCAGGCTTCAAGATAACTTGCTGGGGAACTTGGAGAAACTGGATGGTTTCCACCGGGGATTAATAGTTTGAAGTTTCAGCTCCACTGGGGATCTTAATGGTGTACTGTAGGGATTGTTCATGGAATAGCTTAAAGACGTTTTCCTATTCTTTCAACCTGTCAGTAATTGTTCTTTTCCATTTTGCTTATTTGTAAACAATAATTATGTTCAAATGCATATGTTCATTAATGAATCATTGGACGTTTTTTGCAAATAAAACACAAGTGTAAAAGAAAAGGACAAATAGTTTTCTGTACTTTAAAGAGATGTCTTTGTATTTACTTTGAATAAGTATTTTGTACAAAGGAGACAGACATCCTAGTAAGAGGATGGTGTCATAAGAAAAAAATTCATACAAAGAAAGACAGTTATGTGTGATAATCCCATGGGGTTCCCATTCTGCTATAGCCTCCGTATCTCCGAGCATCTTGTTTATTTGTTGCTTCGTCCAAAGATGATTGAATTGATCAGAAGCTCTGAGTTTATCAGTGAAGAGATTGAAGTCGTCCTTAAAGTGATCCAACGAGACATACTCATACGCTTTAATTCCCTAACTTTTTCCTGGACCGCCCTTTCGGGTTTTCAGTCCACCGGGAAACCCTTTTTTCCCAAGTCGCCCTTTCGGGTTTTCAACTTGTCGGGTGTACAGATTTTTTTTTAATTTTATCCCTAATTTTTTCCCGAACCTTTTGGTTCATCGGGATGCCCTTATTTTGCCTAGGTGTGTCAACCTAGTGGGTCTCTTATGCGTAGTATCTTTTGACTATGTCCGCGTTCGCGGGGTGTGGCAAATCATTGCCATCCATGGTGGTTAAGATCATTGCCCCACCGGAAAAGATGTTCTTGATTACAAATGGTCCTTCATAGGTAAGAGTCTATTTTCCCCTGGGATCACTTTGTGGCAAGATGATGCGCTTGATCACCAGATCTCCAACTTGATATATTTGGCTTCTGACTTTCTTGTTGAAAGCTTTGATCATCCGTTTTTGATACATCTGACCATGGCAAACAGCAATAAGTCTTTTTTCATCAATTAAGTTCAGTTGATCAAGCCGGGTCTGGATCCAATCGTCCTCACTCAAACTTGCATCTTTCATAATTCTCAAAGAGGGGATTTGAACCTCGATAGGCAAGACAGCCTCCATGCCATAAACCAAAGAATAGGGTGTTGCCCCAGTTGATGTGCGAGCCGTGGTACGGTACCCATGGAGAGCAAACGGTAGCATCTCATGCCAGTCTTTGTAGGTGACTGTCATCTTTTGTATGATCTTTTTAATGTTTTTATTAGCAGCTTCGACTGCACCATTCATCTTTGGCCGATAGGGGGATGAATTGTGATGTTGAATCTTGAACTGCTCGTAGAAGGCGGTGATCATAGTATTGTTAAGGTTTGTACCGTTATCAGTGATGATCCTTTCTGGGATACCGTACCGACAAATAAGATTCTGCTTGATAAAGCGGGCAACAACATTCTTAGTAACAGATGCGAAGGAAGCTGCTTCAACCCACTTTGTGAAATAGTCAATGGCCACTAGAATGAAGCGGTGTCCATTGGAGGCTATAGGCTTGATCTCCCCAATCATATCGATTCCCCACATAGTGAAGGGCCAAGGAGTTGTTAAGACATTTAGAAGAACTGGAGGCACGTGCACCTTGTCTGCATAGATTTGACACTTATGACAGGTCCGGGAGTGTTGATAGCAGTCTGCTTCCATGGTAGACCAATAATAGCCTGCCCGTAGAATTTTCTTCGCTATCGTATGCCCACTAGAGTGAGTGCCAAAGGTACCTTCATGTAATTTAGCCATAATCTTTTCAGCCTCAATCTTATCCACACAATGGAGCAGAATAGAATCATGATTACGTCTGTACGGGATGGAATTACTTAGGAAGAACTTAGCTGAGAATCTCCTTAAGAACTTTTTGTCGTTGATTGAAGCTCCTTCTGGATATTCTTGAGCCTCGAGATACCTTTTGACTTCATGAAACCAAGGCTGGTCCATTACTTCTTCAATATTAATCTCGTGACAGTGTGCTGGTTCGTCCATTCATTCAATGGTGGTCTGGGGAGCCTCGTTATCCCAATTAAGTTTAAACATAGATGACATTGTGGCTAGAGCATCTGCTAGCTGATTTTCTTCTCGCGGAAAGTGCTTAAAAGTAATCTGCTCAAAATGTGGTAGCAATGTCAAAACATGTTCTTTGTAAGGGATAAGGTTTGGATGCTTAGTGTCCCATTCTCCTTTGATCTGACTGATGACCAAAGCTGAATCTCCAAACACATCTAAAGATTTGATTCCCAAGTCTATGGCAGCCTTGAGACCAAAGATGCATGCTTCGTATTCCGCCATGTTGTTCGTACAGTTGAAGCAAAGTCTGGCAGTAAAAGGAGTATGGCATCCTTCTGGAGATATGAGTACAGCACTGATACCATTACCAAGTGCATTGGATGCCCCGTCAAAGAGCATGGTCCATTGGGATCCTTGTTCAGGTCCGTCATATGGCCCGATTTCTTCACCGTTGTCTAATGTCATGATGTCTTTATTCGGGAATTCAAACTTCATGGACTGATAATCTTCTACAACTTGATGAGCAAGATGATCAGCTAGCACGTTGCCCTTTATAGCTTTTTGGGTAGTGTACTGTATGTCATATTCTGTTAGGATCATCTGCCATCTATCTATCCTCCCAAACAGAGCAGGCTTCTCAAAGATGTACTTTATCGGATCCATCTTAGATATCAACAAAGTGGTATAAGTTAACATATACTGTCTTAGCCGGCGAGCAACCCATACCAGAGCGCAGCAAGTTTTCTCGAGCAGTTAATATCTGGTTTCACAGTCAGTAAACTTTTTGCTCAGGTAGTAAATAACGTGCTCTTTTCGGCCAGACTCGTCATGCTGCCCCAATACACACCCCATTGAGTTCTCTAAAACGGTCAGATACATGATCAGTGGTCTTCCCTCGACTGGCGGCATCAAGACAGGAGGCTCTTGTAAATACTCTTTGATTTTGTCAAAATCAATTTGACACTCATCATTCCATCTGACTACTTGATCTTTCTTCAACAGTTTGAGGATTGGTTCACAAGTAGATGTTAGGTGAGAAATGAATCTGGAAATATAGTTCAGGCGTCCCAAGAATCCTCTGACTTCCTTCTCAGTGCGAGGAGCAGGCATTTCTTGTATTGCTTTAACCTTGGGAGGATCAACCTCGATGCCTTTGTTGCTGACAATGAAACCTAAGAGTTTATCGGACCGGACTCCGAATGTGCACTTGTTCGGGTTCAACCTTAGTTTGTACTCCTTCAATCTGACAAACAGCTTTTGCAAGTGATCAAGGTGTTCTTCTTCAGTTTGTGATCGGGCTATCATGTCATCTACGTAGACCTCTATCTCATGATGTATCATATCATGAAACAAAGCTACCATGGCGCGTTGATAGGTTGCCCCGACATTCTTCAGTCTGAATGGCATCACTTTGTAGCAGAACATGCCCCACTGTGTGACAAATGTAGTTTTCTCCATGTCCTTGGGTGCCATTTTGATCTGGTTATAGCCTGAGAATCCATCTATGAAAGAAAATACTTTGTGCTGGGTCGTATTATCAACCAGGATGTCGATGTGTGGAAGTGGAAAATCATCTTTAGGGTTGGCCCTGTTTAAATCTCTATAATCCATGCACATCCGTACTTTACCGTCCTTTTTAGGCACGGGAACAATGTTGGTAACCCATTGAGGATAGGAAGTAACAGCCAGAAATCCAGCATTGAATTGTTTCATGACTTTCGCTTTGCTCTTCTCTGACATGTCAGGTCTCATGTGGCGTACTTTTTGTTTCACTGGTGGACAGTCTTCTCTTGTGGGTAGACGATGTACCACGATGTTTGTATCGAGTCCCAACATGTCTTCGTATGACCAGGCAAAGATCTCAACATAATCATGCAATAGATGAATTAGACGCTCCTTGACACTCTGCTCTAAATTGGCACCCACTTTGATTTCCTTTTTATCTTCCTCGGTACCCAAATTGATTGTATCTAACAGCTCTTCATGGGGCTGAATAGCTCTTTCCTCTTGTTGTAGTAGTCTGGCCAATTCCCCTGGCACTTCACAATTTTCCTCACCTTCGTATTCGACTTGGTAGATCAGATCTTCAGAGTCACTGAAGGCTATAGCAGTATCGTTACCCATGGGATCTGGAATGGAGGGGTACCTGCATTTGTGAGTGTGGGTGTGTGTAAGGGTATAGCCATCTTAAAACAATAAAATGTAAAAGAAAGACAATGAGCACCAAAGGTTTATATATGAAAAAGCGTCCATGATTCATTGAATGTCATATGAAGATGAAATAAAAACCCTTACAAATGGACCATTATGCATCGGGTAAGACACGAGGTTTTTAAAGTGTGAATTGTTCGTGAATATTACAAGTCCAATAGAAATGTAAAAGATAAATTATTGAGAGATGAAAGTTATTGGGACAAAGTCTCTGGCTTCCCAGTTGCGAAGTCCTCCGTTGACAGTAGGAAATATCCAATCTTCCAAGCTGCCATCCTCTTCATTGTCTTCTATTGCATTGACCCCTTGGTTGCTAATCTTCACAGGTGGCCCCTCAGCACGGGCACGACGCACAGCCTTCTGAGCAGTTGAAGTAAACCCCAAGCCAAACTTGTCTGATTTGTACGGAATGTCTAGAAGCTGCCCCCAGATGGTGCATCCACCCTCTTCCACTACTACCTTAGCATCCTTTAGAGATGACATCTGAAGTGAAGGTCTTGTGATCTTAGGAATCGAGGATACTGCCTTGGTCGCCGCTACTTCTTGAGAGACTTCTTCAAAATGTTGGAAAGGGATTTCAATGACTCGCCATCCAACTCCACATATCGGAAAGAATTCAGATGACTAATCATGTACTCCTCCTCCCCATGGACAGTTATGATCTTTCCTTGGACCGGGTACTTCAGCATCTGATGCAATATGGAGGTGACAGCACCGGCATTGTGGATCCAGGGGCATCCTAACAGACAGGAATAAGAAGGACGGATGTCCATCATATAGAAGGTTGAGTTGAAAATATGAGTTCCCACCTTTATTGGGATGTCCACCTCCCCGTGGACCATCCTCTTCGAACCATCAAATGCTCTCACCACTATGTTACTGGGTTTTAAAGTCAACCCTTCGCAATTCAATCTATCAAGGGCTTTCTTCGGTAGGACGTTTAAAGATGATCCCGTGTCCAGCAAGACATGGGCCAGAGTCGTTCCTCTACACTCCACAGAGACATGTAATGCCTCGTTGTGTTCTCTCCCTCTGGGTGTCAAATCAGCATCGGAGAAACCCAAGCCATTATCAGCTGTCAAACTGGCCAAATAGTCTTAGAATTGGTCAGCAGATGTCTCTTGTGGCACATGAGTTGTCTTCAAAAAATTTATCAGAGCTTTTGCATGTGCTTCAGAGCACAGCAGCAGAGCTAGCATAGAGATCTTGGAAGGGATTTGCCCCAACTGTTCAACCACATCATAATCACTCTTCTTTATTATCCTCGGGATTTCTTCCATTTCCTTCTTGGATGTTTCGGGAATAGCTAGTGATTGAGCCTTCGTCCGGACAGGCTCTTCTTGAATGCTTTTTCCTTTATTCTCAGCATTGGAAGTATTGGTAGGGATAAGGATTATGTTATCTTTGTCGGTAAGTACGCTTGCAGGTATAATCACTGGTACAGAGGTAATCTTCGGAACGGCCACGGGTCCAAAGACTGCCTTTGGAGGGGCAATCTCTGGAGAGAAGATTCTACCACTACGGGTAATCTTGCTAGTTCCGACAATATTTCTAATGTCGGAATTGTCCTCTTCGGAGCTCTCTTCTTCGGTAGTCAGTTCATCCTGTTTGATACCATGGTAGTGGATTTCTCCACCGTAATTCCATGTACTGTTTTATCTGATTTGTACGGGACCGGCCCGGGCATTGTAATCTTAAGTGGAGTAGTCTTTGGAGCAGGTGTAATCCTAACGGGTCTTTTAGGGGCCCGGGAAGGATTGGCGTAGATGGTTATAATTGAAATGTCTTTAACAGGAACGGGTGAAACATGAGCATTCTCAAACAGAATTTCTTGGTTATCAATCACTCGTTGGATGCCTTTTTTCAACAGAGGGAAATCAAATGATGAGGATAGGTAAACATGGCAGTCTTTGTCACAACCTGGGAATATACCAGCTTTCAACAAATTCAACTTAATGATCAGGAGCGGAGTCAACAGTTCATCCACGGTGGCAATAAATAAATCTTCTTCGATAGCGTTGGCATTGTGACCATGCCTAGGCATCGGAGCGGAAATAACATTTGGTTTCTCAGGCGCATCAAACTCAACTTCCTTCGCATCTATCAGGTCTTGAATTTTGTTCTTCAGAGCCCAACAATTGTTAGTGTCGTGCCCTGGACTTTCAGAATAGTATGCGCATCTGGAATTCAGATGGTAATGAGGAGACACAGTATTGGGATTCTTTGGGGCCTCTTTTAAAGTTGCCAGATTTAATTTCAAAAGATGTGGTAGAACCTGGGTTGGAGTCATGTTAATCCTGGTGAATTGTCGGACTGGTCTTTCCACCCTTGGCTGGTTATTTCGTGGCTGGTCAGATGCAGGCTTTGGAATCATAACGGCCCCCACCGTTGGTCGGCCTTCAGTTCTTCCTTGATTCCTTTGTGCGTAATCTTTGAAGCCCTCATTGGAAACCATAGCCATACTCTAAAGTTGAGTACGGGTAGGCGCCAAATCAGCATTGTACTGGTATTGTTTATAGAAAGTTGCGGCCAGGTCTTCCCAATTGTGGACGTCGGCCCTTTCTAATTGGTAAAACCAATCAAGTTGTGTTCCTGATAAATTGTCTTGGAAAAAGTGGACCCACAAGTCTTTGTCAGCAGAGTGCGGCTGAATCTTCCTGACATACGATCGGAGGTGCATTTTAGGACAATACACCCCATCATACTTGGCAAATAATGGCACTTTAAACTTTGGCGGGATTACAATTCCTGACACCAGCCCCAACTCTTCAAAATCTAGACCCGGTACTCTCTGGATTTCCATATCGCTTAAACGCTCTTCAAGGTGTTTGTATTTATCATCAGTCGGAGGGTATTGTTGTTCAGAGTAGTCCTCCTCTTCTTCCTCTTCTTCAGAATCTGATGGTACTGCCGTTTCTTTTCCTTTTCTTTCCCCTTCATCAGATGTTGTTGGAAAATCTAAGGTCCTTCTAGCTTGTCCCTGAAACCTTCTGCCCATGATTACCACACCAGCTGGTTTCTTCTTCTTTTTCTCTTTTTCTTTTTCTAGCAGAGTCTTCAGCTCCTCTTACCCCTTGGCTAAGGTCATGAGTAACTATTGAAATTGTTTATTTTGATCTTGAAGGTCTTTAACCGTCTGTTCGAGATCCATCTTACTGAAATAAACAGTAGAGAGATGAGGAAACTTGTTGCAAAGACCTATTTATGTTTATGATGAATGATATGTATTCATGCAATGCTTTCAAGGATTTAAAAATTCAAATTTGTTTTAAACAAAAAAGAAACACACGTTATATTAATAAGATATAATTTGAGTACATCAATGCCCCTTGGGAAAAATAATACAAAATTCTAAGGTAAAAAGACATTGTGCATCCTCTTTGGTGCAATGTAGGTATTTAGAGTCTGCTCCTCATGAAGTAGCCGAGTGAGTTCCAAAACCTTCTTCTCGCTTGCGTAGAATTGGGCTTCGAAAGTATCACGCTCTCCTTTGAGCTGTATCCAATCCCTTGTAAGTCTTCGAGTGATGTCTGCATGTTAGGATGTAGGATAGTGTATGGAACTTCTCCCTTCTTAACAGGCTCAATAATCATTGGGAGAATGGAAGGATAAGGCATCATAAGACTTTGAGTGCGGGTTCGTACCCACTTGAGGTAAGGCTCAAGAGGGATGGAATTCTTGTGTCCCAAAGTCTTGCTATCCACCTTGTTTAGCATCCTCCAAGATCGGATGAATCTCTGGCGAAGTCCTTGATCGTCGTTGTCGTAGTCGAATACCAGGCCTTGAATCAGCATATCATGTGGGCCATCCCTTTGGGCATAACCAAACTGTCTTAGAGCTAAGCACAGGTTATAGGTGATACCTCCCCTAATGCCAAGTAGAGGGACATTAGGGAATTCCCCACAACAGTCAACAATGATAACATTCTCTTTGGATCGAGATCACCAATGAATATCTGAATGTTTGAGCGTCATTAACCTTTGCGACCACCTCAAACCTTGCTCATTCTTTAAGACTGATTGGGGAAGATGAGAAATAAACCATCTTGCCAGGAGAGGAGTGCAACACATAAGAACACCTCTTTTCCTCATTGGACGAGTGTGAAAAGAGTGTAGGATATCCCCAAGCAATGTAGGCACCGGGTTGTGAGACATGAAGATTTTGACAGCGCTCACATCTATGAGTTGGTCAGGATTAGGGAACAAGACCATCCCATAGATGAGAAGAGCTATAATCTCCTCAAAAGCTTGAAAGTCTAGGTAATTCCAACAACTTTGGGCCTTCTCAAACAGAAACTTTGCCAAGAAGCCTTTGACACCACTTTTAGTTTCCCAATGAGTTGTGACATCAGATGAGTGAAAGTGCAGGGCTTGAGCAATCTCTTCTGGCTTTGGATCTCTTTCCGTACCGTTGAAGGGTAGTTGATTGAGAATAGAAATCCTAAGAAGTTGAGAGAATTCTTCCAAAGTGGGCACAAGTTGATAGTCAGGAAATGTGAAGCAATGATGCAAAGGGTCAAAGAACTGGAAGAGAACCTTCATCATATCCTCCTCTGTGTTGGAGGTGACCAAGTTGAGTAGAAGACCATGTCTCTTGGTGAATGGAGAGTTCTCAGGGATCCTTGAAGCTAGCTCCTTGAGTTGTGGAGGAATTCTTACAAGGTTGATTTGGATAGTTTTCCTGCGAAGTGAATCCATAACCTACAAAACAAGAACAAAGATGAATCTCCAAAATCCTTGAAATGGTTAGTGAATGCATATGATGTTCATGATATCCTTGTCTGTATATGCATGCTTGTACATAAACATCATGGACATCATGAACATCATATGCATTCACTAACCATTTCAAGGATTTTGGAGATTCATCTTTGTTCTTGTTTTGTAGGTTATGGATTCACTTCGTAGGAAAACTATCCAAATCAACCTTGTAAGAATTCCACCACTGTTGTACCCCAAAATTTGCCCTCCCATATTCTTCAAAGTTTTGACAAGCATCATCTAAATTTGCTCAAGTCTACTCATGGGTTGCACAGTTCAAACACCCTCCTAAGCCAGTCAAATTGGGGTTTTGGTCCTTACAAGGAAGTTGAGGTTTTCAAAGGCTCAATCAAGTCCCATATGCCTATACACATTGTCAAGCATCTACATGTCAAGTTTCAAGGCTCACAAGGTCAAGTTGCACAGTCAAAAACCCTAATTGCTTCACAATCAACTGTAGGGGCAAAATGGTCATTTGGCAGTCAAAAGTCAAAAAAATTGGTCAACATCTTATTTTGAAGCCACAGTCATCATTTGGTCAAATCTTGACCATGATTTCACAAGAATGGCTCAAAAATCATCAAGATGCAAAAGTTTCTATTTTTGGACAATTGAAAAGTCAACTGTAACTTGACCAAGGCATAACTTTTTCATGGTTCATCAAAAAAATCCCATCCAATGCTCATCTTGAAGGGGAACACATTTCCTACAACTCATCTTCACATTCCAAGTCCAAGAAATTCTCTCACAAAAAGTTATCAATTTCAACATTATAGGTTATTTTCAAAAGTCAACAAAAAGGCATTTTAAGTCAAAGACCATAACTTGAGATTGGTAAATCAAAATGACATGGGACCAAATGCATTGGTTAGAGGACTTCAAGACCTTTCACAAATGTCCAAGAACATGTTCATATGATCAAAATTGAGCAAGATATGCATTGGATAAGTTGGGAAATTCTTGTGAAATGGCAAAAGTCAACTATCCTTGAAACTTCAATTTTTGACAAAAGGGCTCACTTTTTCCACTTGATTCATCCTTGTCATGCCACCCACGTGTCCCATGATTAAATTCAAGATTAAACATTTATTTTTTCTATTTTTATTTAATTTTATTGATTTAATTCATTTTAAATCCATAAAATTCAAATAAAAATCAAAAAAATTAATTAAGTGATATCTTGTGGTTTGAATGACCTTGATGCATCATAATACACATGCCAAATTCGTGTAAAGTCCATTTCAAGCATGAAATTCAAATTTTGAACGAAAATGGCAAGTTTCTTTAATGGTGGTTATGAGGAAATCCAAAGCTTAATGGCAATGGTTAAAAGCTCCTTAATGTGACTGATTCTCATTCAAGCATACATATGCAAGCCTCTCCAATCAAAAGCACGACCTAGAGACCCCTAAAACGGCAACCCTAATTCTCTCAAATTTTCCACAAAGTTGACAAATTCGAATTTGTTTTTTAGCAAGTTTCAAGGAGTTTTAAGCATTCAATCGTGTTCCTGGGCATAGCAGCAATCATTCCCAACTCTTACACGAAGCAAAATCATCCCAGATCGTGCTCCCTAGCTCTCACTAGTTTGGTAAATTTCTTGAATTCGGTTTTCGTATTTCATGCATCATTAACTGTTTTTTATTGTTTGTGTGAACTCAGGATACCTATTAGAATGTATCTGATGCATAACATGTAAGCTTTAACGCAGGAGTAAGGACTTGCCATTGTTAGGGCAGTTTTTGTTATCTTCTTCGAAACTCACCGTACAGTCGTTTTCAGGCCAAAATAATGGCACCATTGAATCTGCAGGGGTCGAATTAGGGTGATAAGGTCTTTCTTTTGCTTTGATTGTGCCTATTTTGCAGGATCGGCCATTGTGCTTGCCGGAGAAGACGACCGGAGCTAGGGCTCTAGCGTCGTTGACTGGATTGGACTCCGGCGTGGCTGGCGTGGCACGATAACGCGTTCTGATTCGCTCCCATGTTACACTTGGGCCCCACGCGTGTTGACTGTGTTTAAAAATTCAAAATATGCCACGTTTTTCATTTTAACCCATTGATTGCAGATTACAAACACCAAAGACAGCTAGCTCAGTTGGCAACGTGTTGGTTGATTTCTCCAGAGGGCATGAGTTCGATTCTTGGCCCTGGCATTTTCTTTTTTACCACTTTTCATAGCTAACATGTTTTCTCTATTTTCTTTTTAATATTTTCATCCTAATTTAATTTATCTTTAAATAATTTTCTCATGCATTTAAAAATCACAAAAATATTTTCCTTTTGCATTTTAATCAGAAAAATGTTTATTTAATTTTTGACATTAAAATTAATATTTTTGCATGCATATTTTAATTAATTGTTAAATAATCATTAAATTGACTTTTAATTGCTTTTAATTATCAATAAAATTCAAAAAAACCAAAAAAAATGTAAATACTTTATTTTCATTTAGGTAATTATTTTGTAAATAAATACTAATAAATTGAATTAGTTTTAATTAGGCAACTTTAACCTTTTTTCTTAATAACTAAAATAAATTTAGAATTAGGTTTTTATTAACTCTTAATTTTAATTCCTTTTATTTCATTAAAAACATAAAAATACAAAAACATTTTTCTTTTAATAAATTAATTAATTAGTTTAATTTTAATTTCATTTAATCACAAAAAAGGACAAAAAATTCAATTTCTTTCTCAAAAGGGTCAAAACCCTTAGAACGTTCCCGATTAAATTTCCATTCCGGCATTTTCATTTCTTTTGATTATATTTTTGTATCTGTACAGAAGATGTAATAGTAATTAGGATTTTATTGCTTTCTTTAATTTTCTCGCACTTTATTTTACAAAACGGGTCTTTGTTTTTTGGCGATGTATAGACCCGCGCCTTGTAATAGCGTAGAATTTATCTTTCTGCAATTTATTTTCCGCACTCCTAACTGTTAAATGCATGAAAGAATGTATGTAAATGAAATTAATCCGTAGCTCACAAATAACATGTACAAAGACAATTAACTGAAAAACAACACACAAAGCACATGCCACTCCTAGGGTACGCTTCACTCGTTGCCTCGAAACGTGGTCATCAAGTATAGGACGTCTTAGAGGTCACCCTTTGTCTAAAGATCCATTTGCCTCGAAACGGTTGCCTCGGATAAAAAAAAGAATCTAGGACATTAGGGTTACTTCTAAGGTGTCCTACCGTTGCTTCGGTGACCACACTGTCCCGATAATCGAATTGACCCGAACAACTCCAACGATGGTGCTACCTACCTCTCAATGGTGGGATAGCACTATCTAAAGGACTCTTACACAGCTTAATTCCTTAGGGTAGGTAGATGACTCATGGGTACTTGCTCTTTTCAAAACAAAACAGAAACAACTTTTCACACTCACACTTTCAAAAGTTTTCAAACAAATCTTTCATACACTCTTGAGGACTGATACAAGAGTTACTTAGAAATTTTTCAAACGAAACTTTTTTCAAAACCCACACACATTTGAAAAGCAAACAATTTTTTGAAAACATAAGAGCAAGTACCTAAGAGCCTGTGGATAACCACGGATAGAAAGGGTGCTAACACCTTCCCTTTCTATAAATCTACCTCCTGAACCGAGAAACATTCTCGAATAAGGAATTTTGTTGTGCTTTTGTCCTTTCCATATTGGAGAACATAAAAGACGGTGGCGACTCTTGCTTACCGCAACATTTCGCGAAACCAGCTTAAAACAGTCAGTTCTATTTCCATCGATCACAGAACTGGCGACTCTGATGGGGACATTTTTAAGTGGGGTGTACCTTAGGAATAGTTCATCATCATGTTTTCAATTGCTTTCCTTGCTTGATTTAATATTGTGGGCCTGTTTTGGGAGTTTCATAGATCCTAACCCGGATCTGGGGGATACCTTGTAGAAAGTAGCAACAAACTGTGAGGGAACTGTGCGGGGTATACCGACACGGTTGAAGTAGTTTGCTACGTTGATGTGGCACTTTGGTGAGTACCGGTAACCCTTGAGTCAAGTCAAGGAGAGTACGGGGCCGCCGCGTGGTGTCGTGAAGCATCAACTAACCTTAGGAACCTTAATTGAACCATCCTGGCCTCTTTAGGGGTAGTGAGATAACTGACTTTGGTGCAGTCCGAAGTTGGTTGATACTCGATACTACACTCATTGAGGGTTGTTTTCTTAGAATATTTTGATCGTCAGTTCAGTGGCTAAATCAAAACAATGAACATAGAAAATAACCCAATGATATTGAGCTCCTTAGAACCCGATTACTTTTGATAGGACAGGTTTTTGAGCCCACCAACTTCAAGAGGGTAGTACCCCAAACTTCATACTGGCCTAAAACTCTAAGGGTTGTGGTGTGACTTGTGTGCCTTATCATGTTTTCTTTTTGTGAATACTTGTGGTGTGCTCTTATCATAACATCATAGCATCATACAGCATCATATGCATTTACTAACCACTTCAAGGGTTCGAATCTTCATCTTTGTTCTTGTTTTGTAGGACATGGAAACTATCCGCAGAAAGACAATTCAGGTCAACCTTGTCAGGGTCCCTCCTCAGCTTAAGGAACTTACATCCAGGATTCCCGAGAACTCTTCATTCAGTGAAAGGCATGGTAGACTCATCAGCTTGGTCAATACCAACATTGAAGAGGATATGGTGAAAGTGTTGTTCCAGTTCTTTGACCCTCTGCACCACTGTTTTACTTTCCCGAATTATCAGTTGGTGCCTACTGCGGAAGAGTTTTCTCAGCTTCTGAAGATTCCTATCCTTAGTCAACTACCCTACAACGGTACAGAAAAGGAGCCAAAACTTGAAGAGGTTGCTAAAGCATTATGCCTACAACCATCTGACATTAAGGGACATTGGGAAGTTAGAAGTGGTATCAAAGGGTTCTTGGCCAAGTTCCTGTTTGAGAAAGCACAAGAATGTTGGAACTCCCTTGACCTACAAGCTTTTGAAGAATTTGTGGCACTCCTCGTCTATGGGTTGGTGTTGTTCCCTAATCCAGATCAGCTTATAGATATCAATGCTGTGAAGATCTTCATGTCCAGGAATCCTATACCTACGTTGCTTGGGGACATCCTTCACTCATGTTACACTCGAACCATGAGAAAAAGAGGTGTTCTCATGTGTTGCACTCCTCTCCTGGAAAGGTGGTTTATTTCGCACCTTCCACAATCAGTTTTGAAGAATGAGCGGGGTTTGAGATGGTCACAACGATTGATGATTCTTACACATGCTGATATACATTGGTGTTCTCGGTCCAGAGAGAATGTCACTATCATTGATCGTTGTGGGGAGTTTCCTAATGTTCCTTTACTTGGAATCAAAGGAGGTATTACTTACAACCCCTGTCTGGCTTTGAGGCAGTTTGGATATGCTCGGAGGGATGGCCCTCATGATATGTTGATTCCTGACATAGTTTTCGACTTCGACAACGATGCACAAGGACTTCGCCAGAGATTTATCAGAGCTTGGAGAATGCCCAACAGGGTAGATAGCAAGACACTGGGGCACAAGAACTCCATCCCCCTGGAGCCTTATCTCAAGTGGGTACGAGCCCGCTCCCAGAAGCTGGTGATGCCATATCCTCATGTTCTCCCCATGATCAAAGAGCCAGTGTTGGAAGGAGAGGTACCCTACACCATTCAACATCCTGACATGCCTACATCCTGGGAAGAAATGCAGAAAAGCTGGATCCAACTCAAGGAAGAACAGAATTCTCTTGAAGCCAGTCTACATGCCAGTGAGAAGAAGGTCTTGGAGCTCACCCGCCTACTGCACGAGGAAAAGACCCTCAACACTTACATCGCTCCAAAGAGGATGCGCAGTGTCTTTTGGGATTAATTATTTTGTAATGTTTTGCCCATGAGGCCCTGATGTACTGAACAAATTATTTCCTAATAAAAAGTGTGTTCTTTTTTGGCTACAACGAATTTGAACTTTCGAACCCTTGAATGCATTACATAAATAGCATATCATGCATCATGTGCATAATAGGTACCCTTTTTCTACAGGTTGCTTAATCTTCTTCGCTGTTTATTTCAGCACTCGGTCATCATGAATCCTGAACCAACTACTGAACAAGCTATCAAGGCCCTCCAGGCCCAGAACGCCCAGTTTCAGGAGATGGTCATGAACTTGGCCCAGGGACAACAGGAGTTGAAGGCTTTGCTCCTGAAGAAGAAGAAGAAGAAGAAGAGGACTGTGTTGTTCAACACTGGGCGCAGACTCAGGAATACACTACAAAATGAAGCTGAAAGGACTACTCTATCTATTGGGAAAGGCAGTCACCAAGGGAGAGAGGTTCCTAGTCCTGTGGTCTCTGACACCGAGACAGACTTCAATGATGAACAGTACCCTCCTGCTGAGGACAGGTACAAACAGCTGGAGGACAGGTTAAATGCTATGGAGATTCAACGCGTGCCTGGGTTGGATTTTGGAGACTTGGGGTTATCTTCTGGGGTGGTGATCCCACACAAGTTCAAGGCGCCTGCCTTTGTGAAGTACGACGGGGCTTCCTGTCCTAAACTGCACCTCCGCTCTTATGTAAGGAAGATTCAGCCTTACACTGCAGACAAAAACTTATGGATCCATTTCTTCCAGGAGAGTCTTTCAGGGACTCATCTCGAATGGTTCTATCAGCTGGATGGAACCAACATTCGTAATTGGGAGGATTTGGCTACTGCTTTTTATAAGCAGTATCAATATAATTCTGACCTCGCTACCACGCGTACCCAACTCCAGGGTATGTCACTGGGAACGGGTGAAGGTTTTAAGGAGTACGCACAGAAATGGAGAGACCTGGCTGGCAGGGTGCAGCCATCGTTGACGGATCGTAAACTAGTAGACATGTTCTTGGGGACCCTATCTGGTCCATTCTTCAACCATCTCATTGGTAATTCCTCTACTGGGTTTACAGACCTGATCCTGACTGGTGAGAGGATCGAAGCTGGTATCAAATCGGGGAAGATACAGAAGGGTGCCTCCTCAAATACTGAAAAGAAGCCCTTCAAGAAGGAGGCCAGTGATGTGTATGGTCCCAGGAGACAGAACAAACCGGAACGCCGCTAAGCTGTCAACGCGGTGGTAATTTCAAAGCCTGCTGCTGCTCCTCAGCAATACAACCAGCCAAGAGTTGAGAGGCCCAAAAGACAGTATACTCGGCTCAGCATGACTCTCTCTCAGATATTACCGCAACTGCTGTCAACCAGCCTGGTAACTGTCAAGGAAGCTCCGAAGGTGGTAAACACAACATCTCTGAAGTACAACCCCAACGCCCGTTACGCTTATCACTCTGATAGCCCGGGGCATTCTACTGATGATTGTTGGGCCCTAAGGAATAAGGTTCAGGACCTTATTCATGCTAAGGAAATACAGTTCGAGGCGCCCGAAAGGCCAAATGTTGTGACTGCTCCCATGCCCCAGCATGGAGTGAATGCTATAGAAGAGGATCTGTATGTGGCTTCTGTGGATGATATTTCTACTCCGTTGTTGACCGTCAAGAGGAACCTGTTGCTAGCCGGTTTATTTCCGGGATGTAGTAAAGGTTGCCATCTATGTGCTGCTTCACCTGTTGGTTGTCCTTTGCTGAAGTCATGCGTCCAAAACCTGATGGATAGCAAAGAGATCTTGTTCAAGAAGATTGCTATTCCTACTGTTCCTGCTGAAGAAGTGTCAATTGTCACCATTTTCAACAACCCCCCTAAGGCTCCCTCAAAGAAGCCTGTCAAAATTATGCCTGTTCACAAGATTGCTCCTATAACCATTACGGTTCCGGGGCCCATCCCCTATAAGTCTGACAAAGCTGTCCCATGGCACTATGGGGCAGATGTTTATGTTCTGGGAGTGAAACAAGAGTTCGATACTAGTACCGGTGTCACCAACATCACCGAGCCTGCTAAAGTCACTCGTAGTGGAAGACTGTTCTCACCAGACATTGCACCTCCAGCAATTCAGAGACCTCTTGTCATCACACCTGCCAGTGTGCCTGTTTCCCCTCCTGATCAAGTTTCTACCCCTGCTGCCGAGTCATCTGACGCTCGGGGCATGGGGATTGCTACTGATGTGCCTGCCCGGATGGAGGCACCGAAGACCACTGTTGAGGCTTCCAAGCAAGAGATGGAAGAGATCCTCAAAATTATCAAGAAGAGTGATTTCAACATCGTTGAACAGCTGGGGCACACCCCCTCTAAGATCTCTATGCTATCACTGTTGCTGTGCTCAGAGGCCCATGCCAAGGCCCTGATTGCTTTCCTAAAGATGGCCCACGTACCACAAGAAACGTCTGCTGATCAATTCACCGACTGTGTGGCCAACTTAACTGTTGATAATGGTCTGGGTTTCTCTGACGCTGATCTGACGGCCAAGGGGAAGAACCATAATGATGCCCTGTATGTCTCCATTGAATGCAGGGGCACTACTCTTGCCCATGTGCTGGTTGACACTAGTTCTTCATTAAACGTACTACCCAAGAAAGCTCTAGACAGGCTGGACTGTGAGGGTTTAGAGCTCAAACCAAGTAACATTGTTGTCCGGGCCTTTAACGGGTCCAAAAGGATGGTACATGGCGAGGTTGACATCCCAATCAGGGTTGGTTCACAAGTCTTTGATTCAAAATTCTATGTGATGGATATTCGACCGTCCTACTCTTGTTTGCTGGGTCGTCCTTGGATCCACAAGGCAGGAGTTGTGACCTCCACATTGCATCAGAAGCTTAAGTACCCGGTCAGGGGGAAGATCGTAACAGTGCAAGGGGAAGAGGAATACATGGTCAGCCACCTCAACTCGTTCCGGTATGTAGAAATGGATGGCGAGTTCATTGAGACCCCTTTCCGACACTTTGAAGAGGTGCCTCAGACATTGGCAGCAGCGAAGACTGTGACTGAAGAGAGTTCTCCCTTGAAGATGGCTTCCTTGAAGGATGCCCGGGCTGTGATTGAGAAGGGTGAGTGCGCAAACTGGGGCCGACTTCCTGATTTCACTCCAAAGACTGACAAATTTGGCTTGGGTTTCACTGCAGAAGCTCAGAAGGTTGTGCGCAAGGCAAGGATTGGAAGACCTCATGTGCTCATCACCAACCATGGAGTAAATGCTATTGGGGATGATGATGACGTGGAGGAATCCGAATTTGACAGCTGGATCTACCCAACGACCAACGGTGGACCTAGCAACTGGACTGCAAAAGAATTTACACTTATTACTTTTGTCACTCAGTAATGAACTTCTTTGTTTTGAATTTGTAACAAACAATAATTTGAAACTTTATGGCCCGGTGTCTTACCCGGGGCACCGTGGCTTCATTTGTGAGGGCTTGTTATTTGTCACTTTCATATATCATGAATAAAAGCATTGGACGTTTTTCACATTTCAAATCTTGCGCTCCCTTTCTTTCTCTATATATTGCAAAACAACTGTATTTACACACACTCACTTATACAGGTTCCAATCCACTCTGGATCTCACTGGTAACGACTCTGCTACTGCCAGTTATGACTTCGAAAATTCGATCAACTTAGCCGAAGACGAAGGTGAAGATGATTGCGAAGTTCCTGGTGAGCTTGCAAGACTGTTACTCCAGGAAGAGAGGGTCATTCAGCCACATGAAGAGCCAGTGGAAACGGTAAATCTGGGTACTGAGACAGACAGAAAGGAAGTCAAGATTGGTGCCGATCTGGGGCTCGGCGTGAAACAACAGTTGATTCAGATGCTGCATGACTACATGGAAATCTTTTCCTGGTCCTATGAAGACATGCCTGGGTTGGATACTGACATTGTGGTTCATCACCTGCCTACCAAGGAAGACTGTCCTCCGGTTAAACAGAAGGTCTGCCGTATGCGTCCAGAGATGTCCGAGAAAATCAAAGCTGAGGTTATGAAACAATTTGATGCCGGGTTTCTAGCAGTGACTTCTTACCCTCAGTGGGTTGCCAACGTGGTTCCAGTGCCAAAGAAAGATGGTAAGATCAGAATGTGTGTTGATTACAGGGATTTGAACAGGGCAAGCCCCAAGGATGACTTCCCCCTACCACATATAGACGTTCTGGTTGACAACACTGCTCAGCATAAGGTATTCTCCTTCATGGATGGGTTCTCCGGTTATAATTAGATCAATATGGCTCCTGAAGACATGGAGAAGACCACTTTTGTTACTCGGTGGGGCACCTTTTGCTACAAGGTCATGCCTTTTGGGTTGAAAAATGCTGGGGCAACCTACCAACGTGCCATGGTTGCTTTGTTTCATGACATGATCCACCATGAGATCGAAGTGTATGTCGACGATATGCTTGCAAGGTCCCAAACTGAGGAGGAACACCTTGACCATCTACAAAAGCTGTTTGACCGTCTGAAGTTGTACAAGCTGAGGTTGAACCCAAACAAGTGCACCTTTGGGGTAAGATCTGGCAAACTGCTAGGTTTCGTCGTGAGCGACAAAGGTATTCAAGTGGACCCTGCCAAGGTGAAAGCCATACAAGAGATGCCAGCTCCCAAGACAGAGAAAGAAGTCAGAGGCTTTCTAGGACGGCTGAACTACATTGCCCGATTCATCTCACATCTAACTGCTACCTGTGAACCAATCTTCAAGCTACTGAAGAAAGATCAAGTAGTACGTTGGAACGATGAATGTCAGGCCGCTTTCGAAAGAATCAAAGAGTATCTCCAAGAACCACCCATTCTTATGCCACCGGTTGAAGGGAGACCTCTAATATTATACTTGACAGTACTGGACAACTCAATGGGGTGTGTGCTGGGGCAGCATGACGAGTCTGGCCGAAAAGAGCACGCAATTTATTACCTTAGCAAAAAGTTTACCGACTGTGAGACCCGATACTCACTGCTCGAGAAAACTTGTTGCGCTTTGGTATGGGCTGCTCACCGGCTGAGACAGTATATGTTGACTCACACTACTCTGTTGATTTCAAAAATGGATCCAATCAAGTACATATTCGAAAAGCCTGCCTTGTCCGGAAGAATAGCAAGATGGCAGATGATCTTGACAGAATACGACATCCAGTATACAACTCAGAAAGCAATCAAGGGAAGTGCATTGGCAGACCATTTGGCACACCAGGCAGTGGACGACTACCAATCTATGAACTTTGAATTTCTAGACGAGGATATCATGATAGTGACTGATTATGAAGTACCTGGACCGGACGAAGGACCTGAGGAAGGATCCCGATGGTCTATGCACTTTGACGGAGCCTCAAATGCTTTGGGTAACGGTATTGGTGCCGTGATCATATCCCCTAAAGGCACTCATACTCCACTCACTTCCCGGCTATGTTTCAACTGCACCAACAACATGGCGGAATATGAGGCATGCATCATGGGTCTTCAAGCTGCAATTGACTTAAGGATCAAGTTTCTGAGTGTCTTCGGAGATTCCGCTCTCGTGATCAATCAGATCAAAGGTGAGTGGGATACGAAACACCCGAATCTTATTCCTTACAAAGAGTATGTGTTGACGTTGATTCCCCACTTCGAGGAGATAACCTTTGAACACTTCCCAAGAGAGGAGAATCAGTTGGTGGACGCGTTGGCTACGATGTCTTCTATGTTCAAAGTCAAATGTGATAACGAGGCTCCCCGGATCATTATTTGGAAATTGGACGAACCCGCACATTGCTGTGACCTTGAGGCTGAAGAGGTAACTGAAAAACCATGGTATCATGAATTGAAGAGGTACCTAGAAGCTAAAGAATACTCTGAGGGTGCATCTGTTAACGACAAGAAGTTCCTAAGAAGGTTCGCTGCAAAGTTCTTCCTCAGCAATGGCATTCTATACAAGAGAAACCATGATTCGACCTTACTGCGTTGTGTGGATAAGACTGAAGCAGAACGGATCATGACAGAGCTGCATGAAGGTACCTTTGGAACACATTCTAGTGGACATACCATGGCAAAGAAAATCCTTCGGGCAGGATATTTCTGGTCCACAATGGAAGCTGACTGTTACCAACATTCTCGGACGTGTCACAAATGCCAGATCTATGCAGATAAGATGCACGTTCCTCCAGTTCCTCTGAACGTCTTGACAACACCTTAGCCTTTTGCAATATGGGGCATTCATATGATCGGTGAGATCAGACCTACGGCATCCAACGGACATCGCTTCATACTGGTAGCAATTGATTACTTTATAAAGTGGGTTGAAGCAGCTTCCTACGCTACGGTAACCAAGAGCGTCGTGGCACGGTTTATTCGGCACAACCTGATCTGTCGATACGGTATCTCGGAAAGGATCATTACGGACAATGGTACCAATCTTAACAACAAGATGATCACTGAGCTCTGCGAGCAATTCAAGATACATCACCACAACTCTTGTCCTTACCGGCCGAAGATGAATGGGGCTGTCGAAGCAGCTAATAAGAATATCAAGAAGAATGTGCAGAAGATGACAGTGATGAAGAAGTTAAAAACACAAGAAGGGGGGTTGAATTGTAAAACTGAAAATCAATGTAATGAACACGATATTTTTATCCTGGTTCGTTTGATCTCAAACTACTCCAATCCACCCGTCAAGGTGATTTCGCCTCTCTCCAACGAGGTCTTAATCCACTATATTCAACTGAATATTACAATCTGCTTTAACAACTGCTTAAGCCTTCTTGATGCAAACCACAAACCGGTTTGTCAAGGAGTTGCTTTCTTACAAAGAATTGAAATCTAGGTGTGTGAATGTTTTCTACAAAACTGTTTATCACAACTGTGATACTACACAACTTAAGCTTATGGAGACTAGATTGCTAAAATAATTGAGTAAGGAATTTTGGAGCTTTTAGAAAACTGAGAGTAAGGAAGATGATGAATAGCTTTTAGGCATGTAGATTGATGTAGAGCATTAGCCAATTCAATCTTCATTGTCTTGTTTATATAGCATTGGAATTAGTGAACGTTGGAGCCATAATTCTGTTTCAATGCCAATAATAATCTTTCCTTATTAAGCAGATCTTGTCTGGAATGATGTCGTTGGTAATAACTCGTCTTGAATGCACAGTGTCGTTGCTACTTAAGCGTGTTCTGGCTTTGGCTCATTCTGACGCTGCTTAAGTGCTGATGAACTGTTGTTGTCTTTATCAGAGTTCAGAGTGTTGAGCGCAGTTCTGTTCATCAAGCTTCAGCATGAGCGTGAGTTGTTCTTCTGATTCTGGTATCTGATATAGCATATTTTGATGCTGATGTTGATATCCAATATTCTGATGCTGATTATGATGTTCTCATGCTGATACCCATCAAAGTTTCTGTAAAACAAAAAGTAATTTTTTGGTAGCAAATAGTTCTTACATGAATCACATACTTAATATATCTTTTCATTTTGTTATCATCAAAACTTAAACTTAGGGTAGTAGATTCAAACTTTGTTCTAACAATCTCCCCCTTTTTGATGATGACAAAAATTAGATATTTTTTAATTTGAAAATAGCGTAAAAAGTATCAGAGATAACTAAATGATAAGTTGCATCAGAATTAAATAAGGGGTTATCAAAGATAAGGGATAAAGAGATATCAGAGTTGGGATCGGAGATACTCCCCCTGAATTTATTACTTCCCTTTTTAATTCCGAGAGTCTTCAGGATCAGATCTTTATTGAATTCTTGAACATCAGAATATTAGAGCTTTGACTATCAGAACTTCAGATCAGAATATCAGAGCTTTGCTTTGGATCAGAGTATCAGAGCTTTGGGCTTCAGTGTATCAGAGAGCATTCTTGTACCTGTAGACTTATGCAAAAACAGAAAACATATTCAAGTATATCAGAGTTAGAATGTTTGAGACTTTTTGTCTCAGTAATCCGTTATTGAAAAATATCATTCTTGTTCTCCCCCTTTTTGTCAGCAATCAAAAAGTGTAAGTGATGTGCTAAAACGATCAGAGCAGAAAAACTTGTTATATTAAAATATTCAGAGCCAGAAAAAACAGTACAAAAGATATGCAAAGAAAAACATTGAAAATGTCATGAATGAAAAGCTAAGGTTGGGGAGGAAAGCGTGTGAACAGAGTCTACAGCATTGCCTTAATCTGATCAGCAGTTTCAGTCTGCTTGTGCACCATGCTGACGACTGTATCTATCTTGTTGTCTTGCACATCCATCCTTTCCTTCATCTTCTGATCATTTTCATCCATTCTTTGCTGCAGACGAATATCATTCAGCTTCAGCTCTTCCAGAGTCTGCCTGTCCAAGGCAGCTTGAGAAACATCAGAAGCAGGGAGCTTCTGAGAGCTTTCTGCAACATCTTCAGCTTGTCTGACCTCTTCAGCTTGAATAGTCTGATCTTCTGCTTGCTGAACTTTTGAAGTTGGACGCTTCTCAGACCATGGCTCACTATCCAGAAGGAGCACGTCTTCCTGTGGCAGCTGACTTTCAACTTCCTTCAGCAGCTTGCTGAAGTTCTGTTGTGCCTGCTCATAGTTGATATCTTGCAACTTGAGGGCTTCAGCACGTACCCATATTCTGAAACGTGTCCAGAGTTGGTCTGAGGCAGCAGGATCAATCATTCCAGGGCAAACTTTCTTCAGAGAAGCAATCCACTGCTGCAAACCTGTTTCAAAATTCATAATGCCAGAGCCAACATCTGGCTGTTTTGGTTTTGGAATGGCTATTTTATGTTTGAGATCAGCAAGACGATTAAGGATTATTAAATCGATGAAGGTCCTGCTGGGGTCTTCTGTAGTTTGTTTGGGAGATGTTTGTTTGGGAGATGAAGTGGGAGAGTCAGAAATAATAATTAGACTGTGGGGAGTTTTTGGAGTATTTGGAGGGGTAGTTTCTGGCGAGGATGGCAGTTGGGCCATGGTTACAGTTGTTCCACATGGAAGCTGAATTGCCAGGGGTTGTGGCTCAGAGGATTGAGGAGAATGAGGTTCAGGAGATGGAGTTTCAGAATGATGAAACTCAGGTTAAGGAGGTGATGGTAGAGGAGATGGTGGATGAATTTCTGGTTGAGGAGAGGGAGGAGGAATTGCTGGTTGTGGAGAAGGAGATGGAATTTCTGGTTGTTCAGGAATTTGAGGTTCTTCTGGTATGGGTGAGAGAGGTTGTTCTGGTTGAGGAGAGTGGGCAATTTCTGGTTCAGTGTTTGGATTATTTGAGAGGTGATCAGACACACATTGATCAATGTCAGACAGAACTTTGTCAAGTTCTGATGCTGTTGAAGTTGTGGGTTTTGGATGTTTGGTGCGGGGTCTTCTGAGAGTCAGTGACTCAGAAGGGTCATCTTCTGGTTCGGTTTCATGAATAGTTGGTATGGGGATTGGAATTTCATGTGAAGATGGGGTTGGGATTGATGTTGGAATAGCAGAAGAATTTAAAACAGAAGCAGCAGATAAATTACCTCTTTTCTTGGGAGTCTGCTGGGATGATCCTTCTGAAGTGGCCTTCCTTTTCTTTGTCTTCTTCAGAGAAACTTCTGGTTGAGGTTGGTGCAGATCTTTGATATTCAGCTTGGGATCTGTACCATCAGCCTTGCACGCGTCCAAGTATCTGAGAACCACCACTGGTTTAGATTCTATCTCAGAAAATAATGGAAAGTCGTCCAGAGGGACTCTTCTGCTGGTGATGTCAGCAAGAGGAGTAACGCTGGGCTCCTTTCTGATATTCTCTATCAGTTTCATTTTCTTCAGATTCTTTGCGTTCAGAGGCTTGCCAACAGTTGGTTCAATAGTACTTAACTCCTGAGCTTCTATAAGGTGCTCTATCAGCCTATTCTCAGTCAGAATATCTGATATTAACCTGCCAAAGGGTATCCAATCCCTCTTTATCCTTTCTTCTTCCCTGGTCTCCTTGACGCTGGTCCTGAGGTGATTAAACAGAAGATGAGCCAAGTTGATTTTTACCTTCTGATTAAAAAAATAGATCAGAAACTGCTGATCTATATTTATATAATCAGGGGAGCTTGTTTGCTTCCTGTGATTAAAGCACCCCAGAATGATCTCCGCCCATACTCTGTGGTGATCCTTTAAGTCTCTGATTTTGCTGTTGGGCACCCCAAGGGTGAAAATCTGTTCTGCTATGACACCAACGTCAGAGCATCTTTCAGCCATATCAATACAGCGGACGCCACCGCCACTGTAACCAATCAATTTTGCTATGTGATCCTCAGTGATCACAATCTTCTTTCCCATTATGTAGGAGGTGACTTGATGCGTTGATGAGGACGCATGAATCCATTATGTAGGAGGTCCAACCAACCTGTCAAAATATCTCTCCCATTTCTGTGCCCTAACTTCTTCTGTCAAGTCAAAACCATTTTCTTTCAGACTGGAGAAGTCAATAATCAGTTCAGACAGCACTTCTAAATTCTTCACTGGTGTAAGGAGTGTTCTGAATGGAACTTGGTACTGTTCAGATGAGGGCTTCTTCTGAGAACCTGCAGAAGCATTGCTGGAGGTTGCCATGTTCACACTTAGGGTTTTTCTGAGAAAACTGAAAAATTGGTTTCTTTGAGAGAGATGAACACAGAGAAAATGCAGAAAATATTTGTGAGATTGAAAGAAACGGTAAAGGATTAATGTGAGAAGTTAAAGTGCTTAAATATATTTCAAAATACTTTTTGAAAGTGTAAACGGTTTCAAGAAAGAGAAATAAAATCATGATTACGTTTTAAAAACATGATTACTTTCATTTAATGCTTGCTGATTTTGGGGGATTTGAGAAAGATACTTGGAACGGTTACCAGACATGTGTCTCAATGCACCCAATCAGCGTTTTGCCTTCTCAGAAGCGTGCACGCGTTCTGCTTCAGAGATTTGCTGATGATTGGATGCCACTTGTTTGATTTAGTGAGCAGCACGTCTATCCTTAAGCTGAAACGCTCAGAACTTCAAGAATAGCATCTGATACAATCTGCATGTTCTATCTTTCTGAAAAGAGATTGATCAGAAGTTCACAGTAAAACAAATACATTCTGAAGATAAATATATAGAATTAAAGCATTTTCACTCTGGGCAGATTTTCATGCTGAGATGTTTCAGAATGAAATTGAACCTATCTTCAGAAAGGGGTTTAGTGAAGATATCAGCCCATTGATGGTCTGTATCGATAAATTTTAAGTTCAAAATTCCTTTCTGAATGTAGTCCCTAATGAAATGATGTTTTATTTCTATATGCTTAGCTCTAGAATGTAAAATGGGATTCTTACTTAAGCAAATAGCAGAAGTATTATCACAGAGTATAGGGATGTTACTCTCAAAAATCTGGAAGTCTTCAAGCTGACTTTTCATCCAGAGCATTTGTGTGCTACATCCTGCTGCTGCTATGTACTCAGCTTCTGCTGTTGATAGCGCAATTGTGGATTGCCTTTTGCTGGACCAAGAGATCAGATTGTCTCCCAGAAACTGGCAGCTTCCAGAAGTACTTTTACACTCTACTCTGTCTCCAGCAAAGTCAGTATCGCAGTAGCCTACTAAGCTGTAATCACTAGATTTTCTATAAAATAAACCCAGATTAGTAGTACCTTTCAGATACTTGAAAATTCGCTTAACAGCTGTTAAGTGAGATTCTCTAGGATCTGATTGGAATCTAGCACAAATACATACGCTGAATAAGATATCAGGTCTTGAAGCTGTCAGATAAAGGAGAGAACCAATCATACCTCTGTAGACCTTCTGTTCTACCTTTGTGCTTACCTCTTCTCTTTCCAGAATGCACGTGGGATGCATTGGAATCTTTGATGGCTTACATTATGAGAGGTCAAATTTCTTCATAAGATCTCTGATATATTTGCTCTGATGAATGTAAGTTCCCTCTGGAGTTTGATTGATCTGAATTCCTAGAAAGAATTTCAGTTCCCCCATGAGGCTCATCTCAAATTCTGCCTGCATACACTTAGAAAATTTTCTTCCAAGAGAAGGATTAGTAGATCCAAAAATAATATCATCAACATAAATTTGAAAGACTAAGATGTCATTCTTAACTGACTTACAGAATAAGGTAGTGTCTACCTTCCCTCTGGTGAATTCATTTTCTAACAGAAAGTTACTTAGTCTTTCATACCAAGCTCTGGAAGCTTGTTTCAGACCATATAGTGACTTCTTTAGTTTGAAAACATGTTCTGGATGTTTTGTATTTTCAAAACCAGGGGGTTGGTGCACATAAACCTCTTCTTCTATATAACCATTTAAGAATGCACTCTTGACATCAATCTGATACAGAGTGATGCCTCTATTAACAGCAAATGAAATTAAAAGTCTGATAGATTCTAACCTGGCGACTGGAGCAAAGGTTTCTGTATAGTCTATTCCCTCTTGCTGACTATAACCTTGTGCTACCAGTCGTGCTTTGTTTCTGATGACTTCACCTTGTTCATTTAGCTTGTTTCTGAACACCCATCTTGTTCCAATGACGTTGAATCCTTTTGGTCTGGGAACCAGATCCCATACGTCATTTCTGGTGGATTGATTCAGCTCTTCTTGCATTGCTAGAATCCAGTCGTTATCCAGAAGTGCTTCATCAATAGAAGAAGGTTCAATCAGAGATACAAGTCCCACGAGGGTTTCTTCAGAGTTTCTGAAGCTTGCTCTTGTTCTGATTGGATCTTCCTTTCTTCCTAAGATAATTTCTTCTGGGTGATCCAAACTGCTTCTGGGTAATCTCTTCTAAGGTTGATCAGCAGCTGTTGTAGGATTTCTAGCAGTGCTCCTTTCAGATGTTGAAGGAGTGTCTGTGTTGAGAGCTTCTGATGACTTGTCTTCAGAACCTGTAAATTCAATTTCCATACCTGCAAAAACTTCATTCTGCTTTGACTTTTCAGAGTCAAGCTTATCATCAAAACAAATACTGATTGATTCTTCCACAATCTGTGTTTCTGTATTGTATACTCTGTACCCTCTTGAGCGTTTAGAGTATCCTAACATAATACACTTCTGTGCTTTAGAGTCAAACTTGTTCAAATAATTCTTTGTATTTAACATAAAACAAGTACATCCAAATGGATGAAAATATGAAATGTTGGGCTTTCTGTTCTTCCACAATTCATATGGAGTCTTTTCCAGAATAGGTCTTATTGAGATTCTATTCTGAATGTAGCACGCTGTGTTTATTGCTTCTGCCCAGAAGATCTTAGCAACGTTTGTCTCATTGATCATGGTTCTGGCCATTTCTTGCAATGTTCTGTTCTTTCGTTCTACAACTCCATTTTGTTGGGGAGTTCTAGGACAAGAGAAATCATGCAGAATGCCTCTGTCAATAAAGAATGACTTAAAATCTTTGTTTTCAAACTCTCCACCATGATCACTTCTGACTTTAACGGTTCTAAGATCCTTTTCATTCTGAACTTGGTTACAGAAGGTAACAAACACAGAGTGTGACTCGTCCTTGTGTCTTAAGAACTTTACCCATGTCCATCTGCTATAGTCATCTACGATTACTAACCCATACTTCTTGCCAATGACTGAAGCAGTTTTAACTGGTCCAAATAAGTCAATGTGCAGAAGTTCTAATGGCTTAGAGGTAGAAACAACATTTTTAGATTTGAAAGAATGTTTTGCAAACTTGCCTTTCTGACATGCTTCACACAGAGCATCTGAATTGAACTTCAAATTAGGAAGTCCTCTGACCAGATTGAGTTTGTTAATCTGAGATATTCTTCTCATACTAACATGCCCCAATCTTCTGTGCCAGATCCACTGCTTGTTGTTAACAGACAGAAGACACTTTACATTCTGACTTTTCAGTTCAGAAAGTTTGATTTTATAGATGTTGTTTTTCCTCTTTCCATTAAACAGGATAGTCCCATCTTTCTGACTAACAGCTTTACATGATTTTTGATTAAAGATTATATCATAACCGTTATCACTTAATTGACTTATGGATAACAGATTATGCATTAATCCATCTACTAGCAGAACATTATTTATAGAGGGAAGATTTCCATTACCTACAGTTCCAGAGCCAATTATCTTTCCCCTCTGATTGCCTTCAAAGCCAACGTGGCCTCCAGGCTTAAGTTCCAGGCTTTGGAACATATGCCTTCTTCCCGTCATGTGTCACGAGCAGCCAGAGTCCAGGTACCATGACTGGTGTTTCTGATTTGCTGCTAAAGATATCTGCAACATGTATTATTTTATCCTTAGGAACCTAGATTTTCTTGGGTCCTGATTTGTTAGATTTACCAAAACTCTGGTTGAATTTTGGTTTCACAGAATACTTACTGCTAGCGTATTTAATATCATGTGTGTGACCATACACAAAGTGTGAGTTCAGATGAGTGTTTTTAATGGTCAAATCCATGACATTCTTTGGTGTAGGAACCTTACCTTGGTATCCTATTCCCTTCCTGCCGTTTCTGCTAACTCCATAGATCATTGAAGCCATTTTGCTTCTATCTATGCTTTTAGCAAGGAACTTCTGGAAACTGTGATCATACTCCTTGATGATCTCACCAGCACTGCTGGGAGTTTCAGAAATTGGTTCCTTCTGAGAGTTTTGTAAAACATTTTCTAATTTTGAAATTTTATTTCTCAGCTCAGAATTTTCCAATTTGAGACTCTCAGTCTTATCAGAGTCAGATTCAAGATTCCTTTTCAGGTTTCTGAATTTAACTCTAATCTGCTGGTACCTTTCCAGAATTTCATTAAGGCTCTCAGCAAGTTCAGCCTTGGTAAAATTAACTGCAAAGTCAGGAAATACCTCTTCAGTATCTGATTCTGAGTCTGATTCAGAAGCTTCACTATCTTCTGAAATGTTGGCCATGAGAGCTATGTTTTCTCTCTCATCATCTGATTCTGAGTCAGCTACAGACGAGTCAGAGTCATCCCATGTAGCCATGAGACTTTTCTTCTTTTCTCTTCCAAACTTCTTTTTGGGCTTTTCCCTCTGAAGCTTTGGGCAGTCACTCTTGTAGTGTCCTTGCTCATTGCACTCATAGCAGATGATGTCCTTGGTGTTTGGCTTTCTGCTTCCTGAGGAGCCTTCAGATCTTCTGTACCCAGAGGAAGAATCTGTCCTTCTGTATCTGGAAGAAGACTCGTTCTGATCAGATCTTCTGGGATTCCTGAACTTCCTTTGCCTCTGCTTCCACAGTTGATTCACTCTTCTAGAGAGGAGAGAAAGTTCGTCTTCTTCTGATGAGGATCCATCAGATGTTTCTTCAACTGCCTGCAAAACTTTAGACTCAGATTTTTTGTTAGATTTTAATGCTAAAGGCTTACCTTGCTTCTGGGGTTCATCAGCTTCTAGCTCTATCTCATGACTTCTGAGGGAGCTGATAAGTTCCTCCAGAGAAATTTTGTTGAGATCTTTTTCTAGCATCAGAGCTGTAACCATTGGCCTCCACTGCTTAGGTAAGCTTCTGATGATCTTCTTGACGTGATCAGCAGTAGAGTAACCTTTTTCCAGAACCTTGAGACCAGCTACCAGAATTTGGAATCTTGAGAACATTGTTTCAATGGATTCACTTTCTTCCATTTTGAATGCCTCATACTTCTGAATGAGCGCAAGAGCTTTAGTTTCTTTGACCTGAACGTTGCCCTCATGCGTCATTCTGAGTGAGTCAAACATGTTCTTAGTTGTGTCTTTGTTAGAGATCTTTTCATATTCAGCATACGAGATGGCGCTGAGAAGGATGGTTCTGGCCTTGTGGTGATTTTTGAAGTCACGCTTTTGTTGGTCAGACATTGCTTTTCTATCAATCTTCTTACCGCTTGCATTCACAGGGTGCGTGTATCCATCTGTCACCATGTCCCACAAATCAGCATCATGTGCCAGAAAGAAGCTTTCAATTCTGTCTTTCCAGTAATCAAAATTTTCTCCATCAAAGACTGGAGGTTTGCCGCTGAATCTGTCTCTGTCTTCATTGTTGTCATTGCTGGTGTGATGATAAGTTCCTGCCATTGTGTTTTTCTGACGTTGGATCTTGTATTGACACGGTTAAGTGTTTTAACTCAGAACCAGGTGCTCTGATGCCAATTGAAGAAGTGAAAAATACAAGAACGGGGGTTGAATTGTAAAACTGAAAATCAATGCAATGAACACGATATTTTTATCCTGGTTCGTTTGATCTCAAACTACTCCAGTCCACCCGTCAAGGTGATTTCGCCTCTCTCCAACGAGGTCTTAATCCACTATATTCAACTGAATATTACAATCTGCTTTAACAACTGCTAAAGCCTTCTTGATGCAAACCACAAACCGGTTTGTCAAGGAATTGCTTTCTTACAAAGAATTGAAATCTAGGTGTGTGAATGTTTTCTACAAAACTGTTTATCACAACTGTGATACTACACAACTTAAGCTTATGGAGACTAGATTGCTAAAATAATTGAGTAAGGAATTTTGGAGCTTTTAGCAAACTGAGAGTAAGGAAGATGATGAATAGCTTTTAGGCGTGTAGATTGATGTAGAGCATTAGCCAATTCAATCTTCATTGTCTTGTTTATATAGCATTGGAATTAGTGAACGTTGGAGCCATAATTCTGTTTCAATGCCAATAATAATCTTTCCTTATTAAGCAGATCTTGTCTGGAATGATGTTGTTGGTAATAACTCGTCTTGAATGCACAGTGCCGTTGCTACTTAAGCGTGTTCTGGCTTTGGCTCATTCTGACGCTGCTTAAGTGCTGATGAACTGTTGTTGTCTTTATCAGAGTTCAAAGTGTTGAGCGCAGTTCTGTTCATCAAGCTTCAGCATAAGCGTGAGTTGTTCTTCTGATTCTGGTATCTGATATAGCATCTTCTGATGCTGATGTTGATATCCAATATTCTGATGCTGATTATGATGTTCTCATGCTGATACCCATCAGAGTTTCTGTAAAGCAGAAAGTAATTTTTAGGTAGCAAATAATTCTTACATGAATCACATACTTAATATATCTTTTCGTTTTGTTATCATCAAAACTTAAACTTAGGGTAGTAGATTCAAACTTTGTTCTAACAAGTGACCTACAAAGATTGGCACAAGATGTTACCGTTCGCTCTTCATGGGTACCGTACCTCAGCACGGACGTCAACAGGGGCAACACCCTTTTCCTTGGTCTATGGCATGGAGGCAGTCTTGCCTATTGAAGTCCAGATACCCTCTCTCCAGATAATGAAGGATGCAGGTTTGAACGAAGATGACTGGATCCAGACTCGACTTGATCAATTAAACCTAATTGACGAAAAGAGACTCACTGCTATTTGTCATGGTCAAACGTACCAAAAACGGATGATCAGGGCATTTAACAAGAAAGTCAGACGACCCGAGTATCAAGTCGGAGACTTGGTAATCAAGCGCATCATTCTTCCTCAAAGTGATCCCATGGACAAATGGACCCCTACGTACGAAGGGCCATTTGTGGTTAAGAACATCTTCTCAGGAGGAGCCATGATTCTAACCACCATGGATGGTGACGACCTTCCTCACCCTGCAAATGCAGACATAGTAAAAAGATACTACGCATGAATAAAAGACCCGCTAGGTTGACACACCTAGGCAAAAATAAGGGCTTCCCGGCGAACCAAAAGGGTTCGGGCAAAAATAAGGGATGAAATTAAAAAAATCTGTACACCCGGCAAGTCGAAAACCTGAAAAGGCGGCTTGGGCAAAAATGGGTATCCCGGTGGACTGAAAACCCGAAAGGGCGGTCCAGGCAAAAGTTAGGGATTAAAGCGTAATACTATGTCTCATTGGATCACCTTGCATCCAGAATCCGACATCAACTATCAGGTTCAGACGGCATCGATCAATCAACTTCATCTTCAACTAAGCAGCCAAGTGATGAGACACTTGAAGACATAAAGGCGATAGCAGAGTTGGAACCCAATGGGATTATTTTCACATAGTTGTTTTGTTTTCCTTTTCAAATTGTATAAACTCTATGTTGTTCGGCGGTGTTCTCTTACTAGGACGTCAACCTCTTGTACATAAACGCCTATTTACAGGCAGATTCAAAATCAATACAAATACACTTTTCATACAAATTGCCAATTATTTTTCCTTTTTCTGTTTTGTTTTGCGAAGAACGTCCAATGTTCAATTTTGATATATGCATTTGACACTAATTGCTAACTCATAAAAATTTGCATACGAAACAAAGGACTAATTACAAGTGACATCAGAAACAGGGGCAATAATGAGTTGTCTAAGCGATCTAGTTGCTCTGTCCACCAAGGTACCAAGGTAAGTTCGGCTGAAGAATGTAACCAGGATACCTTCACTCCCCCCAGAGTAAGATCAATCAGCAATACTCTCCCCAGGCAGAGTTGGTCTCCCAATCAGCCATGAAAAGGCACAATATCTCCAGCAAGTCAGCAACACTCTCTCCAAGCAGAGTTAAGCTACTGTCAACCCTAATGAAGTTGGATATTCCCAGAAGATCTCAATATTCCCCAGCAGAGTATGCAGATATTCCTTAACAAGCATCCCCGGCAGTCTTAATCTGAGATTGTTCCCCGGCGGAATACCAGACACCCTAGTGGAGCCACTCCCCAGTACAGTCTCAAAAAGTCTCCCCAGGAGAGTTGAACCATCTCCCCAGTAGATTCTGGAAGCTTATCCCCAATAGATTCTGGAAGCTTATCCCCTGCAGAGCACGAACGTGTCTCCCCGGCTTGATTCAAAGGTTATTCCTCACCAGATCTTATAACTGGGTTATCCTCAGCTAATTACCACGGAAAGATCGTCCTCAACGAAGTTCTTCCTGTCCCCCAGCGGAGTTCATCAAATCTGCCAACATCAACGGTATCCCCAGTGGAGTTATCATCAAACCTCAGCGAAGCATCTCTTCCCACAGAGTAATTCCCCGTAGAATATCTCTCCAACAAGTTTATTCACCAACGGAGTCATCTTCTCTTACCGGTGTATTCTTGCAACCATCATCCCCAGCGGAAGCGAAGAACTCTACTCTTCAGACATCAGCCCAGGATTCAACAAATTTCCCGGCATTCGTCAAGGATTTATTTTCCTAGACGAAAATACATCATAAACATTACATTATCATACACCATGACGCATGCATATACGCATCATAACACACTATCTCATTTATTCTTAAGAACATCACGACATCATGCATTTCATACATCATGACATTGCATACAACTGATGTTTTACCTTTTCAGGAAAAGGTCAATACAAAGATGATTACTATCAACTGTCGCAATTCCAGATTCGATACCTGTATCTAGCCAGGGCATATCTGTGAGCGGCCAATTCCAGATTCGATTCATGTATCCAGCCAGGGCATATCTGTTGACGACTAATTCCAGATTAGATTCCTGTATCCAGCCAGGGCACGTCTGAAGAGTTTGAAGATTCGATTCCTGTATCCAGCCAGGGCACGTCTGAAAAGTTTGAAGATTCGATTCCTGTATCCAGCCAGGGCATATCTGTTGACGACTAATTCCATATTCGATTCCTGTATCTAGACAGGGCACGTCTGAAGAGTTTGAAGATTCGATTCCTGTATCCATCCAGGGCATATCTGTTGACGACTAATTCCAGATTCGATTCTTGTATCTAACCAGGGCATGTCTGAAGAGTTTGAAGATTCGATTCCTGTATCCAGCCAGGGCATATCTGTTGACGACTAATTCCAGATTCGATTTCTGTATCTAGCCAGGGCACGTCTGAAGAGTTTGAAGATTCGATTCCTGTATCCATCCAGGGCATATCTGTTGATGACTAATTCCAGATTCGATTCTTGTATCTAGCCAGGGCACGTCTGAAGAGTTTGAAGATTCAATTCCTGTATCCAGCCAGGGCATATCTGTTGACGACTAATTCCAGATTCGATTCCTGTATCTAGCCAGGGCACGTTTGAAGAGTTTGAAGATTCGATTCCTGTATCCAGCTAGGGCATATCTGTTGACAACTAATTCCAGATTTGATTCCTGTATCTAGCCAAGGCACGTTTGAAGAGTTTGAAGATTCGATTCCTGTATCCAGCCAGGGCATATCTGTTGATGACTAATTCCAGATTCGATTCCTGTATCTAGCTAGGGCACGTCTAAAGAGTTTGAAGATTCGATTCCTGTATCCAGCCAGGGCATATCTGTTGACGACTAATTCCAGATTCGATTCCTGTATCTAGCCAGGGCACGTCTGAAGAGTTTGAAGATTCGATTCCTGTATCCAGCTAGGGCATATCTGTTGACGACTAATTCCAGATTCGATTCTTGTATCTAGCCAGGGCACGTCTGAAGAGATTGAAGATTCGATTCCTGTATCCAGCCAGGGCATGTCTGTTGACGACTAATTCCAGATTCGATTCCTGTATCCAGCCAGGGCACGTCTGAAGAGTTTGAAGATTCGATTCCTGTATCCAGCCAGGGTATATCTGTTGACGACTAATTCCAGATTCGATTCCTGTATCCAGTCAGGGCACGTCTGAAGAGTTTGAAGATTCGATTCCTGTATCCAGCCAGGGCATATCTGTTGACGACTAATTCCAGATTCGATTCCTGCATCTAGCCAGGGCACGTCTGAAGAGTTTAAAGATTCGATTCCTGTATCCAGCCAGGGCATATCTGTTGACGACTAATTCCAGATTCGATTCATGTATCTAGCCAGGGCATATCTATGAGCGATTGTTTGTAGATTCGATACCTGTATCCAGCCAGGGCATATCTACATAAAGAGTTTGAAGATCAACCCCTGTAATAGGCCAGGTGATTATCTTTCTTTCTCAGGTACGCAAGTTCTCGCTAAGGAATCTCTTACGCGATCGACACCTAAATGGCATCTATAAGCCCATTCCCGACAAGGCTCTGTCACAGCTCCAGATGGCATCTATAAGCCCATCCTCCTATCCATCATCTCTCCAAATGGAATCTGTAAGCCCATTCCCGCCATCACACTGCTGATACTCTACAATGTGAGTGCAAATTTCTGGGCACTCTAGTGTTCAATCATCTTCCACCCTCGGATCACGAAAGGCACACAAGCCAATCTACATCCTCAAATATAAGAAGATTGAACAGGGGCAACTGTTGTACCCCAAAATTTGTCCTCCCATATTCTTCAAAGTTTTGACAAGCATCATCTAAATTTGCTCAAGTCTACTCATGGGTTGCACAGTGTAAACACCCTCCTAAGCCAGTTAAATTGGGGTTTTGGTCCTTACAAGGAAGTTGAGGTTTTCAAAGGCTCAATCAAGTCCCATATGCCTATACACATTGTCAAGCATCTACATGTCAAGTTTCAAGGCTCACAAGGTCAAGTTGCACAGTCAAAAACCCGAATTGCTTCACAATCAACTGTAGGGGCAAAATGGTCATTTGGCAGTCAAAAGTCAAAAAATTTAGTCAACATCTTATTTTGAAGCCACAATCATCATTTGGTCAAATCTTGACCATGATTTCACAAGAATGCCTCAAAAATCATCAAGATGCAAAAGTTTCTATTTATGGACAGTTGAAAAGTCAACTGTAACTTGACCAAGGCATAACCTTTTCATGGTTCATCAGAAAAATCCCATCCAATGCTCATCTTGAAGGGGGAGACATTTCCTACAACTCATCTTCACATTCCAAGTCCAAGAAATGCTCTCACAAAAAGTTATCAATTTCAACATTATAGGTCATTTTCAAAAGTCAACAAAAAGGCATTTTAAGTCAAAGACCATAACTTGAGATTGGTAAATCAAAATGACATGGGACCAAAGGCATTGGTTAGAGGACTTCAAGACCTTTCCAAAATGTCCAAGAACATGTTCATATGATCAAAATTGAGCAAGATATGCATTGGAGAAGTTGGGAAATTCTTGTGAAATGGCAAAAGTCAACTATCCTTGAAACTTCAATTTTTGACAAAAGGGACCACTTTTTCCACTTGATTCATCCTTGTCATGCCACCCACGTGTCCCATGATTAAATTCAATATTAAACATTTATTTTTTCTATTCTTATTTAATTTTATTGATTTAATTCATTTTAAATCCATAAAATTCAAATAAAAATCAAAAAAATTAATTAAGTGATATCTTGTGGTTTGAATGACCTTGATGCATCATAATACACATGCCAAATTCGTGTAAAGTCCATTTCAAGCATGAAATTCAAATTTTGAACGAAAATGGCAAGTTTCTTTAATGGTGGTTATGAGGAAATCCAAAGCTTAATGACAATGGTTAAAAGCTCCTTAATGTGACTGATTCTCATTCAAGCATACATATGCAAGCCTCTCCAATCAAAAACACGACCTAGAGACCCCTAAAACGGCAACCCTAATTCTCTCAAATTTTCCACAAAGTTGACAAATTCAAATTTGTTTTTTAGCAAGTTTCAAGGAGTTTTAAGCATTCAACCGTGTTCCTGGGCATAGCAGCAATCATTCCCAACTCTTACACGAAGCAAAATCATCCCAGATCGTGCTCCCTAGCTCTCACTAGTTTGGTAAATTTCTTGAATTCGGTTTTCGTATTTCATGCATCATTAACTGTTTTTTATTGTTTGTGAGAACTCAGGATACCTATTAGAATGTATCTGATGCATAACATGTAAGCTTTAACGCAGGAGTAAGGACTTGCCATTGTTAGGGCAGTTTTTGTTATCTTCTTCGAAACTCACCGTACAGTCGTTTTCAGGCCAAAATAATGGCACCATTGAATCCGCAGGGGTCGAATTAGGGTGATAAGGTCTTTCTTTTGCTTTGATTGTGCCTATTTTGCAGGATCGGCCATTGTGCTTGCCGGAGAAGACACCGGAGCTAGGGCTCCGGCGTCGTTGACTGGATTGGACTCCGGCGTGGCTGGCGTGGCACGATAACGCGTTCTGATTCGCTCCCATGTTACACCTGGGCCCCACGCGTGTTGACTGTGTTTAAAAATTCAAAATATGCCACGTTTTTCATTTTAACCCATTGATTGCAGATTACAAACACCAAAGACAGCTAGCTCAGTTGGCAACGTGTTGGTTAATTTCTCCAGAGGGCATGAGTTCGATTCTTGGCCCTGGCATTTTCTTTTTTACCACTTTTCATAGCTAACATGTTTTCTCTATTTTCTTTTTAATATTTTCATCCTAATTTAATTTATCTTTAAATAATTTTCTCATGCATTTAAAAATCACAAAAATATTTTCCTTTTGCATTTTAATCAGAAAAATGTTTATTTAATTTTTGACATTAAAATTAATATTTTTGCATGCATATTTTAATTAATTGTTAAATAATCATTAAATTGACTTTTAATTGCTTTTAATTATCAATAAAATTCAAAAAAACCAAAAAAAATGTAAATACTTTATTTTCATTTAGGTAATTATTTTGTAAATAAATACTAATAAATTGAATTAGTTTTAATTAGGCAACTTTAACCTTTTTTCTTAATAACTAAAATAAATTTAGAATTAGGTTTTTATTAACTCTTAATTTTAATTCCTTTTATTTCATTAAAAACATAAAAATACAAAAACATTTTTCTTTTAATAAATTAATTAATTAGTTTAATTTTAATTTCATTTAATCACAAAAAAGGACAAAAAATTCAATTTCTTTCTCAAAAGGGTCAAAACCCTTAGAACGTTCCCGATTAAATTTCCATTTGCGCATTTTCATTTCTTTTGATTATATTTTTGTATCTGTACAGAGGATGTAATAGTAATTAGGATTTTATTGCTTTCTTTAATTTTCTCGCACTTTATTTTACAAAACGGGTCTTTGTTTTTTGGCAATGTATAGACCCTTGTAATAGCGTAGAATTTATCTTTCTGCAATTTATTTTCCGCACTCCTAACTGTTAAATGCATGAAAGAATGTATGTAAATGAAATTAATCCGTAGCTCACAAATAACATGTACAAAGACAATTAACTGAAAAACAACACACAAAGCACATGCCACTCCTAGGGTACGCTTCACTCGTTGCCTCGAAACGTGGTCATCAAGTATAGGACGTCTTAGAGGTCACCCTTTGTCTAAAGATCCAGTTGCCTCGAAACGGTTGCCTCGGATAAAAAAAGGATCTAGGACATTAGGGTTACTTCTAAGGTGTCCTACCGTTGCTTCGGTGACCACACTGTCCCGATAATCGAATTGACCCGAACAACTCCAACGATGGTGCTACCTACCTCTCAATGGTGGGATAGCACTATCTAAAGGACTCTTACACAGCTTAATTCCTTAGGGTAGGTAGATGACTCATGGGTACTTGCTCTTTTCAAAATAAAACAGAAATAACTTTTCACACTCACACTTTCAAAAGTTTTCAAACAAATCTTTCATACACTCTTGAGGACTGATACAAGAGTTACTTAGAAATTTTTCAAACGAAACTTTTTTCAAAACCCACACACATTTGAAAAGCAAACAATTTTTTGAAAACATGAGAGCAAGTACCTAAGAGCCCGTGGATAACCACGGATAGAAAGGGTGCTAACACCTTCCCTTTCTATAAATCTACCTCCCGAACCGAGAAACATTCTCGAATAAGGAATTTTGTTGTGCTTTTGTCCTTTCCATATTGGAGAACATAAAAGACGGTGGCGACTCTTACTTACCGCGACATTTCGTGAAACCAGCTTAAAACAGTCTGTTCTATTTCCACCGATCACAACCACAACTCAAGGAGCTAGCTTCAAGGATCCCTGAGAAATCTCCATTCACCGAGAGACATGGTCGTCTACTCAACTTGGTCACCTCCAACACAGAGGGGGATATGGTGAAGGTTCTCTTCCAGTTCTTTGACCCTTTGCATCATTGCTTCACATTTCCTGACTATCAGCTTGTGCCTACTTTGGAAGAATTCTCTCAACTCTTGAGGATCCCTATTCTCAATCAACTACCCTTCAACGGTACGGAAAGAGATCCAAAGCTAGAAGAGATTGCTCAAGCCCTGCACTTGCACTCATCTGATGTCATAACTCATTGGGAAACTAGAAGTGGTGTCAAAGGCTTCTTAGCAAAGTTTCTATTTGAGAAAGCCCAAAGTTGTTGGAATTCTCTAGACTTGCAAGCTTTTGAGGAGATTGTGGCTCTTCTTATCTATGGGATGGTCTTGTTCCCCAATCCTGACCAACTCATAGATGTGAGTGTTGTCAAAATCTTCATGTCTCGCAACCCGGTGCCTACATTGCTTGGGGATATCCTACACTCTTTTCACACTCGTACAATGAGGAAAAGAGGTGTTCTTATGTGTTGCGCTCCTCTCCTGGAAAGATGGTTTATTTCCCATCTTCCCCAATCAGTCTTAAAGAATGAGCAAGGTTTGAGGTGGTCGCAAAGGTTAATGACGCTCAAACATTCGGATATTCATTGGTGCTCTCGATCCAAAGAGAATGTTATCATTGTTGACCATTGTTGGAAATTCCCTAATGTCCCTCTACTTGGCATTAGGGGAGGCATCACCTACAACCGTGCTTAGCTCTAAGACATTTTGGTTATGCCCGAAGGGATGGCCCACATGATATGCTGATTCAAGGCCTAGTATTCGACTACGACAACAACGATCAAGGACTTCGCCAGAGATTCATCCGAGCTTGGAGGATGCTAAACAAGGTGGATAGCAAGACTTTGGGACACAATAATTCCATCCCTCTTGAGCCTTACCTCAAGTGGGTACGAACACGCGCTCAAAGTCTTATGATTCCTTATCCTTCCATTCTCTCAGTGATTATTGAGCTTGTTAAGGAGGGAGAAGTTCCATACACTATCCTACATCCTGACATGCCTACATCACTCGAAGACCTACAAATGGACTGGATACAGCTCAAAGGAGAGCGCGATACTTTCGAAGCCCAATTCTATGCAAGTGAGAATAAGGTTTTGGAACTCACTCGGCTACTTCATGAAGAGCATACTCTAAATACCTACATTGCACCAAAGAGGATGTGCAATGTCTTTTTACCTTAGAATTTTGTATTATTTTGCCCAAGGGGCATTGATGTACTCAAATTCTATCTTATTAATATAATGTGTGTTTCTTTTTGTTTTAAAACAAATTTGAATTTTTAAATCCTTGAAAGCATTGCATGAATACATATCATTCATCATAAACATAAACAGGTCTTTGAAACAAGTTTCATCATCTCTCTACTGTTTATTTCAGTAAGATGGATCTCGAACAGACCGTCAAAGACCTACAAGCTCAAAATACACAATTTCAACAGTTACTCATGACCTTAGCCAAAGGGCAAGAGGAGCCGAAGACTCTGCTAGAAAAAGAAAAAGAAGAAGAAACCAGCTGGTGTGGTAATCATGGGCAGAAGGTTTCAGGGACAAGCTAGAAGGACCTTAGATTTTCCAATAACATCTGATGAAGGGGAAAGAAAAGGAAAAGAAATGGCAGTACCATCAGATTCTGAAGAAGAAGAGGAAGAGGAGGACTACTCTGAACAACAATACCCTCCAGCTGATGATAAATACAAACACCTTGAAGAGCGTTTAAGCGCTATGGAAATCCAGAGAGTATCGGGTCTAGATTTTGAAGAGTTGAGGCTGGTGTCAGGAATTGTAATCCCGTCAAAGTTTAAAGTGTCATTATTTGCCAAGTATGATGGGGTGTCTTGTCCTAAAATGCACCTCCGATCATATGTCAGGAAGATTCAGCCGCACTCTGCTGACAAAGACTTGTGGGTCCACTTTTTCCAAGACAGTTTATCAAGAACGTAACTTGATTGATTTTACCAATTAGAAAGGGTCGACGTCCACAATTGGGAAGACCTTGCCGCAGCTTTCTATAAACAATACCAGTACAACACCGATTTGGCACCTACCCGTACTCAACTTCAGAGTATGGCTATGGTTTCCAATGAGGGCTTCAAAGATTACGCGCAAAAGTGGAGAGATCTAGCCGGAAGAGTGCAACCCCCTCTATCTGAAAGGGAGTTGGTGGACATGTTCTTGGGAACTCTATCGGGCCCTTTCTTCAATCATCTGATTGGGAGTTCCTCGGCAGGGTTTACTGAATTGATTTTAACTGGCGAGAGGGTGGAAGTTGGTATAAGAAGTGGGAAGATTCAGAAATATCCGTCTGCCTCTACAGCTGTGAAAAAACCCTTCACTGGGAGGAAGGAAGTATCTGCTGTTTATTCACAAAGGAATCAAGGAAGAACTGAACGCCGACCAACGGTGGGGGCCGTTATGATTCCAAAGCCTGCATCTGACCAGCCAAGAAATAACCAGCCAAGGGTGGAAAGGCCAGTCCGGCAATTCACCAAGATTAACATGACTCCAGCCCATGTTCTACCACATCTTCTGAAATTGAATCTGGCAACTTTAAAAGAGGACCCAAAGAATCTCAATATTGCATCTCCTCATTACCATTCGAATGCAAGATGCGCATACCATTCTGAAAGTCTGGGGCACGACACTAACAACTGTTGGGCTCTGAAGAACAAAATTCAAGACCTGATAGATGCGAAGGAAGTTGAGTTTGATGTGCCTGAGAAACCAAATGTTATTTCCGCTCCGATGCCTAGGCATGGTCACAATGCCAACGCTATTGAAGAAGATTTATTTGTTGCCACCGTGGATGAACTGTTGACTCCGCTCCCGATCATTAAGTTGAATTTGTTGAAATATGGTATATTCACAGGTTGTGACAAAGACTGCCATGTTTTCCTATCCTCATCATTTGATTGCCCTATGTTGAAAAAGGGTATCCAACGACTGATTGATAACCAAGAAATTATGTTTGAGAATGCTCCTGTTTCACCCGTTCCTGTTAAAGACATTTCAATTATAACCATCTACACCAATCCTTCTGGAGCCCCTAAAAGACCCGTTAGGATTACACCTGCTCCAAAGACTACTCCACTTAAGATTACAATGCCCGGGCCGGTCCCGTACAAATCAGATAAAACAGTACCATGGAATTACGGTGGAGAAATCCACTACCATGGTATCAAACAGGATGAACTGACTGCCGAAGAAGAGAGCTCCGAAGAGGACAATTCCGACATTAGCAATATTGTCGGAACTAGCAAGATTACCCATAGTGGTAGAATCTTCTCTCTAGAGATTGCCCCTCCAAAGGCAGTCTTTGGACCCGTGGCCGTTCCGAAGATTACCTCTGTACCAGTGATTATACCTGCAAGCGTACTTACCGACAAAGACAACACAATCCATATCCCTACCAATACTTCCACTGCTGAGAATAAAGGAAAAAGCATTCAAGAAGAGCCTGTCCGGACGAAGGCTCAATCACTAGCTATTCCTGAAACATCCAAGAAGGAAATGGAAGAAATCCTGAGGATAATAAAGAAGAGTGATTATGATGTTGTTGAACAGTTGGGGCAAACCCCTTCCAAGATATCTATGCTAGCTCTGATGTTGTGCTCTGAAGCACATGCGAAAGCTCTGATAAAATTTCTAAAGACAGCTCATGTGCCACAAGAGACGTCTGCTGACCAGTTCCAAGACTGTGTGGCGAGTTTGACAGCTGATAATGGCTTGGGTTTCTCTGATGCTGATTTGACACCCAGAGGGAGAAAACACAACGAGGCATTACATGTCTCTATGGAGTGTAGAGGAACGACTCTGGACCATGTCTTGGTGGACACAGGATCATCTTTAAACGTCCTAATGAAGAAAGCCCTTGATAGATTGGATTGCGAAGGGCTGACTTTAAAACCCAGTAACATAGTGGTGAGAGCATTTGATGGTTCGAAGAGGATGGTCCACGGGGAGGTGGACATCCCAATAAAGGTGGGAACTCAGATTTTCAACTCAACCTTCTATGTGATGGACATCCGTCCTTCTTATTCCTGTCTGTTAGGACGCCCCTGGATCCACAATGTCGGTGCTGTCACCTCCACATTGCATCAGATGATGAAGTACCCGGTCCAAGGAAAGATCATAATTGTCCATAGGGAGGAGGAGTACATGATTAGTCATCTGAATTATTTCCGATATGTGGAGTTGGATGGCGAGTTCATTGAAACCCCTTTCCAACATTTTGAAGAAGTCTCTTAAGAAGTAGCGACGACCAAGGAGGTATCCTCGATTCCTAAGATCACCAAACCTATGCTGGCTATTTCTTGCTTTACATGTCCTAAACTTGCTACACACTCCTTAATTAAATGCATACTCAGTTGATAAAGCCATTATCCTTCCTTTTAAACTTTTACACAAGTTGTATTTCCATTTTGGGCAAAAAGGCTCCATTTCCATTTTCATAAAGAAGCACTTTTGCAAACTTGTCAACTTAGAGCTTTTAACATGTCCCCTTGATACAAGAAAACCACATAGGTCTCAAGCAACTTGTACAAACTCATACCAACCCTAAAGCAAGTTGGTACAAGCATGTGGGTTTGGTCTTGTCAACTTGCTTCAAGTACAAGAAAAGTTGCAAAAAAGGCTAAGGCTTGCACAGCTAGTAGAGAGATGACTTTAAATCACTTCTATACTAATATGAAAACAATGTACAAGACATTACACGCTTGGCTTGGACCTGAAACTCTCTAGAACTGAAAAACACCAAAAAAACTGCCCAAACATACAGTTTCTGCAAAAACTCATCCAACTCTCATTTGGCTCGTGCGTTTTGTGTTTAACTCATCCAAACATCTTACATATTAGATATCAACACATCCAAGCCATCATCCTTGTTCTGTAACCTCTGTTTCACCATCTGCCATTGTTAACTTTGAAGCTTGCAGTTGGACTTGGTCAGGGAGTTCTAGCCATCTTCGGAGCAAGGTAAGAGTTGGAATAGGTTCAGGGAAGCTCAAGGAAGCTCAAGCAATCATCAGGCCTCCTTTAAAGTCCCTACATTGCCATACACGATTCCAACTAAAGGAGGTATTTTTTCAAACTCTATCTCCTTATACAGACAACCTCAAGCCACGATTTGTGAATAAAAAATGTAGCTCTCATCATAACGAAGTTGTACATATCATTACTTTGCATTTATATTACTTGTGCTAAGAGAATTTGGAGTTTGAAATCTCTGAAAATTTTAGGTCACGATTTAGGGATTTCAAAATCTCTTTGATCTTTGATAGTTAGGTTACATAATTTATATGATTGGAATCGTGAGCTCAAATGCCATATTTTTCATGTTATAAGTTTTCATTTTTATGCAAGCATGAGGAAGATACAGGTTAAGCTGGCTATGGCATGAGGAAGAGAACGAAGGACAGGGATGAAGTCGTTTGGGATTTTTGTTGCTTGGGCCTTTTTTTGTTTTTGCTAAACACCACCACTGATCTGCTATTACACATCATTTGCTAACTCTTTCATATTTTCACTTTTTTTTCATTTTTATATTTAATACATTTATTTATTTTTCTTAATGATATAAAATCCTAAAAAATGATTTATTTATTTTCACACTTTTATTTTATTTTTTTATTATTTCTCACATAAAAAAATAGTTTATTTTTGATAAACACAATTGATTTTCTTAATAAACTTATAAATAACTAAATATACTTAATATTTTTTATTTTACATTTTTATACTTACAAATACCAATTTTTGCACATATTTAATTTTTAATATTTATATACAATATTATTTATTATTTTTTATACAAAAAATACACAAAATAATAATATAGAAACTTTATTTTCTTTTAAATGAAAATTAGGGTTTAATCTCTTTCAAAAAGAATTAAATATTTTTTCCTTATTTTTTTTAGGTTTAAATTAAATATTTCTTTTACACAAAAACAAAAAAGACATAAAACATTTTTATATTACATGTACATTGCATTACATTTTAAATATTTGTATTATATTTATTTAATTCGCGCAAGTTCGATTTGGTTGTAATAATATATTTAGCTTTATATTTGTGCAAATCCTCATTCAAACTTGTATTCCCCCCTCCCATAAAATTGTTGTAATAGCTTAGCATATTTACATTACGCAATTTATTGCTTTCACATGCCATGATTAGTAAATTAGGGTTTATATGACAAGAACGAAACAAAATAAATAGAAAACCCTAAATTACAACCTTCAAAATACCTAATTGAAGCAAGGTTAACAATGAAAGAATACTCGGAAAAATTAGTGTTAAACTGATAGCATAACATTCAACCATGATGTGACAAGCAACCTTGTTGTATAGGAAACCTCTCTACGTCTTAATCGCCTGCATCAGTCAAAAGCATATGAGTCGGCATAAATCATTTTCATGCATTCATTAGGATACTTCGATCCAGAGTCAAGCTATACCTATTGTGATGCGGTGGGAGAACTGACTTGAGGTTTTGCATTTTGTCGCAAATGTCGCGGTTAGCAAGAGTCGCCACCGACTTTTATTTTATCCAAAAGGAAAGGTGAAAAAGCACAGGAAAGACCTTTGAGATGTTTTCTTGAGTTCGGGGGGTAGATTATGAAAAGGGAAGGTTCTAACACCCTTTTCATCCATGGTTTTCCATGGGCTCTTAGTTACTTGCTTAGATCACTTGCTTTGGTTTGTTTGAAATGGTGTTTGATGTGGTTTTGAAAGTATTTTGTAAAAGAGGTCATTCGTTTAGACAATCTTTGTAATGATTCTCGTTCGTAAGAATGTATACAAAGATGTTTGTCTTTTTGAAAATGTTTTCAATGTTTGTAAGATGTTTTTGAAATGTGTGTGTGTTTGTTTTTGAAAATAGCAAGGATTGTTTGAAATGGAGCAAGTAACTTAGAAGCTATCTACCTACTCAAATGTCTTTCTTATGCATCTTTTATTCCTTTGACATTGTTGACTTACCATTGATTTGGTAAGCAACCCTATCTTTGGATGTAAACGGGACGGGCGTGGGTCATCGTATAACCATGTGTGATACGGTGGGAGAACTGACTTGAGGTTTGCGTTTGTATTCGCAAATGTTGCGGTTAGCAAGAGTCGCCACCGACTTTTTATTTTATCCTAAGGAAAGGTTAAAAAGCACAGCAAAAAACCTTTTGAGATGTTTTCTTGGGTTCGGGGAGTAGATTATAGAAAGGGAAGGTATTAGCACCCTTTCTATCCATGGTTATCCATGGGCTCTTAGTTACTTGCTTAGATCACTTGCCTTTTGTTTTCAATTGTTTTAAATGGTGCTTGAGTGTGTGGGTTTTGAAAATGTTTTGAAAAGATGCCAATGTGGTGGCAACCTTTGCAATGATCCATGTGGGGATGTATACAAAGATGTATGTCTTTTGAAAAGGTTTTCATTTTTTGAAAGTTGTTTTGAAAGTGTAGTGAAGTGTGGTTTGAAAAATAGGCAAGTGTTTTGTTTTTGCAAGTTGGTTCAAGTAACTAAGAGGTTATCTACTCCTAAATTTCTCGAAAGATTATTGCTATACTTTAACCCTTTTAACAAGTTTGCACCACCATTGTATTTGGTGGGCAACCTTGTGTTAGGATGTGAAAAGGGACAGGCGCGGGTCATCGTTTAGACCATAGTTGTAACGACGTTAAATGTCTTTGGGCAATTTCTCTAAGGGACTTGATCATTTGTTTTGTTTGTTTTGAAAAGTTTTATCGAGGGACTATGATCATTCAAACCGTTTGCTTTGCCCAAAGATGTTCAACATACAATATGGCCCATTTATTTGAAGGCAACAAGTGGAATACCCTAGGGGGTGCAAGTGTGATTTGTGTGTCCATTTTCATGCTTGTTTGTCTTGTATTAGGTCAAACTAATTTTTATCGTTTTTTCGCATACAAACCCTAATTCTAGCATGTTATTATTTAGAAAGCAATAAAGTGCGAAATTAAAATTACTAAGCTATTACACAACCAAATATGGGAAGGGGGGTACAAATGTTCAAATGGGGATATTGACAAGTAATTTAAACCTAAAATTATTACATCAATTTTGAATATTTGCATAGTAAATAAATTGCATAATTTAAATGGAAATTAAATAAATATGTAAAATGCAAAAAAAAAAGAGAGTTTTTATGTATGAGAAAAGTATGGTTTATGTAAAATAAAAATAAGAAAATAAAAAGGTATTATTTTGAGTATTTTCAACTTTTAGGGCAAAAACCCTAATTTTAAAGAAGATGTATTATTATCTAATTTAATACAAGTATTTATTTATTATTTACAAAAATAAAAATAAATGAAGTATATTATAAAAAAAAGTATTTTTTATATCAAATATTAATAAGATGAAAAATTCAAATATTTTTATATTTTAACTTAAATATATTAATAAACATATATATATATATATATATATATATTAAGTTCTTAAATATGCATTATATACAAAAATAATATATATTTAATATTTTAATAGAATAAATAAAAAAAGTATTTTTTATGTGAAATATTTCAGAAGGTAAATAAAAATAAAAAAATGTATATGAATGTATTTACACTATTTTTTTATATTTATTCTAAATAAAAATATGTATATATTTATGTATAAATGGAAAGAAAATCAAATAAAACCCAAATAAAATCAAGAATGATGAGAAAAATATTTTCAAAATTTTAATATGCTGAGAAAAAATAAACAAGTCAAATAAAAAAAGAAAAAGTCAAAAAGAAATAAAAATAAGGCAAATGGGCTTGGGGGGTGAGAAAATGGAAATAGGGTGCAAAAAGAAGAAACCACACAGGCCCAGCCCATGTGGCTTCATCTTCAACCTTCGTTCAACAACATTCAAAAAAACGTGCGCCCTGTACTCCAGCTGCTAACTCCTGATTCCTGGCTTTTTAACAAAAACTCATAACATGAAAAATGCTCAGCATGAAGAGACGATTCCAACCATGTATAGAACTTAATCTAACTCTCTAAGATGAGAGAGAATTTCTCTCCCCCTCTTTTCTGACCTAACTTTTCATCAATGTTCAGACATGAAATTCTCTAAGCACACGAAACATAAATGAAATCTAATCATATGAGCATGTTCAGGGCTATGATTGTGACATATTTTCTTCAAAAACCTAAAGCTAACAATGCCTAACAAGAGAGATAGAACTCCATAAATATACCTGTTCAGTTGGAATCGAGCTGGGCAATGGAGGATGTTTCAGAATGAAATGAGGACTTGTACAGCTTCCTTGAAGTGTAAGGAAGCTTTTCCAATTCCTACTTTGCCTTGAAACTTCCTGAATCGAGCTAATGAACTCCAACTGCAAAACAGAAAATTAAAAAATGGTGAAGTGGCTTGGAGGTGTTACAGGTCAGGTTTCAGATCATGGTCAGCTTGCATAGGTTGTGAGGAAGATAGAGGAACAGGTTTGGGCAAGAATGCTTGAAGGAAATGGGAGTTGGCACTCAAACTGCAGAGCTTGCTCTGTTTGTGCAGTTTTGAGGTGATTTTGAGATGGAGGGTGCTTGAGAGGTTCAGGACTCGTGCCAAAGCTTGGATATGGTCTATGGAATATGTTTGATAACTTTGTTCTTCTGTTTCTAAGCTGAGATGAGAGTTGTGATAAGTTATGCAATGTTACTTGAAAATGAAGCAAGCAAAGGTCACTTTTGTTTTTTTAGGTGAGTAGGGGCCTCTAATCCTGCTGCATAATCCTCTCTTGATCAGAGCAACTTGTCCATAATCTTGTGTCAAGAGGATTTTGCTTGTACTTGCTTGGATTTCAATTTGACATAAAGCTAGCTTTTTACAAAAATGGATAAAGCACTTTATCTAGTTTAGGATTAATCCAATATGCAATGTTAGAACACAAAGAACATGGTCTTAACTCATTGAATATGCATTAAATTATTGAGTATGGATTGGTTCAAGGACCTGTAATCAAGCATAAAGCAAGCTGAGTTCAAATTTGCAAAGTTATGAACATGTTTTGATGAAGAACAAAAGTGAATTTTTGCCAACTTGTGAAATTCGAATCTCTCAAGTTATGAGGTTGTTTGATGAGTTCTTGGACATTTTGGAAAGCTTGGAATGTGTACTACAATCCATCTTTGAAATGCAATTTGAAATTCCAAGTGGAAGGGTATGAAAAGTGGCCTTGAAGTAGGGTAGAAAACCTTGTCAAAATAGGTCAAATTTCACTAAGTTAAAAGATGGTTTAGTGCCCTTATTCAAAAAATCATAACTTGAGATACAAGCTTCAAATGAGAAAACTTTGTGAATCAAAGTTGTAGATTTTGCAACAAGCTACAACTTTCATGTTTTGACTTTTGTTTGAATCCCAATGGATCATGGTGAAAAGATGGGGCAAAGTTGGGAAAAAATTAGGGTTTTTCATAACTTAGAAAAATTCTAAGTTATGAAAAATTCCATTTTCAAACCCTAATTTGCATTTTGTGATTTCTTGGTGAACAAGTTTCATGATTTGTAATGTTTTGATGAAAAATGAACCTTGACTCTTGATTTTGACCAAAAAGTCAAAGTTTGACTTTTCAGTATACAGTCAAAATTGATCAATTGACTGGGAAATTCAACTGTCAATCTTGTGTACTTGGGATCTTTTGAGCTTGATGAACATGTCAAGATAATTCCATGGGGTCCTTGAGTCCATATGTGAGCTTGGTTTGCCATTGGCTAGGTCAAACAGTCAAAAATTGCCCTTGTGCAGTCAAAACCTTAAAAATGACCATTTTGCCCTTTTGATGATCTGATCAAATTTCTTGTGGAATTGTGATCCAAACTTGATCAAATGGTTCATATGAGTTCATAATGTTGATGTGGATCAAATTTCATGAGGTTTGACTGTCAATTGGCCACAGTTGACTTTTTCCCCAATACAGCTGATTTCTAGGTCAACTGTCCAATTGACTGGGTAAAACTTCGAATCAAGACTTGAAACTTGGTATAGGTAAACTTGGGAGTCCAACATGAAGCATGAAAGTCATCTTAGGCATTTTAGGTCAAAACATCTTTAGGCAAACACAAACCCTAATTTGAGTCCACAGTGCAAGGAGAAGTCTTGAGTAGGGGAAACCCTAATTGGATCTTGATCTCCAAAGGTCTTGTGATGAGAAAATGTTGAGGAAATGGGAGGGCAAATTTTGGGGTACAACAGTTGCCCCTGTTCAATCTTCTTGGACCTGAAGAGTTAGATTGGCAAGTTTGCCTTTCGTGATTCGAGGGTAAAAGGAGATTGGACACTAGAGTGCCCGGAAATTTGCACTCGCATGCTGGAGTCTCATCAATGTGGTGTCGGGAATGGGCTTATAGATGCCATTTGGAGAGATGGTGGATAGGGAGATGGGCTTTGTAGATGCCATCTGGAAAAGTGACAGAACTTTGTCGGGAATGGGCTTACAGATGCCATTTGGAAGTGTTGATCGCATAAGAGGTTCCTTAGCGAGAACTTGTGTGTTTTAAGAAAGACAGATGTTTTCCTGGCTTGTCACAGGTGTTTGATCTTCAGTCTCCTTATGCAGATATGCCCTGGCTGGATACAGGTATCGAATCTACGATCGGTTGCTCACAGATGTGCCCTGGCTGGATACAGGAGTCGAATCTGGAAATAGTCGTCAATAGATATGCCCTGGCTGGATACAGGAGTCGAATCTTTGAACTCTGCAGACGTGCCCTGGCTAGATACAGGAATCGAGTCTGGAAATGTGGTCAACAGATATGCCCTGGCTGGATACAGGAATCGAGTCTGGAAATGTTGTAGTTGATAGATGTGCCCTGGCTGGATACAGGAGTCGAATCTTTGAACTCTGCAGACGTGCCCTGGCTAGATACAGGAATCGAGTCTGGAATTGTGACAGTTGAAAGTAGTCTTTTTTGAGATTGTCTTTTTCCTGAAAAGGCAAAGACGTAAGCTGTATGCAATGTCATGATGTATGATATGCATGATGTCATGATGTTCAACAGTTGATATTGTATGTGTCTCATCATGTATGTAAGCAAGATGTACGGAAATGTGAAATGTTTATGAGTGTAATTTCATCTTAGGAAAATAAATCCTTGACGAATGACCGGGAAGCTGTTCTGCGGAAGAGATGCTTGACCAAAGCTCTGATGAGAGGCCTGCTGAGGACTTTAACAATGGATTCCGCTGAGGATAATGATGATAAACTCCACTGGGGAACCCCAAAGATAAACTCTGCTTGGGAAAACCAAAAGTAGATTTCGCTGGGGATTGAAGGAACTTTCGCCGAGAACGGTCTTCCGTGGCTTTTAGCTGAGGATAACCCAGTTATAAGTCCTTGTGAGGAAATAACTCTAAATAAAACTTGGGCGAGACGCTCGTACTTCGCCGGGGATAAGCTCGCAGAATCTACTGGGGATGAGCTTTTAAGACCTGCCGGGGAACGTTGTGCCTTTTTCAGGATCGACGGGGAATCGACTCCTGCTTGGGGAAAGTGCTGCTGAATTTTGCTTTACTCTGCGGGGAGTTGAGATGATTTGGTCACATTTTTCAGTTGAACCTACCTTGGTGCTTTGGCGGACAAAACAACTAGACCGCATTAGACAACCCCGCATTGCCCCTGTCTTCGATGTCACTTGTAATTAATCTCTTTTCATATGCAAACATTTATGAATCAGCAATTTTAATGTCAAATGCATATATCAAAAAAAATGAACATTGGACGTTCTTCACAAGACAAAACAACAAAAGAAAAAAACAATGGCAATTTGTATGGACAAGTGAATTTTCATTGATTTAAACTTTGCCTGTGAATAGGCGTTTTTTGTACAAGAGACTGACATCCTAGTAAGAGGACATCGCCAAACAACATAGAGTTTACAATTTGAAAAACAAAACAGCTATGTGAACAATCCCACTGGGTTCCAACTCTGCTATTGCCTTTATGTCTCCGAACGTCTCATCGCTTTGCTGCCTGATCGAAGATGAAGCTGATTGGTCGATGCCGTAATCTGAGCCAGATAGTTGATGCCGAATTCCGGGTGCGAAGTGATCCAATGAGACATAGTGTTACGCTTTTATCCCTAACTTTTGCCTGGACCGCCCTTTCGGGTTTTCAGTCCACCGGGATACCCTTTTTTGCCCAAGCCGCCCTTTCAGGTTTTCGACTTGCCGGGTGTACAGATTTTTATTTATTTCATCCCTTATTTTTGCCCGAACCCTTTTGGTTCGCCGGGAAGCCCTTATTTTTGCCCGAACCCTTTTGGTTCGCCGGGAAGCCCTTATTTTTGCCTAGGTATGTCAACCTAGCGGGTCTTTTATTTATGCGTAGTATTTTTTCACTATGTCTGCATTGGCGGGGTGAGGAAGGTCGTCACCATCCATGGTGGTTAGGATCATGGCTCCTCCTGAGAACACACGCTTAACCACAAATGGCCCTTCGTAAGTAGGGGTCCATTTGCCCCGGGGATCACTTTGAGGAAGGATGATGCGTTTGATTACCAGGTCCCCAACTTGATACTCTTGCGGTCTGACTTTTTTGTTAAATGCCCTGATCATCCGTTTCTGATACGTTTGACCATGACAGATAGCAGTGAGCCTCTTTTCGTCAATTAGATTTAATTGATCAAGTCGAGTTTGGATCCAATCATCTTCATTTAAGTCTGCATCCTTCATTATCCGGAGAGAGGGTATCTGGATTTCGATCGGCAAGACTGCCTCCATGCCATAGACTAGGGAGAAGGGAGTTGCCCCGGTTGACGTCCTTGCTGAGGTGCGGTACCCATGAAGAGCGAACGGTAACATCTCGTGCCAATCTTTATAGGTCACTGTCATCTTCTGCACAATTTTCTTGATATTTTTATTGGCTGCCTCTACAGCCCCATTCATCTTCGGCCGATAGGGGGAAGAATTGTGGTGCTGTATCTTGAATTGTTCACAGAGTTCAGTGATCATTTTGTTATTGAGATTGGTACCGTTGTCCGTAATGATCCTTTCCGGGACACCGTACCGACATATCAGATTATGCCGGATGAAACGCGCCACGACGCTCTTGGTTACCGTGGCATATGAAGCTGCCTCGACCCATTTCGTGAAGTAATCGATTGCCACCAAGATGAAGCGGTGTCCATTGGATGCCGTCGGTCGGATTTCACCGATCATATCGATGCCCCACATTGCGAAAGGCCAAGGTGCCGTTAGGACATTCAAAGGAACCGGAGGGATATGCACCTTGTCAGCATAGATCTGGCACTTATGACAAGTCCGGGAGTGTTGGTAACAATCGGCTTCCATTGTGGACCAGAAATATCCTGCCCGAAGGATTTTCTTAGCCATGGTGTGTCCACTGGAGTGCGTTCCGAATGTACCTTCATGTAGTTCCATCATGATTTTCTCCGCTTCAGCCTTATCCACACAACGTAGCAGGGTTGAATCATGATTCCGTTTGTAGAGAATGCCGTTGCTGAGGAAGAATTTTGCAGCAAACCTCCTCATGAACTTCTTATCATTGACAGATGCGCCCTCAGGGTATTCCTGAGCTTCCAAGTACCTCTTCACCTCGTGATACCAGGGTTTTTCAGTTACCTTCTCAGTCTCGAGCTCACAGCAGTATGCCGGTTCATCCAACTTCCAGATTAGGATTTGGGGAGCCTCATTGTCCCATTTAACTTTAAACATTGAAGACATCGTGGCTAGTGCGTCCGCTAGCTGATTTTCCTCTCTGGGGAAATGTTCAAAAGTTATCTCTTCAAAGTGGGGGAGCAGGGTCGATACATACTCCTTGTAAGGAATGAGATTCGGGTGTTTCGTATCCCACTCGCCTTTGATCTGATTGATCACGAGAGCGGAATCTCCGAAGACACTTAGAAACTTGATCCTCAGGTCGATTGCAGCTTGTAAACCCATGATGCATGCCTCATATTCTGCCATGTTGTTGGTGCAGCTGAAACATAATCGGGCGGTGAGTGGAGTATGGGTCCCCTTGGGAGATATGATTACAGCACCGACGCCGTTACCCAAAGCATTGGAGGCTCCGTCAAAATGCATAGACCATCGGGATCCTTCCTCAGGTCCTTCATCCGGTCCAGGTACTTCACAGTCAGTTACCACCATGATGTCTTCGTCCGGAAAATCAAAGTTCAATGATTGATAATCGTCCACGGGTTGGTGTGCCAAATGATCAGCCAGTACACTCCCCTTAATTGCTTTCTGAGTTGTATACTGGATGTCATATTCTGTTAAGATCATTTGCCATCTCGCTATCCTCCCAGACAGAGCGGGCTTTTCAAATATGTACTTGATGGGATCCATCTTTGAAATCAATAAAGTAGTGTGAGTCAGCATATACTGTCTCAGCCGGCGAGCAGCCCATACAAGAGCGCAGCAAGTTTTCTCAAGCAGTGAGTAACGAGACTCACAGTCGGTAAACTTTTTGCTCAAGTAATAAATAGCGTGCTCTTTTCGGCCAGACTCGTCATGCTGCCCCAGCACACACCCCATTGAATTATCAAGCACTGTCAAGTATAGTATCAGAGGTCTTCCTTCCACTGGTGGCATAAGAATGGGTGGCTCTTGGAGGTATTCCTTTATTCTTTCAAAGGCGGCCTGACATTCATCATTCCAGCGTACCACTTGATCTTTCTTCAGTAATTTGAAGATTGGCTCACAAGTAGCAGTCAGATGTGAGATGAATCGGGCAATGTAATTCAATCGTCCTAGGAAACCTCTGACTTCTTTCTCTGTTTTTGGGGTCGGCATCTCTTGAATAGCTTTAACCTTGGCAGGGTCCACCTGGATACCTTTATCACTTACAATGAAACCTAGCAATTTTCCGGACCTCACCCCGAAGGTGCATTTGTTGGGATTCAATCTCAACTTGTACAACTTGAGTCGGTCAAACAACTTCCTCAGATGATCAAGGTGCTCCTCCTCAGTTTGAGACCTTGCAATCATGTCATCAACGTATACTTCAATCTCATGATGGATCATATCATGAAATAAAGCAACCATGGCACGCTGATAGGTTGCCCCAGCATTTTTTAATCCGAATGGCATGACCTTATAACAGAAGGTGCCCCACTGGGTCACAAAGGTAGTCTTTTCCATATCTTCTGGAGCCATCTTGATCTGATTATACCCTGAAAAACCATCCATGAAGGAGAACACCTTGTGTTGAGCTGTATTGTCAACAAGGACATCAATGTGAGGTAGGGGGAAGTCATCCTTGGGGCTGGCCCTGTTCAGATCCCTGTAGTCAACACACATTCTGACCTTGCCGTCCTTCTTCGGCACTGGCACAACATTGGCAACCCACTGAGGGTAAGAAGTTACTGCAAGGAAACCCGCATCAAACTGTTTCATCACCTCAGCTTTAATCTTCTCAGACATCTCTGGACGCATTCGTCGAACTTTTTGCTTTACTGGAGGGCAATCTTCCTTGGTTGGCAAATGGTGAACTACAATGTCGGCATCCAAACCAGGCATATCTTCATAAGACCAGGCAAAGATCTCCATGTAGTCTTGTAGCATCTGGATCAATCGTTGCTTCACGCTGAGCTCTAGATTGGCACCAATTTTGACCTCTTTCCTATCTGTCTCAGTACCCAGGTTAATTGTCTCCACAGGCTCTTCATGTGGTTGAATAGCCCTCTCTTCCTGTAGTAGCAGTCTTGCGAGTTCACCAGGCACTTCGCAATCATCTTCACCTTCGTCTTCGGCCAAGTTGATCGGATTTTCGAAGTCATAACTGGCGGTAGCAGAGCTGTTGCCAGTGAGATCCAGAGTGGATTGAAACCTGTATAAGTGAGTGTGTGTAAATATAGCTGTTTTGCAATATATATAACACAGAAAGAAAAGGAGCACAAGATTTGAAATGCAACAAACGTCCAATGTTTTGATTGATGATATATGAAAATGTCATACAAAAAGCCCTCACAAATGGAGCTACGATGCCCCGGGCAGGACATCGAGCCAACAGAGTTTTAACATATTGTTTGTTACAAATTTGGAAATCAAAAGAAATCAATTACTGCGTGACAAATGTGATAGGGGTAAAGTCCTTTGCTGTCCAGTTGTTTGGTCCGTCGCCGGCAGTTGGGTAGATCCAATTATTAAACTCAGCTTCCTCCACATCCTCCTCAATAGCATTCACCCTTGAGCTGGAAATAAACACCGGAGCCTTTCCAATCTTCTCTTTGCGCACCGCCTTCTGAGCCTCTGCAGTAAAGCCTAGCCCAAACTTGTCGTTCTTCTGAGTGAAGTCAGGAAGCTGACCCCAGTGTGCACCATTGCCTTTCTGAACCACAGCCCGGGCATCCCTTAGGGAAACCATCTTCAAGGAATCATTCTCTTCGGCCATTGTCTCCGCAGCTGCTGAAATTGGATGTACCTCCTCGAAATGTTGGAAGGGAGTTTCAATAAATTCTCCGTCCATCTCGATGTACCTGAAGGAATTCAAATGGCTCACCATATACTCCTCTTCTCCTTGCACAGTGACAATTTTCCCCCTGACGGGATACTTCAGCTTTTGGTGTAAGGTGGAGGTCACTGCCCCAGCTTTGTGGATCCAAGGTCTACCCAACAGACAGGAGTACGATGGACGTATATCCATCACGTAAAAGGTAGAGTCAAACACTTGAGAGCCCACACGAATAGGGATGTTAACCTCTCCATGAACCATCCTCTTGGAACCGTCAAAGGCTCTGACGATGATATTGCTGGGTTTCAACTCCAAGCCCTCATAATCCAGACGATCCAAAGCCTTTTTCGGAAGAACATTCAAGGAAGAACCAGTGTCCACCAATACATGTGCCAGAGTAGTGCCCCTGCATTCAATAGAGACATGCAGGGCATCATTATGGTTTCTCCCTTTTGCGGTCAGGTCAGCATCTGAAAAGCCCAAGCCGTTGTCCGCCGTCAAATTGGCTATGCAGTCAGTGAACTGGACTGCAGACGTCTCTTGCGGCACATGGGCCGTCTTGAGAAATGAGATTAATGCCTTTGCGTGAGCCTCGGAACATAGCAATAGGGAGAGCAGGGAGATCTTGGAGGGTGTATGCCCCAATTGTTCGACAACATTAAAATCACTTTTCTTTATTATCTTCAGAATCTCCTCCATTTCTTGTCGGGAGGCCTCAGCATTCACGGGTATTGGTGCCTCCATCCGGGCAGGCTCTTCTTCAATCCCTTTGCCCCGAGCATTTGATGACTCGGCAGCAGGGGACACAATTTGATCAGCAACAGGACTTGGTAAACTTGCAGGTTTTATGAGGAGGGGTTTTCGAATAGCGGGAGGCGCAATGTCAGGCGAGAAGAGCCTGCCACTGCGGGTGACTTTAGCTGGACCGGTGATGTCGCAAATACTGGCACTAGCATCAAATTCTTGCTTGATTCCATTTACATATACGTCTGCCCCATAATGCCAGGGGACAGCCTTATCAGACACGTAGGAGAGGGGTCCTGGAACAGTAATGATCACAGGCGCAACTGTCAAGATTTGAATAGGCTTCTTTGGGGGAGCCTTGATTGGATTTTTGAAGATGGTAATCACGGAAACTTCTTTTATTGGAACCAATTGAACAGCAGTCTTTTTGAATAAAATCTCCTTGCTATCCATTAGGCCTTGGATGCCTAACCTTAGCAAGGGACAATCGGATAGGGAAATAACACAGAATGGGCAACCTTCGCCGCAACCCGGAAATAAACCGGCCCGCAGTAGGTTCTTCTTAACAGTCTTCAAAGGGGTAACAACTTCATCTATCGAAACAGCATACACTTCTTCCTCAATGGCACTTACCCTATGCTGGGGCATAGGAGCCGTTACAACATTCGGTCTTTCCGGCGCTTCAAACTGAATTTCTTTTGCGTCAATTAGATCTTGCACTTTGTTTCTCAAGGCCCAACAATCATCAGTAGTGTGCCCGGGACTATCAGAATGATAAGCGCACCGGGCATTCGGGTTGTATTTAGGGGACGCAGTGTTGACGACCTTAGGAGCTTCTTTGAGGGTCACCAGGTTGGTGGATAACAGTTGGGGTAAAATTTGAGATAATGTCATACTCAATCGGGTATACTGCCTCTTGGGCCTTTCACTTCTTTGCTGATTGTACTGCTGAGGAGCAGCAACAGGTTTAGAGATGACCAAAGCATTAACGGCTTGGCGACTTTCGGGCTTGACTTGTCTTCTAGGGCCATAGACAGCGCTTGCTTCTTTCTTAAATGGCCTCTTCTCAGCACTTGTAGAGGCAGCTTTCTGTATCTTGCCTGACCTGATACCAGCCTCAATTCTTTCTCCTGTTAATATCAGATCTGTGAACCCAGCGGAGGAGTTACCAACCAAATGATTAAAAAACGGACCAGATAACGTTCCCAGAAACATATCAACCAGTTCTCGATCAGTTAATGGAGGCTGCACCCTGCCAGCCAAATCTCTCCATTTTTGAGCGTACTCTTTGAATCCTTCACCCGTCCCTAGAGACATACCCTGAAGTTGGGTACGCGTAGGAGCGAGATCAGAATTATATTGGTATTGTCTGTAGAAAGCAGTCGCCAAATCCTCCCAGTGCCGGATGCTAGCTCCGTCTAATTGGTAGAACCATTCAAGCTGAGACCCCGAGAGGCTGTCTTGGAAGAAGTGAATCCAGAGGTTTTTATCCGCCGTGTAAGGTTGGATTTTCCTTACATACGACCTCAGATGCAACTTTGGGCAGGAGACCCCATCATACTTGGCGAAGGCAGGCGCCTTAAACTTGTGTGGAATTACTACTCCAGAAGATAATCCCAAATCCCCGAAATCCAGTCCCGGCACGTTCTGAATTTCCATAGCGCTCAAACGGTCCTCCAATTGTTTATATCTGTCAGCAGCAGGTGGGTATTGTTCCTCGTTATAGTCCGTCTCGTTGTCGGAGACTGCGGGACTAGGAGCTTCTCCCCCTTGGGGACTGTTTTTCTCTGCGGAAGAAGTGGTCGGATCAGCTTCATTGTGGAGTGTGTTCCCAAATCTGCGTCCGGTGTTGAACATTGCCGTCCTCTTTTTCTTCTTCTTCTTCAAGAGTAGAGTCTTCAACTCTTGCTGTCCCTGGGCTAGGCTTAAGACCATTTCTTGAAACTGTGCACCTTGGGCCTGGAGGGCCTTGATTGCTTGTTCACTGGATGACTCCGAATTCATGATGACTGTTCACATAAACAGCGAAGAAAATTAAGCAACCTGTGAAATAGGGTACCTGCTATGCATATGGTGTAATGGAATGCGTATGTTTTATGTTTTCAAAGACAAATAAGATTCAACTTTGTAGACAAAAAAGGGAAACACACTTCATTAGATTAAAATTTTTCAATTGTTCAACAATTCGCCCTTAGGCATTACAGGAATGAAAAATACGGAAAAGGAAATAAAACTACAAAAGGGAATAATCAAAGCTCATCAATGCTCCCATGGCCTTCTCCTCTCAGTGCTGATGTAGTTGTTCAGGACACGTTCTTCCTCCAATTGCTTAGTCAGCCTTTGGACCTTCCTTTCCTGCTCGTTGAACTTCTCCCGATAGAAATCCCGTTCTTCCTTTAGCTGTGCCCAAGATCTCTTCATGGTGTCAAAATCAGTAGGTATCTGAGGAGGGAGGACAGTTGAAGGAACCCCATCTTCATCGGGAGTCTCAAGGATGATTGGTCTGACGGCTTCGTATGGCATACCTAGCCTCTGAGCACGGATGCGGACCCATTTGCAATAGGGCTCCAATGGTAAAGAAGTTTTTGGTCCTAGCTCATGTGGGTCAGCTTTGTGGATTCTGTCCCAAGCTCTAATGAATCCCTGTCGTAGTTTGTCACTGCCTGCCTGAAACTCAAAATGGAAGTGAGGAACCAGCATTTCATGGGGCCCATCTCCTCTGGCTCTTCCGAACTGACGGAGAGCTAAACACGGATTGTAAGAGATTCCTCCTTGGATACCAATCAACGGGACATTAGGGTATTCTCCGCAACGGTCGATAACAGCTACCTCATCCAAGCCTCTGAGAGTCCAAGTGATATCCTTATCTGTGAGAGACATTAACCTTCGAGCCCAACCTTTTCCTTCTTCATTCTTCAGCACGGACTTAGGAAGGTGCGAAATAAACCACCTTACCAGCAAAGGAGCACAACACCACGGAGTTCCCCGTTTTCGAGCAGTACGAGCATGGAGTTGTTGTAGAATGTCACCCAAGAGAGTGGGTACCGGATTTCGAGACATGAAGATTCTTATGACATGGATACTGATGAAAGTGTCAGGGTTGGGAAACAATACCAGACCATAGATCAAAAGAGCCAGAACATCTTCATATGCTTTGAAGTCCAAGTCATTCCAGAAATCATTAGCCTTGCCAACCAGAAATTTGACCAAAAAACCCTTGATCCCATTTCTAGTTTCCCAGTTGGACAATACCTCTTCTTTGGTCAAGGGGAGAATTGCAGCAATCTCTTCAGGCCTAGGAGTCTTTTCCAAACCAGTGAAAGGAGTTTGTTCCAAAACAGGAATCCCAAGCAAGTAAGAGAACTCTTCCAGGGTAGGAACCAGCTGGAAGTCTTGAAAGGTGAAACAATGATGCAGAGGGTCATAAAACTGGGTCAGAACACTTATCAGTTGTTGGTCCCATTTTGCAGTGATCAAGCCAAGGAGGGAACCATGTCTGTTGATGAAGGAGGTAGTGTTTGGAATTCTTTCAACCAGATCTTTGAGTAAAACTGGTGGTTGAACAAAGTTGAGCCGGACAGTATTTCTACGCACGGGCATCATGATGTCCTACAAAACAGAGCAAAGATGAAACCTTTTTGTCTTTGAAATGGGTTAGCTTTGCATGCAATGGTATGATGGTATGATGCTATGATGAAGCACATCACAAGTATTCACATAGGCAGATAAAGCACACAAGTCACACAAGACACCCTTAGGTTTCAGGCCAGCATGAGTTTCAGGTATTACCCTCTTTTGGTTTTGTTGGTTAAAACCTGTCCTATCAAAAGTAACCGGGTTCTAGAGGATCTCAAATCATTGGCTACCCTCAATCGGTCATAACTCCAGCATCGCAATCTTTTCTCGCGGCCAGAACCATCTCGAGAGTTTAGCCTCAATGAGTGTAGCATACTGCTACTGTCCTAATAGCCAAGTTGGTCAATTTAGGGTTCTAAGGTTGGTTGGTGTTTAATGACCCCTTAGAAGACCTATATTCTCCCCATTACAACACAAGGGATATAGGTACAGACTAAGATGCCACACCAACGTAGCCACTGCTTCACCCATGTCGGTCTACGCCGGACAGGTCCCTCACAGATTATGCTACCTAAAAAGGGTATTTCCCAGATCCGGGTTAGGACCTATGAAACTCCAATGCAAAGCCCACAAACATAAAAGCAAACAAAGCAAACAATTGAAAACACAGGTGATCTAAAACCCTAAGGTTACTCCACTTTTAAGTACATGTCCCCAGCAGAGTCGCCAGTTCTGTGATACGGTGGGAGAACTGACTTGAGGTTTGCGTTTGTATTCGCAAATGTTGCGGTTAGCAAGAGTCGCCACCGACTTTTTATTTTATCCTAAGGAAAGGTTAAAAAGCACAGCAAAAAACCTTTTGAGATGTTTTCTTGGGTTCGGGGAGTAGATTATAGAAAGGGAAGGTATTAGCACCCTTTCTATCCATGGTTATCCATGGGCTCTTAGTTACTTGCTTAGATCACTTGCCTTTTGTTTTCAATTGTTTTAAATGGTGCTTGAGTGTGTGGGTTTTGAAAATGTTTTGAAAAGATGCCAATGTGGTGGCAACCTTTGCAATGATCCATGTGGGGATGTATACAAAGATGTATGTCTTTTGAAAAGGTTTTCATTTTTTGAAAGTTGTTTTGAAAGTGTAGTGAAGTGTGGTTTGAAAAATAGGCAAGTGTTTTGTTTTTGCAAGTTGGTTCAAGTAACTAAGAGGTTATCTACTCCTAAATTTCTCGAAAGATTATTGCTATACTTTAACCCTTTTAACAAGTTTGCACCACCATTGTATTTGGTGGGCAACCTTGTGTTAGGATGTGAAAAGGGACAGGCGCGGGTCATCGTTTAGACCATAGTTGTAACGACGTTAAATGTCTTTGGGCAATTTCTCTAAGGGACTTGATCATTTGTTTTGTTTGTTTTGAAAAGTTTTATCGAGGGACTATGATCATTCAAACCGTTTGCTTTGCCCAAAGATGTTCAACATACAATATGGCCCATTTATTTGAAGGCAACAAGTGGAATACCCTAGGGGGTGCAAGTGTGATTTGTGTGTCCATTTTCATGCTTGTTTGTCTTGTATTAGGTCAAACTAATTTTTATCGTTTTTTCGCATACAAACCCTAATTCTAGCATGTTATTATTTAGAAAGCAATAAAGTGCGAAATTAAAATTACTAAGCTATTACACAACCAAATATGGGAAGGGGGGTACAAATGTTCAAATGGGGATATTGACAAGTAATTTAAACCTAAAATTATTACATCAATTTTGAATATTTGCATAGTAAATAAATTGCATAATTTAAATGGAAATTAAATAAATATGTAAAATGCAAAAAAAAAAAGAGAGTTTTTATGTATGAGAAAAGTATGGTTTATGTAAAATAAAAATAAGAAAATAAAAAGGTATTATTTTGAGTATTTTCAACTTTTAGGGCAAAAACCCTAATTTTAAAGAAGATGTATTATTATCTAATTTAATACAAGTATTTATTTATTATTTACAAAAATAAAAATAAATGAAGTATATTATAAAAAAAAGTATTTTTTATATCAAATATTAATAAGATGAAAAATTCAAATATTTTTATATTTTAACTTAAATATATTAATAAACATATATATATATATATATATTAAGTTCTTAAATATGCATTATATACAAAAATAATATATATTTAATATTTTAATAGAATAAATAAAAAAAGTATTTTTTATGTGAAATATTTCAGAAGGTAAATAAAAATAAAAAAATGTATATGAATGTATTTACACTATTTTTTTATATTTATTCTAAATAAAAATATGTATATATTTATGTATAAATGGAAAGAAAATCAAATAAAACCCAAATAAAATCAAGAATGATGAGAAAAATATTTTCAAAATTTTAATATGCTGAGAAAAAATAAACAAGTCAAATAAAAAAAGAAAAAGTCAAAAAGAAATAAAAATAAGGCAAATGGGCTTGGGGGGTGAGAAAATGGAAATAGGGTGCAAAAAGAAGAAACCACACAGGCCCAGCCCATGTGGCTTCATCTTCAACCTTCGTTCAACAACATTCAAAAAAACGTGCGCCCTGTACTCCAGCTGCTAACTCCTGATTCCTGGCTTTTTAACAAAAACTCATAACATGAAAAATGCTCAGCATGAAGAGACGATTCCAACCATGTATAGAACTTAATCTAACTCTCTAAGATGAGAGAGAATTTCTCTCCCCCTCTTTTCTGACCTAACTTTTCATCAATGTTCAGACATGAAATTCTCTAAGCACACGAAACATAAATGAAATCTAATCATATGAGCATGTTCAGGGCTATGATTGTGACATATTTTCTTCAAAAACCTAAAGCTAACAATGCCTAACAAGAGAGATAGAACTCCATAAATATACCTGTTCAGTTGGAATCGAGCTGGGCAATGGAGGATGTTTCAGAATGAAATGAGGACTTGTACAGCTTCCTTGAAGTGTAAGGAAGCTTTTCCAATTCCTACTTTGCCTTGAAACTTCCTGAATCGAGCTAATGAACTCCAACTGCAAAACAGAAAATTAAAAAATGGTGAAGTGGCTTGGAGGTGTTACAGGTCAGGTTTCAGATCATGGTCAGCTTGCATAGGTTGTGAGGAAGATAGAGGAACAGGTTTGGGCAAGAATGCTTGAAGGAAATGGGAGTTGGCACTCAAACTGCAGAGCTTGCTCTGTTTGTGCAGTTTTGAGGTGATTTTGAGATGGAGGGTGCTTGAGAGGTTCAGGACTCGTGCCAAAGCTTGGATATGGTCTATGGAATATGTTTGATAACTTTGTTCTTCTGTTTCTAAGCTGAGATGAGAGTTGTGATAAGTTATGCAATGTTACTTGAAAATGAAGCAAGCAAAGGTCACTTTTGTTTTTTTAGGTGAGTAGGGGCCTCTAATCCTGCTGCATAATCCTCTCTTGATCAGAGCAACTTGTCCATAATCTTGTGTCAAGAGGATTTTGCTTGTACTTGCTTGGATTTCAATTTGACATAAAGCTAGCTTTTTACAAAAATGGATAAAGCACTTTATCTAGTTTAGGATTAATCCAATATGCAATGTTAGAACACAAAGAACATGGTCTTAACTCATTGAATATGCATTAAATTATTGAGTATGGATTGGTTCAAGGACCTGTAATCAAGCATAAAGCAAGCTGAGTTCAAATTTGCAAAGTTATGAACATGTTTTGATGAAGAACAAAAGTGAATTTTTGCCAACTTGTGAAATTCGAATCTCTCAAGTTATGAGGTTGTTTGATGAGTTCTTGGACATTTTGGAAAGCTTGGAATGTGTACTACAATCCATCTTTGAAATGCAATTTGAAATTCCAAGTGGAAGGGTATGAAAAGTGGCCTTGAAGTAGGGTAGAAAACCTTGTCAAAATAGGTCAAATTTCACTAAGTTAAAAGATGGTTTAGTGCCCTTATTCAAAAAATCATAACTTGAGATACAAGCTTCAAATGAGAAAACTTTGTGAATCAAAGTTGTAGATTTTGCAACAAGCTACAACTTTCATGTTTTGACTTTTGTTTGAATCCCAATGGATCATGGTGAAAAGATGGGGCAAAGTTGGGAAAAAATTAGGGTTTTTCATAACTTAGAAAAATTCTAAGTTATGAAAAATTCCATTTTCAAACCCTAATTTGCATTTTGTGATTTCTTGGTGAACAAGTTTCATGATTTGTAATGTTTTGATGAAAAATGAACCTTGACTCTTGATTTTGACCAAAAAGTCAAAGTTTGACTTTTCAGTATACAGTCAAAATTGATCAATTGACTGGGAAATTCAACTGTCAATCTTGTGTACTTGGGATCTTTTGAGCTTGATGAACATGTCAAGATAATTCCATGGGGTCCTTGAGTCCATATGTGAGCTTGGTTTGCCATTGGCTAGGTCAAACAGTCAAAAATTGCCCTTGTGCAGTCAAAACCTTAAAAATGACCATTTTGCCCTTTTGATGATCTGATCAAATTTCTTGTGGAATTGTGATCCAAACTTGATCAAATGGTTCATATGAGTTCATAATGTTGATGTGGATCAAATTTCATGAGGTTTGACTGTCAATTGGCCACAGTTGACTTTTTCCCCAATACAGCTGATTTCTAGGTCAACTGTCCAATTGACTGGGTAAAACTTGGAATCAAGACTTGAAACTTGGTATAGGTAAACTTGGGAGTCCAACATGAAGCATGAAAGTCATCTTAGGCATTTTAGGTCAAAACATCTTTAGGCAAACACAAACCCTAATTTGAGTCCACAGTGCAAGGAGAAGTCTTGAGTAGGGGAAACCCTAATTGGATCTTGATCTCCAAAGGTCTTGTGATGAGAAAATGTTGAGGAAATGGGAGGGCAAATTTTGGGGTACAACACCATGATAGCAATGTTGCAAAGTATCTTAGCATTTTTGAGGGACCAAGATCATTTTGTTTAGGCAACTTTTGAATAGCGTCATCGAGGGACTATGATCTTATATTTGTTTTGTTTTGCCAAGATACTTCGCATGCGTAACATGGCCATTTTATTTTAGGCAACCAAGTGGGAGAAACCCTAAGGGTGCTTGTGCGCAAAGTGTATCATTTTCATGCTTTTGATTTTTGTCTTGTATTTAGGGTTTTCTATTTGTTTTGTTTCGTTCTTGTCATACAAACCCTAATTACTAATCATGGCATATGATAGCAATAAATTGCGTAATGTAAGTATACTAAGCTATTACAACAATTTTATGGGAGGGGGGAATACAAGTTTGAGTGGAGATTTGCACAAATATAAAGCTAAATATATTATTACAACCAAATCGAATTTGCGCGAATTAAAATAAATATAATACAATATTTAAAATGTAATGCAATATGTATGTAAAGAAAAGATGTTTTATGTCTTCTTTTTTGTATAAAAGAATATTTAACTTAAACCTAAAAATTATAAGGAAAAATATTTAATTTTTGAAAGGGGTTAAACCCTAATTTTTGTTTTGAAGAAAATAATGTCTCTATATTATTATTTTGTGCATTTTTTTGTATAAAAAATAAATAATATTATATATAAATATTAAAAATTAAATATGTACAAAAAATAAGTATTTGTAAATAGGAAATGTAAAATAAAAATAAAAATATTAAGTATATTTAATTATTTTTATAAGTTTATTAATAAAATAAATTATATTCTATCAAAATAAATTAATTTTTTATGTGAGAAATAATAAAAAATAAAATAAAAGTGTAAAAATAAATAAATTATTTTTTAGGATTTTTTTATCATTAAAGAAAATAATTAAAAGTATTAAATATAAAAAATGAAAAAAATAAAATATGAAAGAGTTAGTAGGGAGTGTAATAGCAGATCAATGGTGGTGTTTAGCAAAAACAAAAAAGGCCCAAGAAACAAAAAAACCCAAACAGACTTCATCCCTGTCCTGCCTTCTCTTCCTCACGCCATAGCCAGTTCAACCTGTATCTTCCTCATGCTTGCATAAAAATGAAAACTTATAACATGAAAAATGTAGCATTTGAGCTCACGATTCCAACCATATAAATTATGTAATCTAACTATCAAAGATCAAAGAGAATTTTGAAACCCCTAAATCGTGACCTAAAATTTTCAGAGATTTCACTCCAAATTCTCTTAGCACAAGTAATATAAATGCAATATAATGATATGTACAACTTTGTTATAATGAGAACTACATTTTTTATTCACAAATCGTGGTTTGAGGTTGCCTGTATAAGGAGATAGAGTTTGAAAAAATACCTCCTTCAGCTGGAATCGTGTATGGAAATGTAGGGACTTTAATGGAGGCCTGATGATTACTTGAGCTTCCTTGAGCTTCCCTGAATCTATTCCAACTCTTACCTTGCTCTGAAGATGGCTAGAACTCCCTGACCAAGTCCAACTGCAAGCTTCAAAGTTAACAATGGCAGGTAGTGAAACAGAGGTTACAGAACAGGGATGATGGTTTGGATGAGTTTGATATCTAATATGTAAGATGTTTGGATGAGTTAAACACAAAACGCACCAGCCAAATGAGAGTTAGATGTGTATATGCAGAAACTGTATGTTTGGGCAGTTTTTTTGGTGTTTTGCTGCTTGAGATAGTTTCAATTCCTTGCCAAGCGTGTTATGTGTTGTACATTGTTTGCATATTAGTATAGAAATGATCTAAAGTCATCTCTCTATCAGTTGTACAAGCCCTAGCCTTTTGGCAACTTTTCTTGTACTTGAAGCAAAGTGACAAGACCAAACCCACATGCTTGTACCAGCTTGCTTTAGGGTTGGTATGAGTTTGTACAAGTTGCTTGAGACCTGTGTGGTTTACTTGTATCAAGGGGACAGGTTCAAAGCTCCAAGTTGACAAGTTTGCAAAAGTGCTTCTTTATGAAAATGGCAATGGAGCCTTTTTGCCCAAAATGGAATTACAAGTTGTGTAAAAGTTCAAAAGCAAGGATAAAGAATTTGACAACTGAGTATGCATTTAATTAAGGAGTGCGTAGTAAGTTTAGTACCTGTAAAGCATGAAATAGCCAGCATAGGTTTGGTTTGCAACTTGGTTCTTCATGAAAATGGCTTGAACAAAAAGTGAGAAAATGCCAACTTCCTCTCTTCGATTCTCCCTACTCAAAAATGATCTTGGAGAGTTCTGGGAAATTTTGGAAAGCTTGCAATGTTATCTATAATCCATATTTGAAATGCATTTTGAGATACCTCTTGGAACTAGGTGAAAAATTTCCATGAAGTTGGGTCCAAAACCTGCCTAAATTAGGGCAAAATTTCACTAAGTTAAGAAGTTCATGACAGTGCATTCACAAATTTATAACTTGAGATCCAAGCATCTTTAGGGAAAAGTTTGTGAAGAAAAGTTGTAGATTTCATGAATGCATACAACTTTCATGTTTGGGACTTTCCTTGAATCAAAATGCATCATGGTGAAAAAGTGGTGCAAAGTTGAGAAAAAATAAGAAAAATTTTATACTTAGAAAAATTCTAAGTTATGAAAATTTCAAATTCAAAACCCTAATTTTCAAATTTGGTTTTCTTGGTCAACAAGTTTCACATTTTGACATATCTTGATGAATTATGACCCTTGGAACTTGATTTTGACCAAAAAGTTAAAGTTTGACTTTTCAGTGTACAGTTGACTTTTGATCAGTTGACTACAAATTTCATCTGTCAATCCAATGAACTTGAGATGTTTTCAACCATGTAATTAAGTCAAGATGATGCCATTGAATCCTTGAAATCATGCTTGAACTCAATTGGTCTATTGCTAGGTTAAAAATCAGAAATTGCCCTTCCTCAGTCAAAACCCTAATTTTGACCATTTTGCCTTTTTGATGATTTGATCATATTTCTTGAGGAGTTGTAATCCAAACTTGATCAAATGGTACATATGAGTCTAAAATGTTGATGTGGATAAAAAATTATGAAGTTTGACTGTAAATTGGCCATGGTTGACTTTTTCCCCAATACAGCTGATTTTTAGGTCAATTGTCCAATTGACTGATCAAAAATGTGGTTCAAGGCTTGAAACTTATCATGAGAAATCTTATGGGTCCAAAATGGTGTATGAAAGTCATATGAAGCATTGGTGGTCCAAAAATTCTTGTGCAAACTCAAACCCTAATTTTGGGTTATCAGTACAAGATGAGATGTCTTGAGCTGACCAAACCCTAATCTTGTCTTGAGTCAAAGAAGTCTTGTGAGAAAAGTCTTGATAAATGAGAGGGAAAATTTTGGGGTACAACACCTATCATCTCATCTGGCTGACAAATTTTGACAGCATGGATCTAAACAAGGGCCCAATCTCACTTGGCGTCAACCCTTAAGCCCGACTGACACCTCAAAAGTCCAACATTTATTGATATATATCTGAGTTACGCATTACATGCATTGATCAGTCATTCTACGCATTAACACCCATATCTGCATGCATACATGACATATCATAAACCAGGACTTAGGACCTCCCAAAAAAATCCTGGGTCAATTTCCACGGGAATCAATATTCTCAATCTACATGCAATCTCTAACTAAGTCGGTAACATCTCTCTAACCATGCCTCCCAGTGATTCTTTCATACAAGCATTCTTTATCAAACTGAACCATAAGTAGCCTTATGTATGACCATTTAGGACGTGAGAAACCTCACGCATTCTTCTGCCAAGACGTGAGCAGCCTCGTGCATTTCTTTATTCGTGTTTCATAAAAAAGGCGTGATCAGCCTCACGCAACCTCATCTATTATTCATTAGTAGGCAGCCCTACGAAGCATGAGCAACCTCATATGTCCATACGTAAGAAGCCTTAGGTAAAAGTCATGAGCAGCCTCACACTTTCCAATCATCTGATCGATGTCTCCCAGTGATCTTACCAGCATTAGAAACCTTGTTGCCCGCTTCACCTTTCCAAGTTGATACTATTCTAATAAGCCCTACTGACATTGGTGTAAAGTCCAGTTCTCATATGACAGTGTTCCAATCTCCATTTGGAAGCTAATCCTTATCACCAGTTCTCAGTCGGTAGCCTACCTTAGGCACTGATTCCGCAGTTCAAACAAAATGGGCATTGCATTTATCAATCATCACATCATTTTAATTCATAATATTATCATACTAAGCATACATACCATGCATCATGCATACATCAAGCATAATCATAGCAAACATGCATACATGCATTACATTCAATCATATATGCCAATGAAAACTGCGGAAAAATCTCAAGGCATGGCTACCAACTAATACTATCCAATCTCAGCACTATCCATTCATCTTTCTATCACTATGGCTACCTCGGTTGAGAACAGACACAACCGCCAAAGGTACCGCTATCACAATTTCACCAGGCAGCTTACCTATGATTCATATCCAAGGCCTAATCATCACCAGCCTCTGGGAATTACACTTGCAATTATCAAATTCAAACTTTTCAAGATCAAGTCTTTAAAAAACATATCAAACCTTAGTTGAGAACAGACGCAACCGGTAAAACTTTGATCTTATACCTTAGTTGAGAACAGATACAGCTAGTATAACTTTGATCTAATTCAGAAATTACCTTGGTTAGGAACAGACACAACCAATAAAACTCTGATCTTATATTTGATCTAGTTATCTAAGTTTCGATCACCAAAACACTTTTTCAATCATCTACCCCCTAGGTTATGATAGGTGTGTGAATTACCGGATTCATATTATCCATTCCCTAGGTTGCAATGAATACGTGAATTCATCTTTGTGCCGTTTTTCCCCCTAGGTTGTGGTAAATGCACAAACTTTTTCAATTATATATCCCTTAGGTTGTGATAGCTATGCAAATTTTCAGGGTTATATTATTCATCCCCTAGGTTGTGATGAATAACATAAGCCCACCATGTTGTCTTTTATCCCCTAGGTTGTCATAAAGGAACAGGTTCATCCTCGTACTATTTACTCCCTAGGTTATAGTAAACATGATGAATTCTGTGAAATAACTCATTGCGTCAGTCTCCATGCAGTGATGTGTTATCAAGCTTTTTCAATTATCTATCCCCTAGGTTGTGATATATATGTAAATTTTTAGGTTATATTATTCATCTCCTAGGTTGTGATGAATAACATAAGCCCATCCCTATTATCATTTATCCCATAGGTTGTGATAAAGGCACATGTTCATCCTCGTACTATTTATTCCCTAGGTTGTAGTAAACATGACTAAGTCTACGAAATAACTCATTGCGTCAGTCTCCATGCAGCAATGTGTTATCAAGCTTTTTTAATTATCTATCCCCTAGGTTGTGATAGATATGTGAATTTTCAGGGTTATATTATTCATCCCCTAGGTTGTGATAAATAACGTAAGCCCACCCATGTTGTATTTTATCCCCTAGGTTGTGATAAAGGCACAAGTTCATCCTCGTACTGTTTACTCTCTAGGTCGTAGTAAACATAATGAAATATGCATAATCCATTGCATCAGTCTCCATGCAGCAATGTCTTATCAAACTTTGTTATATTCATCATGTAGGCTGTGATGGATAGAATTGGCGTCTTAAGCTTACTATGTTAGTCTCTATGCGTTGGTAAGATATTTTCAACCCGTATTGTCTACTCCCTAGGTTGTAGTAAATATACGAAATCTGAAATATAACTCCTTGCGTTATTCCAGAAGCAACAATAGGTTATTTGTCTCTCTACAATATAATTCATTGTGTTAGTCTCCATGCGGAAATGTTTTATCAAACTCTACATTATTCATCCCCTAGTCTGCGATGAATATGCAAAATTTGCGTCATTAGCTTACTATGTTAGTCTCAAAATGTTAGTGAGTCAAATTTCAAATTGATATTGTTTACTCTGTGACTGCGATATAGCATGTTGCATCAGTCTCAATGCAGCAATAAGTTATCAATTCTTTAACTTGTGTTATTTGCCTACTAGGTTATGGTAAATACGCAAAAATCTACGACAATCTCTTTTCTAGGTGTTGGCGAGGTATCTGCGTTGTTATATCTAGGTCAAACTTACTCTTCAATCATATCTCTCTATTCAAATTCTGGTAGGATGATACATCATCATCTTTTCATATTTCTTAGTTCAAACTCTGGTAGGATGATACATCATCATCTTTTCTTATTTCTCGGTGCTCTTGGGTATGCTATATCAGTGTATCCTTATTTAATACCGTGTTGGTCCAAATTTTGGGTCTTCCACTATTTAATAACCCTCCGATTTGAATGTGTGAGATTTGTGCATTCTCGTACCATTTAATCGAAGAGTGATTAAATAGGGGCAGTTGTCATATCCCAAATTTGCACGCCTTGGTGCTACGGTCAAAATTAATTTCAAACTTAGATTTTTATAAAATTCTTTTGATTTGCATTAATATTTTGGGGTTTTATAAAAATTCATTCTCAAGTTCAGTTAAAAATATAATAATTTATTTTAAGTTATTTGTATTTTTTAAATAGAAAATATTTGCACACCTTTCATATACTTTCAATTGGATTTATTTACAAATGAGTAATATAGCACAATTGGTAAAGAATGAGGCTTGCTAGCATAAGGTCACGGGTTCGAATCTCTTGTGGTGCATTTTTAAACATTTTTCTATTCCTTTTTTTCACTAATTATCTTTCCTTTTTTGGAGATCAGGCTTTGGGTTTTTCATTCATTTCTAGCTAACTTTCTCTCTAAGTTTTTTAACCTAATTTAATTCTATAAATAGGACTATTGTTGTCCTAGTTTCTCATCCATAATTTCACAATCAAATCCATAATTTCACAATCGTACACCATAGGGTTTCTGAGAAACTCGGTTCATCCTAGCAAAGTCACATTTGTACCTTTAAATATTATCCCCTCCCCACTCACGGGTAAAGACTAGGTCAGGGTAAGCCAATGGTAACTCAAAATCACGGGTTCGCCTGAAAGCACTACCATTAAGCCATTAAGCCACATACGTGGATGGCGATAACACCCCATTTGAATCTTATCTCAGCCTAGACGACATGACCGCGCTGGTAGGACCTTCGTCCAATAGCCGTCATTTTCTACTACATTCATAGGTTTCCTAAACAGTACACTCTAGCCTGAGTACTAAGCCTTTTACCTCAATAGTAACACCCACCCAATATGGAAAACCAGAATACAGCATAACAGATAACCAGTATGGAAAGTAATAAAACACAATGCAAACATATGCTCAGATAAACATCTATGTGATACATTGGAAGAACTGACTTTTTGTTTTGCGTTTTATTGCAAATATTGCGGATAGCAAGAGGCACCACTGACTTTGATTTTATCCAATAAAGGAAAGGGTGAAAAGAACAGGAAAGACCTTTGAGAATTTTCTGAGTAAGGGAGGTAGTTTATGAAAAGGAAAGGTGTTAGCACCCTTTTCATCTGTATTTTTCTACGGGATCTTAATCATTAGCTCACTTCTTGAAAAGGTTTTGTGCTTGTGTATGTTTTGGAAATATTTTGAAAATTCCTAAGTGCGGCAATTTTGTAATGATTCTCATATCGTTGAGAATGTATACAAAATGTTTGTTTTGAAAATATTTGTTGAAAGAAAGTGTTGTGAAAAGATGTTTTAAAGATGCCAATGTAAGGCAATTTTCTTTATAATAACCCTTGTATCAGTCCTCAAGAGTGCTTATAAAGCGCTTTGAAAGTAGTTGTTTTAAAAGTGTGAGGTGTCAAATTTTGTTTTAGTTTGTAAGCAAGCGATTACGAGCGATCTACCTACTCAAAAGTCTTCGTTCTTTTCCTCCTCCTTTAGATAGTGCTACCCTACCATTAGTTAGTAGAAATCCTTATCGTTAGATGTGAGGGACAAGCGCGGGTCATCGCACAGTCATAGAAGGCAACTTGTAGGATGCTTTAGCAATTTTCGTAAGGGAATAAGATCATTTACTGAAGGCAACATCGAAAGGTCATCGAGGGACTACGATCTTTTAACCGAGGGTCTTTGCTAAAGCATCTCACGTTTGAGGGACATGACTGTTTAAATCTGAGGCAACAATTGAGGGTTACCCTAGAGGTGTGCGTGTGTGAAGTATTTTGATTTCAAGTATTTGTCTTGAGATTAGGTTTTCTAATGTTTGTTTTAACTCTTGCCATACAATCTTATTAAACTAACAGTAATAAGGAAAACAGTAAATTGCAGAAATTAAATGTCCTACGCTATTACAACGCTTCGGGGATGGGGGTACAAATTTATGAATGGGGATGAAAAGTAAAGTAAACCCTAGTTAAAATATTACAAGCTTTGAACAATTACATAATTATATAAATGCAAAGAAAATAAGCTAACGCACGGAGATGATGAAGAGGGAGCCCATGTTGCTTTGCTGGATCCAGTGGAGGTGACCTTCAGGAGGTGCATCATGGGGCTTGTGTTTGGTGCATTGGATCTTCCTTTAATGAGATCTAATGGTGATGAGGTGAGGGCACATGATGGACTTGCAAATATTTGGTGTGCTGAATCTGCAAGGAAAAAATATGAAAAAACAAAAGGGTATCACTGGGGCTCAAACCCAGGTCTCTCTAGTATATGCGTGCTTGTTTTACTACTGGGGTGGCTGTTTCATCCGGTTATGAAACAACACCCAATAAATATATTATAAACTCATTTTTCAAATTTAAATGCTATCTTCTTCCTCCTCGTGCATGTAGACAACAACAACACCATTGGTGAATATAATACTCTTCCATTTCTCAACCATTTTAAAAAATGTAAACATGAAAGTTGTTCTAAATTTCACCACGAATTCAACCATGCCACTAACTTTAATTAACACTCAAAGATTAAAAATAATTTTACTTAGTACCAAAAATGAAACCTAACTGTTCAGAGCTCCGACTCTCACTCCATGAGCAAAATTAATGAAAACTAATGATATGGTTAGCTTCAGGATATTGATATCTACATTTTTGCTTTAAAATGTATGCACTAAAGATGCTTGTATCAAAATATCACAGTTTGGAAAACTTACCTCTTGAAGTGAAAATCCAATGCTCTTTACACGACTTCCAGAAGCAATGTGATGATGGATTAAGCTTGCTGGGACCTTCCTTGAGCTAATGGGATAACTACTTTGCTTTAAAAGTTTCTGAATCAATCCAACCAAGTCAAGTTGCAATGGTGAAAAATGGAAATGGTGTATGATGATGGGGTGATTACATAAGTGTGACAGGGGTGTGGATGAGTTCTATATGGTGTATAAATGATGTTTGAATGATAAAAATGGAAAATACACGAGTGGATTCAGAGTTGGCTTCTTAAAGCTCAAGATATGCACTAATGGAGTTTTCTTGGTGATTTTGAGTTTGAGAGTGTTTGAGGGATTGTGAAATCGTGCTTTGGATTGCAAATAGCCTCTCTATTTATAGAGAAAAGGTTTTAGAGGTTGAAACAACCAGATTTGTAAGATCACAAGTTGTGGTTTGTTAGATTGCAAGTGAAGGTTCGTGAGAGTTATGGTTCCAATGTGAGCATGGCCTGATTTTAGGGGTGCTTTGTAGGTTGTAGATGGTTTCTTCTTGGTGTTGAGATGTTTTGAAGTCATAAGCAACAGTGTATGGGCTCAAGGAGTGGACTTTTGTGATTAAAGCAACTTTATCAAAATAGTAATGTTAACTTTGTGCCAAAAATGGAATGATGCATTGGACAAAGCTTCTAATACTTGGATCATGGCTCAAAAGTGTGTGTAATATTATGATTATGAATAGATTTGGAAGTTTAGAGACCTGCAAAGTGATATCTCTAAGCATGGTGTGAGATTTGGCCATATGTTCATCACAAAAATGACCTATAATTCAAGAATGAAATGTCAACTTCATCTTTTCGAATATCTCAACTCAAGTATGACCTTTTAATGCTCTTGGACATTTTGGGAAGTTTGGAACATGATATTCAACTTTCATGTTGACCATTTTGGCTAAATCAATAGGGAAGTTGATGAAAATTGGCCAAGAAGTTGAGATGAAAAACTGACCAAAACTTTTTGAAATTTTTTCTAAGTGTTAGATAAAAATATCACAACTTCATGGGCTCATATCTCTTAATCCAAACACTTTTTGAGGATCATCCCACATTAACAAAGTTGTAGAATTTATCAATCCCTACAACTTTCATGTTGAAAGTTTTCTTTGAATCAACTTGGATCTTAGTGAAAAAATGGCCATGAAGTAGTGATGTTGTTAAGAACAAAACACTTCAAAAATTTCTAAGTGTTGGAAAATTTTCCAACTTTTGACTTTTGTTGACTTTTTTTATTCTTGATGATCAAGTTTGATAGTTTTTAATGTTTTGATGATTCTTGATTTTTGAATTCCAATGTTGACCAAAAAAAGTCAAAGTTTGACTTTTGTGTGATTGTTGACTTTCATCAATTGATTCAATTCTTCAACTATCAATCACTTGTATCTTTGGAAATGTCTTAAGCCATGTAATTAGGTCAAGATGTTGTATTTGAGTCTTTAATATCATACTTTAAGCCATTAGGTCATGCACTAGGCCAAAAGTCAATGATCAGTCATCTTCAATCAAAACCCTAATTTTGGCAAATTTTGACATTTGATGATTTGAGGGCTTTCCTTGAGGAATCGTGATCAACCCTTGATTAAAAGATGGATATCACCTCAAAATGTTGATGTTGATAAAAAATCTTGAAGTTTGACTGTATGTTGACTATAGTTGACTTTTTACTCAATATAGTTGATTTTCAATCATCTGAGCCATTGATTGGGCAAACATGTGATTCAAGACTTGAAACTTTACATAAGCATTATTGAGGACCTATGATGAAACATGAAAGTAATTTGAGACCCTTGCAACCAAATATTCTTTTATAAGCACCAAACCCTAGTTGAAGACCTTTGCTTAGGTGGAGGTTTGACCAGTCAACTCTTGAGTGGCTTTGAATATTTGAGACTTTATGAGAATGTCTTGAAGAAAATGGGAGGGGGAAAATTAAGGGTACAAAAATTTACAAAATGAACAAGTCATAAAGCATACAAATAAACACACAAAGAAAAGAAAACAAGAACTAGAAGCGACTCCGGGATGGACCGGCAATTGGTCAACCTGTCCCTAGTGAAGTCGCCAGCTGAAACAACCGGTTGAACATATCATCGAGGTGAAATAAATGACGTTGCCATCGAGCGTTGTTTATCCCACATGAAGGGAAAGATGATCATCGAGTAAACCTGAGAATGGTAAAATCACGATCAAACGACTGAGAGATCGGGTAAGGGAGTTTGTTACGCGAGAGGAAGGTATTAGCACCCCCACACGCCCGTAGTACTCTACGGTATCTACTCTTGTTATTCTAATCAAAGAGTATGTCCAAATCTAGTGCTTAAGATCTAAAAAGAAAATGCAAAGAGAGAATGCATGCAAAATAAAACACAAGGAAAAGAAGGAAATATTCATAAAGTTTTGCTCGACTGAGCCCCGTGACTAGATGCCTATGTATCCTTTTTAAGGAATCAAAGTGACGTAGTTCTACTCACATATTTGGGTTTAGTTTGTGTTTTGTAATGAACAATATTAATTTCACCTGCTGCCGCAACTCGACCTTTGGAGATTCACGCGTCGGCACAGAAGTGAATTAACATGTTTTTTTCAAAAGTCGATTAGTTTTGATGCAAAGCCCGAAGGCAGAAAAAAAGGTTTGAGTTGGTTGGTGTTTTTTACCTTGAAAGAGGATTTGATAGTTGTTATGTGTTTTATGCATTTTCCAAGAAAAAATAGGTTTTAGTTTTAAGGATGCAAAATAAAAGAAAATAACTAAGGGAGACTATCTAGAATCTAATCCCTAATGTTATCATACAATGATGGCCCTAAGGTCAAGGATGAAAGGGAAATTTCTACCTAAGTTAACATGCATGGATACTTATCCTAATGTCTAGCTCGAAAGCTACTCTAATTGAGTGATCCTAAGGGAACATACAACAGTTAAAAGCCTAAGGGAACATGGTATACACGAAGATAAAAACAAACAAACAATCCACAGGCTGAAGAGAGCACACATATGTCATGAGAAGCGCACACTAGCTCAAGTCACAAAGGCATAACCAAGATATTGCACATCGAGGTAAGAAATGGGAAACTTTAGCCAAGGGGTCATATCAACTGAGCAAAACAAGCGGGATAGGATACGGGAAGCTTTAGCCAAGGGGTCATGTAAACCGAGGCAAACTAGCTATCTATGGGAACAAAAACGTCTATACCATGGTATCATATTACCGGGCAAGAAGAGTAAGAGGAAAAGTGATAAACACGGAGCATCAACGTCGACTAACGTGAGCTTAAAAGAAAGTGTGGGGGATCGATTACAAATCCCTTTTCCATCTGACCGGCTTGATAAGAATAATAGCTCAACTCTAAAGCATTATGGTGCATTACAAGCTAAGGATGACACCGACGAAATGTGGGGGTCGATTGCAAACTCTTTTTTGCTCTCCTTCTTTGAGGACTTATCAAGGGGAATGGGAATGGGCGCCTCTTTTTGATGTCTTTAGGCACAAATGTAAACACACAACAAAAACACCTACTTCAAGGTAGGTCTTTAAACAAGCCGCAAACACAATTAGCAAACAATTGCATAATTGCCTTAAACAGATCTTTAAATAAACCAAAGGGACTCCTGGCATAATCCATAATGGATGTCCCCGTCATACATCTCTATCATACTTCTCATGGAATCAGAAAGTTGTAAAGTGCGGTAAAAAGTGAGAGAGATAAAGGAAATAAATTGGACTACCAATCGAGCAAAAAGGTGTCACTAAACTGACAGTAGCAAGAAATCCAGAGAACCTCGAATGAGCTAGCATCAACAACAAATAAAGTCAGGATATGGGTTGAAGCATCAAAGCAATATAAGCGGTGTGTGTCAAACACAACTAAACAAGTATCCTTCCAAAAAACTAAATATCTAGACAATACACAAGTATATGTCTCATAACTGAGGGACAAAAGATAGCAACATGCAAAAAGTGGTACCCCACACATAAAGTGGAGTACCGAGATGTCGGCACATGAGAAATATGGTATCTCACAAATAAAGTGGAATATCGAGCAAGTAAGTGTCATCGAAATCGCTTATGATAATCCTTGTACAAATTCAACAAACAAGTTAGTGATGACAAGAAAGCAACTGGCAATTACATTATCGACTTATAATGTGAAAATCAAGTGATGGCACAAAATGGTAAAAATGGCTATGTCAAATCACAAAGTGTACATGGAATGAATCCGAAGCAAGCAAACATAAGTGTCATGGTATGCAAATAACCAAGGAAACATGAATACAAGTTAAGTAAAAGCCAAAGCACAATGTACATGTCAATCGGTATCAAAAACCACAAAATCGAGAAGTAGGCGTCAAAATTTATCGACCTGGAATTAAATAAAAATCACATGGTTGATTACAAACGTGTCAACAAACTCAAAAATAAACTCAGTTTGAATTAATTCTTCCCGGAAGCGGGACTTTGAGGTCAAATTCGTCTGTTGACAGTAGCGAAAGGAGGAAAAAATATCTAAAACTGAAAATAAAGTATATCAATAGCTTCGGAATCTAGGAGAGAGTGAAGTTACACTAATCATAAGTGTAAAAACTCATCATGGTTAAGAAATCATCTCAAAAATGAGATTATGTCAAGTGTTAAAAAAAATTCAACAATTATGACATTTTCCGCTTATCTCAAGTTTTTATGTATCAAAAGAGGCTGGTCATGTGTCTTGAGTCAAATGGAAGATGTTACACCTCATGGATAAGCAAATGTTAATATGAGTGTATGCACGTTCATACAATTACAATATTACATGTTATAGAAATGTTAAAGTGAGTGAGCAAAACTAAAATTTAACACTAAGTGTTAGTAAGCAAGACTTGAATATTAGTACTAGAAATTAGTAAACAAGAGTATGCACATTAAGGTGAATAGCATAGAACAAACACAACACAAGTTAGTAATCGCAATTCCGGAAAATTAGCATTTAGGCACAACACAATTAAGCTCAAGACTCAACCAATTCTAGATATATTCATATTTGTTCACAATATCAAGAATCTAACATCAACACAAACAATTATAATTAATTCTATATCAAAAGATTAGCACAATATCAAGAGTTAGTTCTTATGTCAAGAATTAGCAATATAATTCTATGAGGAATTTCTACATACACCTAATATGCAAAGGTCATGCCTACAAATCTATGTCAAAATCCACATCACAAATTCACATAGGCATTATCTAAAACACACAATATGCACTAGAATATTACAAATTCTATGTCAAGAATTTTAGATCTAAACTAATCTACTTCATCAATTCATGCACAATTCACATAAACAAAATCAAATTACTCAAGTATTCAACAAAACCATGAGAATCAATTAATGTTACTTAAGAGAATTTGTAGAAAATTGGAAGTTGAATGATGTTGATGATGATGCTTGCGATAGAGAATAGAGAAGGGAAGGAGTGTCTGATCGGAGCTACCGCGAACGGAGGGAGTATGTGACGGAGGAGAAGGCCGTGGACGGAGGATGGATCACCGGAGGGAGGTGGAACTGGAGCGAAGGTGGCAGTGTGGGAGAGAGATGCTGTGAGTTCTTCTTGGAGGAAGAGCGAATTTTCTTCTCTTTGGTTTTTGTGTTGTTGTATTAAGAGAATGTGAGAGAGTTTGAGAGAATAGAAAATGAGAGTGAAGAGGGAAAATGAGATTATGAGAGTCCCCTTGTAAAAATTTGGAATTCAAATATATATAGCTTGGCTCTAAAGTGGTGTTTGGCTTGCTTTTTTTGGCTTTTTTGATGCATACTCGATACAAAACTCAATCCTCATAATAATTTGCGCGAAATCAAGACTTGCAATCAACAACAAAGTCTTTCACGACTATATGTGTGATACGGTTCAAAAATAATGGACGTGATACGATAAAAATTGAGTGAGTTCGACAATTTTAAGTGACATGACTTCAAATCAAAAATTCTAAAAGTGGATTTTCCAGCTTATTTCGAGCTTAAGTGACAATAATGTGCCTCTCGGAGCAAGATACTGATTTGGAACCTAGAGCAAAGTTTTAGACAATTAAATTTGTGATGCAATGAAAAATGAATAGGCTCAATCGGATAAATGATGAGGAAGTTATGAATTTTTGAAGTTGCACTGATGCATAGCAGAATGAACCAAAGCAGCTTTTTTTCAATTAATTTCAACTTTCAGTCCGGAAGAACGCCTTGAACGACAATGCTCCGGTCAAAATTTAAATTTGGCATCTGAAGAAAACTTGTAGCTGATATCATTTATGAAATTTTTCCCAAAGAACCATCTCGATACGATAAAAATCGAAGGAGTTACGAATTTTACAATATCGAGAAATGGTGAATAAAAATTTCGGTTCAGCACAATTATTTCTCTGGTAATCCATAATTCTAAGGACTTTCCTCAAGGAATCGACTCTCGGTCCGAAATACAAAGCGAAGAAGACATCAAGACAGATTTTTCCCAAAAATAATCGCTCCAAAACAGTATTCCAGTCAGAAGTTATGAATTTTTGAATGTCTGCAAAATTACGGTTCAGCACAGTATTTTCATTATTTTCTACTGTATCACTTCTAGAAGAATCACGTATTCGGAAGCCTTCCTCTAAGAATTAGCTTTTGGTCTAAACACGAGAGTCGGAGAAGACATTAAGATTGTTTTAACGCATCCAGAATCACCCCAAAACTGTATTCTGATCAGAAGATATAAATTTTTTATTACCCGCGCGACGAGGGACCGGCAAATAAATTCAGTATACTGTCTTCAAAGAATTAAAATTCCAGGAGATTTTCTTCATACAATTAGCTTTTAATCTGAACATGAGAAATGATAATAGAATCAATATAGTCTCAATGCTTGAGGAATCCACTTAAAATAAAAAACCGGATGACAATTACAGATTTCCAAACACTCAACAAACAGATAACCAATCATTAAATTCAAATACTACTTCAGAGAAAACAAATTATTCTGAGACTTTCTGCACATAATTGACTTCTGGCCTGAACAGATGAAATAAAGAAAATACCGAGACAATTCTAATGCCTGAGAAATAAGCTCAAAACAGTACTCTAATGGCAAGTTGCGAATTTCTAAGCTCAAACTAGCAAAGACACTATTTCTGGTTCACAGTGCCTCAAATTCATCGAAACACCTAATTCCTCCACAATTCAGAATGCATTGAAATACATGAGAACTTTGATGAAGACTTGCTTGGCAATTGCTTGGATAACTTGGAAACTTTGTTGAGCACATTAAAATGCAGAAAACCTTGAATTTCTATTTTTGATGTACTGCTTGGTAAAATACTTGTCTCAGAGCTTGATGCTGATAAAATTCCTTGATCTCATGAGTATGATCCTAATAACATGTATGTATGCATATGATAATGAAGTATAAGTCAATTATGTTCAAAATGAAGAGAGTAAATTTTAGGGTACAACAAGCCTCTGTCTCAGATTTTTGTTTTTTTGAGTTAACACCTCAACAACTTTGTTGGCTCCCACTTGCTTTAGATTTTTGATAGGCCTTATCATCTCTCTATCTTTCAGAGTTTCGACAGACCTTACCTTTGATGTTGATGCCTCCTTTGTGTCCTTCTTGTTTCTCTAATGACTCCTCCATTGTGTTCTGGTCATCGGTTTCTTCCTTTTATAATTTGGGGAAACCTGATATCCCTTAGTCTCTGGCTTCTTATCTTAAGTCTCAGACTCCTGAACAACTACTCTCCACTTTGGTATTTTTCCTCCTTTTTGATTCACTGGCTTCACCCATTTTTCCTGTGGAATGTCCGACGAAGGACAAAAAGTCTTCTGTCGAGGATGCTGAAATGTCCTCTGACATTCTTCGTTGTGTCGAAGAACCCCTTCTTTGTTGAGCACAAACCTCGATATTGGAGGCTTATTTTCTTCGAAAGCCTCTTTTGTTGCAGCTTCTTATTTTCCAGCCGCTTTCTCGTCATAAATAACATTACACCTTGGGCATAATCTGGCTTTTGATCCATTCATTTTGCATTTCTCCTAAAAATCAGCCAAAATTTCCTCAGGCTAAGGATAAACTTCTGGCAAGTCATTTTTCTTTGTCTCATCAAGGCTGTCAGTAGCCTCGACCATCATGGCTTCATTGTCAAAATCTTCAGTAGCTTCGACCATCATGCACTCATAAGGTTCTACAAACAGAGCCTCCTCAACTTTCAACGGATCATTGTACACCTGCATTTTTGGTTTTTCTCCAAATTGAAGCTTGCCTTCCTTCAGATCTTTCTACACTAAATCCCTGAAAAGAACACATTGAGATGTTTTATGACCAAGAAAATTACGAAATTTGCAAAATCCCTTTTTTTTTCTTTTTTTCTAAAGGGGGATTCTTCAGGCCCTGAGGCACAATAGTTTGGCCATCAGATACTAACAAATCAAATATTTCAGCATACTTAGTTATATCAGAAGCGTAAGTTTTTATAATGGCTTTGCCATTTTTCTCAGTCTCGACAGAATTCTTCCCATTCGACGGCCTTAATGGTTTGCAAGCATATGAAGGTCCATGATGGAGTTCAGCAATTTTAATCTCAGTCTCTTCGACTGACTCGTTATTGTCTAAAGAATAATCTTTGATGATTACGTATGCAACCTTCCCTTTATTTTGATACTTGTTAGCTATGGCTTTCTCTTGATATTTACAAGCTTTGGCTTTCTCAGCTTTCAAACGTTCGATATGTCGAACCTAACATCTAACTGCACCATATCTCTCAAGTATTGAACATCCAACTTTTTCCTGATCGAATAATTTAGGCCATTCGCAGCCATCTCGACTAATTTGTCCAGGAACTTGAGTAAAGCATTTGGCTTTCAAAAGTATAAACCTATTTAGGTACTGGTTGATTGACTCAACAACCTTTCGTTTAACCCCAACAAATTCCGTCAGGCTAATTTTTTAGTGTCCCGTGTAAAACTGTTCATGGAACAATTTCTCTAACTAATTCCATGTGTGAATCGACTGGGGAGGTAGCGTTGTGAACCAAGTAAACGCATTTTTCTACAGAGAGCTTGGGAAATATTTTAACTTCGTATCCTCATTGTTGGCTATATCACCGGCTTCAGTTTGATACATGGCGACATGTTCAACAATGGATTTTTCCGTATCTCCTGCAAACTTAATAAATTTAGAGACTTTCCAACCCCTAGGTAATTCTGTTTCTAGAACAAAATACGGTAAGGGAGAAGAATATGTTAGTCTCCGAGAACCAGCATTCATCCCATTTCGAATCATAATTCACTCGACAATGGCCTCTAGGTTCTGCTCCTCAGCCACTGCCTTTCGTCGAACATGCCTGACAACCTGGTCGGCTTCTGGTTTAGATCCACTATTACTACTGGGGGTTGTTGGAACACCCTAGGTATATGATCAACGCATTGGGGGATCAGTGGTTCTTGACCGACTGTCTCGTCGACCACCTCCTCATACTGCATTAGTTTCTCACGTGGAGGCGGTGCAGCTTGTCGAACTAGCACTCTTGGAGCACCAAGAAAGTCGCTGATGCGATTCATTTGAGTTGCCAAAGTTTGATAACTCTGCACCAAATTCTTGATCAACGGTCTTAATATGACACTCATCTGTTGAATAAGCATATTGGTCATCTCATGATTACTTTCGTCCATCTGTTGTCTCATGATTGCAATGGCACTTGGGGTGAAAGTAGGCATGATTTGGTGGGAAAATCCCAATCTGATCGAACGACCAAATTGATTTCCCAAAGGCCCTGAGGCATGATACGAGGAAAATTCTGACACTGGGCTTTCACCAAAAGTCGAACTACTATTATGTAGGCTTTCTATCATCGTCGTTAGCATTTCATACTTGTGTTCGCCACTTTGTGTATCTCTTGCAAAACTAGGCACATATTGCCCAGAAATTATGACCACACCACTGTGTATAACTCTTACAAAACTAGGCACATGTTTCCCAGAAGTTGTGACCATGGTTGGTCTTGCAGTTATTGGATCAGTCGTGGTGACTATGTTCGGAGCAGTCAAAGACACAACCTCGGAACTTGAAACTACACTCGTCGTTGCACTGATATTTCCTCCCAGGGTCTGATCTCTTTCTAGAGTTCAAAGATCTACCATTTTTCTTCCACTTCTCAATCTCATGCACAGATTGAGACGAACTTAACACAAACATGTCCCACTGAGTGTGCCAATTTTTTCGCGGAAGTTTTTCGCGAACAATCTCTAATTTCTTAATTAAATGTTACTTGTAGGACCGACTACAGGAATCCTAGACTATCATGTTAAGTTTGACAGTATTTAGGTGTTTGACAAGATCAAGGCGTGAAGAACGCAAATAGGAAAATAAAGACAGGCAAATGATAGATAAATTGCAAGACTGTAATAATAAACAAGACTTGTAAAGATAAAAAAATTCTTTAAATTTAAAGGTGGACGCAATCATACATTTCTCAGAACTGACTCGTTTCTCTATGCGCTGGTACTTTGAGTACTCTCTTATAATGTTATAAAATGCGGCCTCTAAAATGGATACAGTACTTCGCTTAAATAGATGCTAAGAATGTAATCGTCGACGGTTACTTTATCCATTCATGTTGATGGTTTGTGTGACACTACTTTTGAAACTCCAACGTCTCTCTTAATACTCACTTTTGATAACCGGCTTTACCGCCATCTGCTTTTGCTCTCGACCTGCATGGTCGTCGCTAACTTCACTTCGCTCTTGATATTATCTCGTCGACCGCTTTTTTAGGCGTAATTCCTAAAATCCTATCGACATGCCTATAGCTCTTTGTTGATGCTCTTCTTTGACGAAGGATATCACCTAACATGTGGCTTAATACTTAAGTCCAAAATTTGCTTGTCAATAGACAGGTGACTACCCATAACTAAAAGTTGATTGTCCTTGTGTTTCTCCCTTATCATAGGATAGACGTTAACCTAATGTACCCCCACTTGTGAGTCATTGTACCAAAGGCTTGTATATCGAACATCTCATAAGGCCACGACTTTTTTTCTTTAGCCCAATTTTTTCGAAGAACTCGACATATATGATATCATAGGAACTACCTTCGTTGATCAAGAATTGGGACACAACACATTTGGCGTTAATGACAATTACCACTAAAGGAATATGTCATTTGAGATTCCTCCCACTTCTTCACTATCCAGAAACCCCAAAATAGATCTCTCAGGCTTCACGCCTGATGTTTCTCTTTCTTCTTTATTGGCGGTCATCAATTCAGAAACATGTCTCTTAGTTGTGCCCTGGGAGGGATTATTGGGCATTGTCTCTTAACTGTGCCCTATGAGGGGTTATTTGGCCTTAGGATGCTGCATGTGATAGAGGCAACGTATTGATGCTTCCCGCCTCGATTTTCTTTTTCTTCGTTGTTGTTGCTGCCTTTCTTTTCATCGCCTCAGGCCACAACTTTTATGACTTTTGGGGGGGTGGATTCTCCCTTCAAGGGGTATGTTTCTGCTTCGATGACTCCCTACTACTCCTTAATTTCTTCCTTTTTCTCGACTATCTCCTTTGTCTTCTTCTTTGGTGTATTCAAACAAATGACTTTTTTTATCAATCATTCGTGTTGTGGTCGTGACATTTATGAAAATGACAAAACTTAAATCTATCTTTTCTTGGGAATTCTTTGACCATGCAGGGATTCCACATTCCCCGTTCTTTGAAATTTGTGTTGGCACATTCCTTCCAAATTCTTTCCCACAATGTATTCAAAGAGGTGTAAACATTGAACATGAACCAAAGACCATATTCTCCTTCTTCCCTACGATGACCATTGTCTCTCTATAAATATATCTTCGAAATTAACTTAAACTTAACCCAAAAAATGTATATTTTTGAAATACACTTTCAAAAATACTGGGATAAAATTGAATTTTTATAAGATTGTTTTTAATGACATGGAATAAAATAAGAAATTTCCTTATATTAATTAGAATGTTGGACCTCTTTTCAAATCATGAGAAATTTTTTTTTTTAAATCATATAAAGATTGTCATCTCAACAACAAATTTCTTCCTTCAACATTTAAATGTCCGGCAACATATGGCCTTTTAAACTTTTGATTCAAGTCGTGATTGTGTACTTCACACACAATAGAAGACTTCAAACATTTGACAACATGTGATACTCATATAAACTCAATATAGACATGCACATGTTTTTCATTTTAATGTCGGTATATTTTAAGAGGATTTCTTAACCCACCTTATAACTTTCTTACGCGCTATGCAAAATTTATTAAATGTTCCTTAAAATCAAAAATATATTTCCGGTGCACACCAAAATCTGATTAATTAAATATTACACGCACACAAAATCAGAAATGCATTTCCAATACAAAATCAGAAATGTATTTCCAATTTCTAATAAATAATGCATGTCCACCTAAGTGGCTGTGCTACGTTCATTATCACTAAAACATGAGACACCCTATGTATTATTTATTAAGAATCGGAAATACATTTCCAGTTTTGTATTGAAAGTATACATTCGATTTCGTTTTTGCCTTTTGAAAGATGAAATTATATCGATATTTTTTTGTGACGAGTATGATGCAAATTGGAAATACATTTCCAGTTTTAAAAGGGCATTTTCAAAGTTGCATAAAGTCCTTGTTTTGGCCATAGGGTGGATTAAGAAATTCTCTATTTTTTTCACACTCACAATCTCTTTCACAGCTCAACATAGTAAATTATTTTCTCCTATTGAAACCCAAATCAAACCTCACAAAACCTAACTTAGCAACTTCACGAACTCATTTTAGCAAATGTAAATTTATATACAACAGTGAAATATTTACTAATATTTGTTTCCTCAACTGATTTGGCAAGCACACATAACTTCAGGCAAATCAAAGATGAACTTATAGAGTCAAGGACTAATACTATTAAACGGATATGTATTTTTGAATTATTATTTTCCAAACACATTTAAAATGTTATAAAAAATTTCTCAAAAAAAATACTCATAATTTAATTTCTAATTAGAGATTTTCTTTACCTTCATTAATATCTTTTGAAATTTAAAAAATTCAGATTTAATTCATCTCATTTTAAAATATTCTAAAATTTGATATAAAAAAATTTATAATATTCTAAACACGTATGAAATAAATTATTTAAGAGTATGAAATAAATTATTTAAGAATTTAAAAGTTTAAAGGTAAATTAAACAGTTTTCAAAATTTTAAAAAATAAGAGAGACTAATATTGTATGAATACAAATTTTGTAGGGACCAAAATGTGTCAGTTTTTTAATAGGGACTAAAAATTAAATTTAAGATATTTACATGAACCAAAAACATATTTAAACTATAAATGAAACTGTTGATTTATTCAATAAATAAATGAAACAGAACTTGAGGCTACGCAAGGAGGAACTTATGCATCAAAATCATGATCAAACCTGGGGACTAATTTTAAGGATAAACGATTAAACAAGTGATCGTATATCCATATTTATTGTTTCCAGCCAAACGATTAAACGTTGCTCAAAATTGTTTATTCTCACTGTTACCATCAGTCAAGCACAGAAGGAAAAATACATCACGCAAGATGACTAGAATACAAATTACAAAGAAATCACAAGTTATACATGTAATTGCAGGCATTGCTAAAAGAACCTGTAGCCGTTGTCGGAGGAAGAAGGCTTTAGGTAAAAGTGTTGAACCAATATGATGATTAGATTACAATGGACTAACCTGAGAAATTTCATTCAAAAAGAGACACTTGAACACATTGTTGAAGAAATCAACACCTTTGGCAACACCTCCTTCTCCAACCACGATATCCATGTCATATTTGCAAGCTCGCGTACAATCAGGGCAGTAAGTTACCTGAAATAGAAAATACAAGTTATACATGTAATTCAATAATTCGTATAAAGAAATACATCCTTAACAAATGATGCATTAGACATAGCAATTTAATAGACTGGTATCCTAAAATCAAGGAGTTCAGGTAAAATATAAAACTTGTTGATACTGAAAAGAGCATTGAATGAGAACCGTTGTTTCAGTTACCAACCTCTAGTAACTTAGGTTGGAAAGAGCTGTCTAACATGACATCTACACCGTAAATTGCCCTTGATGTTGGACTATGCATCTCAGGATGTGCAACCGCGGCTGCCTCAAACACTGAACGAATCATATTCCTTACTCTTGTATGTATATCCAACCACTTAACTGCAAGAGATACAGGGACATGAATTTCTATCAAAAATTCATTCAAAATGTATAATATGCTCTTGATAAACGGGTGGTAGTCCCAATTACCTTTATGTTCTTCCTCAAATTCCCTCACAAAATCCTTAATATTCTTGTGATTTATTCTTCCACGATAATTCTGAGATCCAAGCATTGATTGAATACGTTAAAACTTGATAAGAAAAAGGAAAGCAGGCTAATATTCAATATTTCAATCAAACATACCATAACGGTGAAATGAGTTTCATACTCAAAAAGACTACTTTTGTCCAAAGAATATTGGTTGTTGGCTATCCTTACCTGAAATAAAACATAAAACTCATTGCCATTAGAATTTAATCTTTTTGCGCATTGGAATAAAATAAAGAAAGAAGAATCAGTATACCCAGAAACAATCTGACAGGAATATCTCCAAAGGGTGCATGCTCCGAACCAGTACTACGTAACGGAGATCAAACTTTTTCCCTTGGAACAAAGCAGGCTGTTCAATATACTTTTGGCATATTTTTGGACCAGTTTCCATGAGTCGGATTATGGCCGATAAATTATCAGTTACAGTAGTATCAATTGTTCGGGCCATGTTCCAAGGTTTTAAGATCCAAAGGTTGTCTAGTCCTTCTCTTTTGCGCGCGTTATAGTCACCAATGAGTTGACCCAGATGAGTTTCAAGATTATAAGTAGGCTGCAACCATTGAGGAGATCCATGTGCCTGTAGCAAGGCAAACCACCCCAACCTCAAAATGACTCATTATTCAAAACGCCTCGAAGCAGAAAAGAGAGACCAACACTTCGATTTATTTGTAAGTGACTTGAAAAATAGAATTCAAATGCAGCATGCAAGGCTGAACAAGTATAATATAATGCATATTTTTGTGAGGGTGTGAGGGCATTTCAATGGAAATGGATAATGGAAACATGTCAAGACATTTAGAATAATCTCATCTACATCAGTATACAATGGTAACTTAACTATAATATCACCTTCTGAATTGTTTCTGCTAAATGATGTTTCATGACAAGACAAGCCTCAAACGGAAATTGATTAATATACTGCTGATCTGTTAAGCCTGTGGCCTTCCTCAATTCCTCATCTACCTGCACACATGTCCATATTATATCTGCATCTTTTGGTTCCTTTACTGCAGCCAAACACATTCAAAACGAGAGGGAAAATGTTATGTCCAAGGTTAAAAGTGGGGACAACCATAAAATCAAAACCAAGGGAATTTTATGACCAACAGAAGATGGCAGTTGTAGTCAGAAAGAGAAAAGGTTCTAATCAAAGAAGGAAAAATCAATTTAGGCTCTTCACTTGAAGATTGACATATATTCAAAGTGTTCCACCAAGTAACAAGATAGCTTAATTGTTAACTATGAATTAATTAAAGAACAAACATATAAGAGTTCAAGCATGCTGTTAGGAGCAGATCCAAGTAGGAGAGCTTACATCAGTTAAGTCAAGGAACCCTGTTAGCCAAGCACTGTCTTGTTAAGATATAGACGGTTGGATAATTAGAGTAGTTATGAGTTAGCAAGTAAGTTGATAATTTTGTAAGGTGGTTGTTAAGAGTAATTATTTTGATTATTCTTATAAAGTCTTTAAATAGCCTTCAATGGGTAGAGGGGAAAGATAGCTTTGAGTAATTGAGTTGTGACTAGAGAAAGCTCTAGTGGAAGGAGAGTGCTTCTTTGAGGGAGTCTTAGTGCAGAGTTATCATCTTCATTGTATACCTTTTGTATCTTCTCTTTCAATCCTAGTATCCCACTCAATTGATAGCAACAAGATGTTCAAAGAATTCTTTTTTTTTTCTCAATATTGTTGACCAATCTTTATTCTAATTAAAACCATTATCTTGTTTCTTCAATTCAGTACATTCTTGGGTGATTTCTTTCCATATACCAAAAGAAAGGTTCCTAAATCCGAACACTCTCTGTTAGGAAAGCTGTTAGAGTTTAGACTGTTTAATAGAGGCAAAGAAGCTGGAGGAAGTTGATTAGTTGACTAATTAGTTGTGAGGGACTTGGGAGAGACCAGCTTAAATACATAGGGAAGACATCATTATATGCCATCCTGCTCTTCTTGACCTGGATAACAATTGATCCAGAGTGGAGTTAGTGGAGGATTTATAATAAAATTTCCTAATATTCTTTTTGTTTGCCTCCATATTTTGAACCAGAACCTGGCATTGAAACTCCCAAGAAATGGGGAACAGTGTGTGGACTGATCAAGAAGTAAATTAAATAAGTTTTGCAGAGGACATTTGCAAGCTTATGGGAAGCATTCAAGGGGGAACAGATAAAGGATTGCAGATTTTAAAGGAGTATGGGTGGATGACCCATTCTGAGCAGCAGTTCAACACTAATAAAATGATGGTTGTGAAAGAACATTTCTACTTCCTACAATGGTACAAGTAATGAGGGGTTAGCAATCCTAAGGAAACCTGGGAAAGCTTCTGAGAAAGGTGATACTCCATCAATTCCAACCCAATTATGATAAGAACCCTTCAATCTAAGTCCAGCATATGGGACTGAAATATTTGGATGACGGAACTAAAGTTTAAGGGTTGAAGATCAAGAACCAATGTCATTGCGGATAAGTAAAAAAACACAAGTACACACAAAAACCAATGTTAACAACAAATATTGAAATAGATCAATGAGGATATGCAATATAATTTAAGCCAGTATCCATCAGATGCATGCAGTCCACTTACTGATTGTAAACTCAGGATGAGTCAAGTACTCTTCCACGTGAGGTATATCTGTGTAAACCCGTAGCAGACGTCCATCATGTGGACGGATACTTTTACTCTCAGAAGACTGCACAGGGGGCGGTAATAAACTTGTGGATTGCAATTTCTGATTGTGCTTCTCATACTCCTGAAAGTAGTAAATTAATTAGTTTCGAACCTCCCTAATACTTTTGTATGATGTATTTTTATCATAATCTATTATTGTAATTTGTAATAGAAGAAATACTTGGATAAAATAGTTCTCTGGTGTATGGAACCAGGCAGTAAATCTGGCAGAGCGTTGTTTATCTTCCCCAATACCAAGAAGAAAGTCACGAGTGCATTCATTCCCTTTCCAAACATTCTGTGTCGGCCATAGAATAGAATAGCTGGGAAAAGTGGGAATTATTACTTGTAAGTTACTAGTTTTGAATTATCACATATCCGGAGGTCATGAGACAACATACATGATTCATTAAAAGGAAGCAGGAAAAAAATTTCACACTTGCATGTCACTAACAAGAGCTAAAAATGATCAAGAAAAATATTACAAATTAGGCATGTTCAATCATATATAAAGCAGAAAGTATCTTAGATCACGATATGTGACTTCAACATCATATCACAAATTTGAAAAGAAAAATATAGAAGAAAACCTCACGGCTGATGCTAGATTGCCCTCCGGCATAAAAAGAAAGGGTGCCACTCTAAAATTGGGCTCATCACTGTGCCGCAAAGCAGAACCAAATTCATCCATTACATACCTAAAAATATCCAAAACAATATGATGTTAGTTTGTTTATTGTTGGGAAATTCCAAGTTGATCGTGTCTTTCATTTAATGTACTAAACCCAAGAATTTGAATGGTCCAATATTGACCCATTGATTCAAGTAGTATCACAACAATAAATTACAAATCAGACAACCTTGATGAAATTTTGTGTAATTAAACCACAAATGCCAAAGCTCATGACTCAATCATATTATGATCAAAAGAAACCTAGTGCTACCTTAGAACCAAGAAGGTAAAAACTAGTAAAATGCATTTCATACCATACAGAGGTTTCATCTAACTTTTCTTCATCAGCAAGTCTATATGTCATTAGATATTGCCACATTGCACTTATAATACGGTCATGAATAGGCTCGTCATGGGTCCATTCAGGGAGGCGAGGAAGAAGCACTGAATCAATAACATGCTTTCCAGTTCCCAATATTTTGGATGTACTAATACCATTTAGTTCAGAAATGTTTGGAAGAGATTCTAGAATTTCAATGGCACTTCCTCCAAGAGGACCAGGAATATCAACCTAAAAATTTGCTCAAATTCCCAAAGGCCAAAACACTGGTTACCAGAGAATGGACATAAAAATTTAATAAATAACAGGCAATTTGGAGCTAGAAAAATTGTGATAACATAAAATCCAAGTACCTCCAATGAATGTAAGCAAGGGAATCCCCTCAGCAAACCTAACAAATTGGCAACTGAGTTTTGCTCCAATGGATTTCCATGAATGTTCAAGTACGAAAGGGATGGCAAATAAATGGGTGAAAAATCCTGACAAAACGGGGGAATCAACAAAATATTTAGATAAAAACATGCAGATATGGAATTGGAAATAATGATTTGGTAATGTTGTATGTTTTATTGATTATGATTGGTTTACCAGTTACCACTGGGCATCTCTTGAGCATAGACTCAATGAGACAGTCATAATTATCAGAATTTTGAACTCCAGCAATCAAAGTGTATTCCAGAAAATTAATTTAGTATATCAATACTTTTAAAACATAAGCTAAATAGATAGAAAATAAGCATAACAAAAGGTTCAACCTTGTTGGTCAAATTGTGAATGTTTCTATCTGAAAGGTCAAGATTAGATACACTCAGCAGTGGACTGTCAGCTTGATCAGCATTTGTTGGGCTATCTTTTCCATATATCTCTGCACAAAAGCCCAAAGCCCATTCCCCAAAGTTGCTTGTGAAAGTTGAATTATAAATCTCCAGTTCTGGTAATTCCTTAAGAATAATATCTGCAAACTCACCATCACTAGAGGTAAAGCAATTTAGTTCTCCTTAACAAAAGGACTTGCAAAAAAAGAAATACATCGTTCAAGAAATTTTCAAAATATGAGAAAACATACCGATTTTTAAGAACCGGATTATCATTCAGCCAGAGTCCTTTGAGATGTTTAAATTTGATAACTTCTTTAACAATCAGGTCAGCTCTTGTAAGCTTGTTTCCATATAGGCTAAGCGCAACTAAATCCTAAAACAATGAACGTCGAGGATGGTGCATAATTATTCAATTTATATTATAAATGACAAATAATACAAACCTAATACTTTAGGGATGATCAAATAATAATAATAATAATGCATGTAGTCATCTTGCTACCCGATTTAATTCATATCATATTGTAAGCATTCCTAAGTTTAGTAAGCACAATTTTTTTCTTTTTTTCAGGTACAATACAAAACATGATTTCTATTTGCTCATGTCACACTATCAAGATAATAGAACCTATATAAACTTTATAATATGTGGTTCAATTCATTAACCATTTAAATGGTTCGAGTGTTTTTGGTTCAGTGCAATTTAGTTTGAGTATATAGTTCAATTTAGTTCGAGTTTTTTTGGTTCAGTGCAATTTAGTTTGAGTATATAGTTCAATTAACCATATTTTTGCACACCCCTAATATAAAGTATCACTACAGTTACAAACCGGAAATCTGGCAGGCAAGTCCAGTGAGAGAAGCGTATCATCATCAATGTCAAGACTGTCAAGCTCCAACCATCTCAATGTACCATCGCCTTTCTCTTTCGCCTCTCGAACCTCACTTTCAACAACTTCCACGACATCAGCCTTCTCTCTCGAAGCTTCATCACCAACACCCTCCACCTCAGTTTCACCATCTAAATTTCTGTCAGTATCCACACACATCAAAGAACTCATCCTCTCTGCTAATCCCGGAACTTCACGCAACTAAAACCACAAAAAAAAATATAAAAAAAATTAACAAAGTAAACACCAAAATGAAACCCTAGAGAGATAAAATTGGAGTTGGAAGAAGAATGTGAAGAAGGTGAGGACCTGTTTGTAAGCGTCGGGGAGTCTGAAAGTCCAAGCGTGATCAATGAGGAAGACGTTGGAGTCTTTGGCCATAGAATCTGAAGTTAAAACGAGGCGTCTCTGGCGATTCTCTTCGCAAGGCTCGATCTGGAAGTGTTCGCCGCCGTCAAATGTCTCGGTGGAGAGTTTTTGGAAGAGACGGCGGTGAAGTGGCTCCGGCAAGCCTGAGGCAGCGAGTAGAATTGCATGAACTTTAGCGAAGTCTTCGTAGGTTTTGATTCTCTTGGGGGTTGCCATGGCTACCATTTTTCTGTAAGCTTTGCTTTGCTTTGTTTTTGTTTCAGTGTGTGCAATGAAATGCACTGTGACGCTGTGCTGGTTGTGAAATGAAGTGAAGCTCAACACACCTCCTCCTATCATCACTTTACCAAATTAACCCTGGAAAATACTGGATTTTAAAAATAAAAAAAATTTATACCGGAAATTTTATAAAAATACCGAAAATTTAGTTGAATTTCCATTTTTTTATCCTGGCATATGCATTCAAGTTTTCAGTATATCCGTAATTAACTTCTGACCTCGTGTTCGATAGTCCGATGATAGTGATGTTAATTGTGGTTACATCTATAAGTAGTTTGGTCCATCTTTATTCCATTTCATATATGTCTGAGGATCCGCATAGCCTTTGATTTATGTGTTATTTATCCATTCTTACTTTTTTTATGTCAATGTGGTGACTGAAGATAACTCTCTTCAATTATTTCTGGGATGGGAGGGAGTAGGTCTTGCTTCATATTTGTTAATTCATTTCTGGTTTACACGACTTCAGTTGTAAATATTGGAAAATTGAAATTTTTGGTATGTGAAATAAATTTGAAATTTGAAATTTTCGATAGTTATTTGTAATTTCATCTGCTGACATATCGAAAATTTCAAGTTTAATTAAAATTTTAGGTATCTGAAAATTTGAAATTTCTGGTATTACGTTTTCTATGAGAAATTTGTGTAATTTCTGATATATGACTTTTGAAAATTGTTACGAAAATTTTAAAATTTCCGATGAATCGCAACTGGAAATTTCAAAATTTTCGATTAATCGCAATCGAAAATTTGTAGGATGCAAAGAATTTCTGATATGCGGCAAAATTCGGCACCAGAAGTTTGCTAAGCGTCCGGAAATTTTGATTTTTATCCCTTTTAACTCATAGTCAATTTTTTTTTATAAAAGGTAAAAAATTTAGAGTAAATAGTAAAAGGAACATTTTGGGAATAATGAAAAATGAGGTGGTGACATGTATAATATGGGGTGACATGTATAATATGGGGTGGCATGTTAATCTCTCGGTTGAGTGGCGTAAACTAGTTGGGTCGAGCCTTTTTGGATATGAGAGATTTAATCCGGCAATTTCTTTTACCACTCTATTATCTTCTCCCAAACTCCTGGCAAAATATCAAAAATGCTCTTTATTCAGATATGCATATTTGAATGCACCATTTTTTTATTTTACTTAAATTAAATTCGGAGATGCATCTGCAAAGGTGTTTTAGAGTCTATTCGTTGATACATCTCTGAATTAACTATTTCTTTTAATTCAGAAATTCTTTCGGAGATTCATCTCTTAATGAGGTAAATGCATTTAAACCTCGCGCCAGACCCTCCCTCTTCTTCTTCTTCTTCATTTTTCAGAAAAAAATTCTTTTCCATTGGAGCTCGTGAGCAACATTGTTACAATCAACTTTTCAAGCAACATAAGAACTTTTACTTCTATCTTATTGTTCTGGACTGGCCCAATGACTAGAATTGACTCAATCTGCTTCTACCTCCAACATGGCCCAACAGCTTTGGCCCACTAGCTCTGACACTTCAGTCAGGCACACTTGGTCGACTATGCCTCATGGATGGAGTGACCAACGATGTCCTGAGCCATGCGGCTACCCGTATCAGTAACTACCTCTAGGTCAGCTAGACACGCATGGAGTAGACAACCTAGAAACGTCCATAAATGCATCTTCTCGTAATCTCTATCTTGCTCAGAGAAACGGCTAGTTATGAGCATGACTGTCCGTTTTGACTAAGCCCTGGGAGTTACCTATTTTTGAGGAACCTAATATCTAGGCCCAAAAATAGGAACGAATGGCCAAACATCGGGGGCACTATATAAACCCTCAAACTTGTAAGGGTCAGGTATCCAATATTCACTCTAAAAACTCTAATCTCTTTTTTGCATCTCTTTGCACTCTTTCTTACTTGAGTGTCAGACTTCCTTGTAGGTACACCCCACCCTCACCTCAAATTTTCAGCCAAGCTGATGTCATCTTCTCGGTCCACTTCAGGTTCTGATCAACCGCCAAGATTAGTGGTGACGTCTATAGGAAATTGCCTTCTTCGTCTTCCTTTTCCTCAAAACTGAAGATCAAAGCGACTTTCACGACTTCTATCATGGCCGACCATAATGACAACCACTTTTCTGGAAAGAATCTGCTTTCCCACATCCACAAGACAGGTGTGAACGAAGAACCTCCTCATCTTGAGGATATCCCTGACATCAGATATGGTCGAACCGCATCTCTCGACTTGATCCATGGTAATCGCGAAGATATGCATTTCTTAGAGAACCAGAGGTCCAAGAAGTCCACCAAAGAGGAACTCCCAACAATCCTTCAACCAGTTCTGATTCCTCTCAACACTGACCCAGCCATGGCAGCTCTACTCACTACTCTCAACCAAACCAATGCCTTAATCCAGCAACAGAGCCACGGGATTGAGGCTTGGGAACAATAGTGGTCAAGGTCTCCTCCTCGGAGACACCGACGTTATGACTCATGCAGTCTATCACCTCCAAGGCGTGGTCGTCTTCTCGCATGGCAGAAGCAAAAAGTTTCTTTCCTCAAGAAATCGGGTCGCACACCTCCATATAAAGATCGATGATCCCCGGTCTCCAAGAAGAGGAAGAACGGCCAATGGCTTGATCACGACCACTCATTGTTGCCCAAGCCAAACCAGCGACCAAGAAGCATATTTCCCCGTCCGAACAGCAGCCCTCAATGAGGAAGAAACCATTACTCTCCACCTTCATCACCTGATCAGAGCGACGATAACGATCCCCGTGGTCCTTTGTCTAGGGAAATCATGGAGATTCCCCTACCTATTGGGTTGGAGAAACCCCCTCGACTGGGAACCTACGATGGAACCACTAACCCCGACAAGCATATCGAGAACATCGATGCTCTTCTCGACTACAAAGGGATCCGAGGAGCGATCAAGTGCAGACTCTTCCCTACAATGCTCCAAAAAGGAGCCATGGCTTGGTACAAAAGTCTCTCCGACAAATCAATTACGTCTTGGAAGAACCTGGGGAAATAATTCTCCAGGCACTTCATGGCTTCTCGCCGCCATCCCAAGTCAGAAGCGTCGCTAGAGGCCATCATCCAGGGGAAGGATAAGTCTCTGTGAGCATACATTGAAAGATTCAACAAAGAAGTTGTCCAAGTCTCCACGACTGACGGGACGAATAAGTACCTCATCAAGCGAGGCGTACGCCCTCGCAATGACTTTGCCAAGGCAGTTGGCATAGAAACCCTTGCAATGCTAGATTCCACCATGCTCAAGGCACAAGCGTACATCCAGTACGAGGAGAAGGAAGTCGCCAACAACACGCGAGACTCGCAGCATCGTGAGAATGAAAAAGTTTCAAAGAATGACGAGCCCTTGACATCCCGTCAGGGAGCAGAAAAGAAAAGGTATGAAAGTCTCACGATTTGAGAGACTGCAAGGAGCCAACTGGTCATTTCCACGATTATACCCCTCCTTAACACTTCGTGCAAGCGGATTATGACTGACTGCGTGAACGTGAAGTTCAAACAAGTTAGGGTTTGTTTTCCCGCCAAACATCGTCCAAGCCATGGACAGACAAAAGCAAATATTGTCGGTTCCACAAGAGCCACAGGCACACAACAAAGATTGCATCCACCTGAAGGATGCCATAGAAATCCTTGTCCAACATGGTCATCTCAAGCAATATAAAAAGAAGGAAGTTCCCCACGAGGACTCCCGAGAGTCCAAGAAAGTCGAGGAAGAGAAGCCTTCCCCCGACGAAACCCTCATGCTTGTCGCCATGAGCATTACTAGGCCGGAAGATTTCTATATCCCCGACTTGGACGAGATCCCCCTATATTTTCCAATGCACAACCCTTGGGAGACATTTCCATTGGCAATGGTTATATCCGGCAGGGGCTTCAACAAGTGTACCATAGGCTCGGTAAAGAGAAGATTCTAGCAACTAATGGATGCTAGCTCTGACAAAAACGCCACCCTCGATATGTTTAGGGGAAGCTCTACTCCCATCGCATTTTACCGAGAGGAACTACCCGATGGAGTTCCCAATTCTAGCATCCTGCTGCTCGTTCAAGTACGAATGGACAATTTCAATGTCAGACATATTTTGTTCGATCAAGGAAGATCAGTTGATATTATGTACTCCCAACTATTCACCACCCTACATCTCAACGAGGCTCGCCTGACCCCATATATAGGCTCTGACCTCTAAGAATTCAACAGTTCTATCACCAAACCCTGGGGGTATGTCGAGTTGATCATCACATTCAGGACGGAAGAAATGGAAAAGTCGATCAAGATGCAATTCCTCGTGGTGGACTACCCATCATTGTATCAACGCATTTTCGAGAGGTCCACCCTGGCCGAACTAATAGTGGTGCCCTCCACTGTGCACCTGAAGATGAAATACTACATCGAGAAGCGACCCGTCGCCATCCTTCATGGGGATATATAGGCAGCAAGAAGGTGTTTTGAAGCAACTGCCAATGGTTTAAGCTCCATTAACACACAACTCAAAACAGCCAACAGATTCGCTCTGCCCAGCAGTTCTGAAGAGCCAAAGACGTTGTTGCATATCGATACAATCAACCTCGGCAACTGCTTCACAAAAGAAGATCTCCGAGAGCAGAAGAAGAAGGGGAAAGAGCCTATGTTAAACGCAGTAAGCTCGTCCTTATTAACGAGCACTAAGGAGCCCGCACACCCTGTGTGGCTAATTCCAGAGAGGGAGTTCGAAATTGTTCCCCTTGATAGCCACCCATCCAAAGAGGTTAGAATCGTCGATGGTCTCCTCAACTTGGCAAAGAGACAATTGGAGGCGTGCCTAAGGGAGAATGCAGACTTGTTCGCCTGTAGCACAACAGAGATGCCCGCCCTGGATCTAGAAATAACTTGTCACCATCTGACAATAGATGTCCGACATGGCTCTCCAATGTTGTACTCGTAAAGAAATCTAATGGAAAATGGCGCATGTGTGTTGATTATACCGATCTCAATAGGGTATTGCCCTAAAGATACATATCCTCTTCCCAATATAGATAAATTAGTTGACAATTCTGCAGGTTTTAAACTACTGTCGTCCATGGACGCATATTCTAGATACAACTAGATTCCCATGGCAAAAATGGACAAAAAGTACACGTCTTTCATGGCCGAGTCGAGCAACTATTACTACTACGTAATGCCCTTCGGTACGAAAAACGTTGGCGCTACTTACCAAAGGATGATGAACAAGGTATTCCAAGGAGAAATTGGAGGCATGCTCAAGGTCTACATGGACGACATGATCGTAAAATCTAAATAGGAAATAGACCATGCATTCCACCTAAAGTAAGTCTTCGACCGAGCAAGGAAATGTAGAATATGGTTCAACCCAGAAAAATGCACATTCGGTGTACGGGCAAGCAAGTTCCTCAGTTTCTATCTAACAAAACGATGAATTGAGGCCAACCCCGACAAATGTTGGGCATTCTCTGAGTTTCCAATGCCGGACTCGAAGAAATCAATCCAAATCCTGAACAAAATGCTCACTTTGTTATCCCGCTTTGTGGCAAAATCTGCCTAACACGCACTCCCATTTTTTAAACTTCTTCGCAAAGAGGAAACCTTCGAATGAACTGAGGAGTGCAAGCATGCCCTCCTCCACCTCAGACATGCACTATCAAAACCACCAGTCCTTTCATGACTAGATAAGTAAGAAACCCTTTATTTCTATCTGACCATGGCATCTGAGGCCATGAGCGCATCCTTCATTTGAGAAACCCCTAAGGGGCAAAAGCCCATTTATTTCACGAGAAAATCCTTGCAAGATCCTGAAGTAAGATACCAGCAGATCAAGAGGTAGCCCTAACGCTCATTAATGCATCTAGGAGACTAAAGAACTACTTCCTAGCACACACGATTATGGTCCGAACAGACCAACCAATAAAGCAATTACTCGGTCGACCTGACATGGCGAGCATAATGCTCAAATGGTCACTAGAACTCTCTGAGTTCGACATTAAATACGAGAGCAGGAAAGCCCTCAAAGCCTAACTAATTTCCAACTTTGTAGCAAAAATGACAGCCTCCCCTACGAGTGGAGCGCACAAATGGACCATCTTCATAGACGGGGCTTCCATCTCGACGGGTAGTGGAGCATGTATTATATTATAAAACTATGAAGGGACCTTGATCAAAGTCTCCATCACTCTATCTTTAATGTCCTCAAACAATCAATTCGAGTATGAAGCATTTCTAACAGTGTTACGCCTGACCAAAGATCTGGGGGCCGAGGAAGTAAAAATCTTCACAGATTCCTAGCTCATTGCCTCTTAAGTACGAGGAGAATACCAGGTCAAAAGCAACCATCTCTTTGAATACTGGACTCTGGTCCGAGAAATAATGAAGAAATTTGACTTTGTATATGTACAACATGTTCCCCACGAACACAACACTCGAGCAGATGTCATGTCAAAACTAGCAAGCACAAAGAAGAAAGGAGGAAACAAATTGGTGATATAGGAAATACGCCCTCGACCAAGCATCAAAAAATCCTCCCCGACTCTAGACATGTACGTCATTAGCGAAAGTAACTGCTGGATGACCCTGGTGTATAACTACCTCACAAAGGGGGGACTCCCTTCTAACCAAAAGGAAACAGGAGTGGTCAGGGGGAGAGCCTGCTCATACGTCCTGGTCGAAGGCAGATTGTACAGAAGAGGATTCTCCACCCCCCTCCTCAAATATGTCAAAGAAAGCAGAGTCTCCCACATCCTGCATGAAATACATAAAGGGATCAACACCCACCACAAAAGTGTTATGAGCAGGATACTACTGGCTCACTATGAAGCATGACACTAAAGAGAATGTAAAGAAGTGTGACAAGTGCCAACTCCACTGGGACATGCACTTGGCACCTCCAAACGAGCTCAAGTCTATATCGTCCCTCTGGCTCTTCGCATGGTGAGGTATGTACCTCCTCGAACCATTCGTGATTGGATCAAACCAAAACAAGTACCTGATAGTAGTCATGGACTACTTCACAAAATAGATAGAAGTAGAAGCGTTGGCCAGAATCACGACACATAATATTCTCCGCTTCTACAAAAGAAACATCCTTTCCTGATTCGACATTCCCCAAGAAATTATCACCAAAAAGGGACCCAGTTCACAAATAAAATTTTCCAGGATTTTGTTGCCAAGTTAGGCACCACCCAACTTTTCGGGTCCGTCGAGCATCCACAAACAAATGGGCAAGTTGAGGCTGCGAACATAGTGATCATTTAAGGCCTCAAACGAAGGCTAAAAGAAACCAAAAAGAAGTGGTCGAGGAGCTACACAATATGCTCTTGGATTACCGAACAACAACACACCCATCCACCAGTGAAACTCCTATCGGACTAGCATATGGGACTGAGGTTGTCATCCCCATTGAAACCTGTGATACGGTGGCAGAGTCGACTGTTTTTACTGGTTTGTGTTTTGCGTTTTTTGTTCGTAAAATGTTGCGGTAAGCAAGAGTCGCCATCGACTTTTATTTTATCTAATCAGGAAAAAGAACAGAAAAAACCTTTTTCGAGAATATTTCTGAGTACGGGGGTAGATTATAGAAAGGGAAGGTGTTAGCACCCTTTCTATCCATGGTTTTCCATGGGCTCTTAGGTACTTGCTCATTTTAAAAATTGCTTGTGTGTGTTTGTTTTGAAAGAGTTTACTTCGTAATAACCCTTGTATCAGTCCTCAAGGATGTGACGAAGTTGTTTTGAAATTTTTTTTGAAAAGTGTTTGTGTGAAAAGTTTGTTTGAGCAAGTACTTAAAAGTTAATCTACCTACTCGAAAAAGACTGTTCATTTTCCTTTAGACAGCGCTATCCCATTATTAAAGAATAGGTAGCACCGTCGTTGGAGTTTTAAGGGACTTTCGAAGGGACAAATACGGTCACAAAAGCAATGTTAGAAGGTGTTAGTAATCATCCTAGAGCCTTAAAGATCTGTTCCCGAGGCAACATCTGAATGGGTCATTTGAGATCTTTCGGGGCTAGAGGACGACCACTAACAAACCCTATACTTTATAACCGTTTAACCGAAGTGGAGTAAACCCTAGGAGTGAGCATGTGCGAGTGAGCTTTTTCAATTAATTTGTCTTTGCACATTTAAGTTATCTACCGTTTTAATTTTCAAATATTCTTGCCACGCAATCCTATTAACATACATATAACAGTTAATAATTGCGGAAATTTAAAGTGCGAAAATAGAAATCCTAACTATTACATGGCTTTCGCAGATACAAAATTTTTTAACTGAAAATAAAGTGCGGAAATTAAAACTTATTACAACCTCGAAGCAGTTACAATAATAATTAAAAAGGTAATTAAAATACGCGCGACGAATTAAATGCGAAGAATTAATTAAGAGACCTAAAATCTAATTAAAAAATAATTTGGTTATTTTTGGAGAAAAATTAATTATTTACAACCCTAATTTCTAATTAGTTTTAATTATGAAAAGGAATTAAATTAACCTAATTTAGACTAAATTAATTAATTAAAGAAAATAACTATTTTATGAAAAAATGATTTTTGGGTGTTTTTTGTGATTTGTTGATTTTTTGTAGTTAATAAAAAAAGAATTAATTTGTGAAAACAAATAATTAAACAAAACAAAATAAATAAGAGAAATAAAAAAAGAAAATTAAATTGGGCATGTTTGCTGAAGAAATCAGGGGGGTGTTGCTGAATTGTTAGGCCCGGCAAGCTGAAGCCCAGTCCCACGCTTGAGATTCAGTATTGCTCCTTGCTATTGATGCACCATGGTCTTTTATTGATAGGCGTTGGATCTGGGCATGAGACACATCCATTGGTTGGATGGTGATGGCATATGGTGGGTGTTTGGATTAGAGCAGCACCAGATTTGTAAAGGAAAACTAAAACAAAGAAAGCGCTGGGACCTGGGATCGGTCCTCACACTTACCACCAACGCGCTTTACCATATGGGATGTTGTTCCTATTTGTTAATATAATAACAACAAAATATAATATGTAAAACCAAGTAACTGAATCAAAAACATGTGCGAAATTCAAATCATCCAGTGAGGTGGTGACAAGTCACCGTCTCCTTCGTTTAGACCGTCGTCTTAGCTCCTTGCACTTTTACCTACGGACAAGTGTTCGTGGCTACAACCTGCGTGCTTCAAACATTAAGCAATACACATAATAAATGAATTCAAAGACCATGATTCAATTGGTCTTGATGCCACGATCATCCCAGTACCCTGTTCTTGGTCTAATTTTACTTGTATGTGAAAACCCTAAAACCAACACGAAAACCCTAGTAATGGCAACTCTGGATTTAAGCAACAAAACACAAAATCAAGTAAACCAAAACATTGCAAATGACAATATGAACACAATGAAATATTTAAAAATGCTTAATCATGCGTGAATTAAGAAATCAAACTCAAGTTTTGAGATGCAAACCGTGGGTCTATGGCTTGCGAATCCGGGCGTGGTAAGGCTTGTAATTGATTGAGTCACATTCTGGAGACGTCCAGGAGTCTATTGGTAGTCTTAGAATGGCCTGAATCAACCTCTCTAAGAATGATCTCTCACTTTCTTACCAATTTTTAGAGTTTTGTTCTTCCTTTCTCATGACTGCAACCTCTCTCTTTTGCCTTGGATGCGTTATGTATATGTACTTGAACGAATTAGGGTTGTAAAAACCACTAGTATCTTTGCAAAATTTGAAGATTTGGTTTTCATGTGGTATGATATCCTTCCAAATTTGGCCTAATCATGCCATTCTTGTGCCAATTAGCTTTGATTTGATTTGATTTTGATATTCCAACATAATGAGCTTGTGATTCTGTCCAAAAATCCAATCAAAACAAATCTTTGCTATTATTTACCAATTATTTGATTTAATTCAATTTTTAATAAATAAAAAATCAAAATAAAATAAATAATGAATAAAATAACATGTGAGTTAACATTTGGGTCGTGGACCATGTCATGAGTGAGGTGCAAGCATAAAAAGTTAGGCCCATTTGGCAAAAAATGCATTTTTGAGCACATTTGACTTTTGGCAATTTTGCAAAAAGGGTCAACTTTGACAAGGAATATCTCTTCCAATTTTAACCCTGGAGAGGTGTTCTTAGACTTTTTAGAAATCTTAGGATGTCCCCTAAGCAACCCTTTTGGTCTAATCTCAATTGAGTCTTCCATGTTGATGTAAGAAGCTTTGACCCACAAAGTGTTTTTGTTGACTTTTCAAAAGGACCTATAATGTGGAAATCCATATCTTTTTGTGAGTGCATATTTTGAGCTTGAGGTATGAAGATGAATTTTAGGGAATTTCATTCTATTCAAAATGAGACTTGGATAGAAAATTTATGATAAAGTATGAAGAAGTTATGCTTGGTCAAAGTTTGGTTGACTTTTCCTGAGAAACCCTAATTTAGCAACTTTTGGGTTTTGAGGAATTTGGGGCATTCCTTGAGGAATCATGATCAACCCTTGATCAAATGATGAATATAACTTCAAAATGTTGATGTTGACCAAAAATCTTGAAGTTTGACTGTATGTGGGCCACAATTGACTTTTGACCTAACATAGTTGATTCTCAAGCATCTGAACAGTTGACTGAGCAAACTTCTTGTGCAAGGCTTGAAATTTGACATGGAGGGTCTTGAGAACATTTTAGGACCATGGAAATCATATGAGGTCTTTGGAGTTCACCTGTCTTGATGAAAATGGAAACCCTAATTTGAGGCACATTGCCTTTGGAGAGAGTTTGTCTGGTCAACTCTTGGGCATCCTTGAGCAAGTTGAGGATCTCATTGGGCATGTATGGAGTAAAAAGAGAGTGAAAATTTTGGGGTACAACAGTTTCCTCTGTTCAATCTTCTTAAACCTGAAGATGTAGATTGGCTTGTCTGTCTTTCGTGATTTGAAGGTGGAAGATGATTGAACACTAGAGTGCCCAGAAATTTGCACTCGTATGAAGTAACACTTGATCGGTGATATCGGGAATGGGCTTATAGATGCCATTTAGAAGTTGCTAGAGAATTGTAGGAGATGGGCTTAAAGATGCGATCTAGGATGTGACGGAGAATCGTCGGGGATGGGCTTAAAGATGTCATCCAGGATGTTAATTTCCTGAGATATTCCTTTGATGAGAATTCATGTTCCTGTCGTTTGAGGAGGAATCTGCTGAGGAATGTTGGTATATGTCTTAGGAGAAATAGAATTTTAGGAGCTTTAGTTATCCGTTACTCTACTAGGAGAATAACTTCTGCTTGCGAAAGCGGAAGTGAACTGCATATCTGGTTAGGGTACAGGCTGCACCACGACTTACTGGGGAAATGCGAAATCGATCGTGTTTGATCAGGTCCAAGTCTTGCAGTGTTGTGAACTGTTGTCTGGAGATAGGAGGGAAGAAACCTTGATGGTAAGGTTATGAGAAGGAACCTGGATAGTAGGGTTACTTCCAAATGAAAGCCTGGATAGTAGGGTTGTGAGAAGAAACCTGGATAGTAGGGTTACTTCAAAATGAAAGCCTGGATAGTAGAGCTGTGAGAAGGAACCTAGGTAGTAGGGTTATTTCGGAATGAAAGTCTAGATAGTAGGGCTGTGAGAAGGAACCTGGATAGTAGGGTTACTTCGGAATGAAAGCCTGGATAGTAGGGTTGTGAGAAGGAACCTGGGTCGTAGGGTTACTTCGAAATGAAAGACTGGATAGTAGGGTTGTGAGAAGGAACCTGGGACGTAGGGTTACTTCGAAATGAAAGCTTGGATAGTAGGGTTGTGAGAAGGAACCTGGGTCGTATGATTACTTCGAAATGAAAGCCTGGATAGTAGGGTTGTGAGAAGGAACCTGGGTCGTAGGGTTACTTCGAGATGAAAGCCTGAATAGTAGGGCTATGAGAAGGAACCTGGATAGTAGGGTTACTTAGAGATTAAAGCCTGGATAGTAAGGCTGTGAGAAGGAACCTGAATAGTAGGGTTACTTCGAAATGAAAGCCTAGATAGTAGGGCTGTGAGAAGGAATATAGGTCGTAGGGTTACTTCGAAACGAAAGCCTGGATAGTAGGGCTGTGAGAAGGAACCTGGGTCGTAGGGTTACTTCGAGATGAAATCCTGGATAGTAGGGCTATGAGAAGGAACCTGGATAGTAGGGTTAATTCGAAATGAAAGCCTGGATAATAGGGCTGTGAGAAGGAACCTGGATAGTAGGGTTACTTCGGAATGAAAGCCTGGATATTAGGGCTTTGAGAAGGAACATGGGTCATAGGTTTACTTCGAAATGAAAGCCTGGATAGTAAGGTTGTGAGAAGGAACCTGTGTCATAGGGTTACTTCAAAATGAAAGCCTGGATAGTAGGGCTGTGAGAAGGAACCTGGTTCGTAGGGTTACTTCGAGATGAAAGCCTAGATATTAGGGTTATGAGAAGGAACCTGGATAGTAGGGTTACTTCGAAATGAAAGCCTGGATAGTAGGGTTGTGAGAAGGAACCTGGGTCGTAAGGTTACTTCAAAATGAAAGCCTGGATAGTAAGGTTGTAAGAAGGAACCTAGGTCGTAGGGTTACTTTGAAATGAAAGCCTGGATAGTAGGGTTGTGAGAAAGAACCTGGGTCGTAGGGTTACTTTGAAATGAAAGCCTGGATAGTAGGGTTGTGAGAAGGAACCTGGGTCGTAGGATTACTTCAAGATGAAAGCCTGGATAGTAGGGCTATGAGCAGGAACCTGGATAGTATGGTTACTTCGAAATGAAAGCCTGGATAGTAGGGCTGTGAGAAGGAACCTGGGTCGTAGGGTTACTTCGAGATGAAAGCCTGGATAGTAGGGCTATGAGAAGGAACCTGGATAGTAGGGTTACTTCGAGATGAAATCCTAGATAGTAGGGCTATGAGAAGGAACCTGGATAATAGGGTTACTTCGAAATGAAAGTCTGGATAGTAGGGCTGCAAGAAGGAACCTGGATAATAGGGTTACTTCAAAATGAAAGTGTAGATTAGTTGACCCGTTTGGTTTAGGGAACTGAGTTTCCGTTAGTTGTATGCAGACATGACCTGTATAACTGCTAGATTTGTTGAAAGCTAATTGTCTTTCCTAAAAAGATAACGGGGTTAATTATGTGCGATGCATAAAATGCATGGTGGAATGATGTTCTCAAAATAAATGAGATTATGTTGTATATGATATGTATGTGTATGTCATGATGTATGTTCACGAAATGTTGTCAGGGTATACCCGCGTTTGAGAAAATAAATCCCTGACGGTTGTTGGAGATTTGTAAATATTCTATCGGGAAGAGATGCTGCTTAAGAATAAACTCTGCGGGGAATGAACTTAGAAAATGCAGTTTTGTAGCTGAAGCGATGAACTCTGTCGGGGATTGAGCCTCTGTGTCCAGAGAAATAAACTCTGCTTGGGGGATGAATTTTACTGACTCGCCCGCGATTATGAACTTCAGCTGGGGTGGTTACGTCTTGTTTCGGGAAAGCTGACATCAATGCTTTTGAATACTTTTACTCTGTGGGGAGTGTATGTATTGATGATTGTGCTTCAAAGCTGACTTTATCCTGATACCTGTTGGGCAGAGTAACTGTCGGGTTTGGCACTTCTTGTTTTTTCCCTATTTCTGGAATTACGAGTAATTGTCTTTTGTTCCTTATGTAAATATTTATGAGCAGCAATCATTTTCAAATGTATATATCAAAAATAAGTCATTGGACGTTCTTGTAAAACAAAATATAAAAAAGAAAAATAGACTGAAGTTTCTTGTGAAAATGATTTTTGTATTGATTTTGAAGTCGGCCTGTAATAGGCGTTTTTGTACAAAGAGGCTGACGCTCTAGTAATAGAACGCCGCTGAAAAATAGCAATTATACAATTTGTGTAAAAGAAAGAAAAACAGCTATGTGAAACAATCCCATTGGGTTCCAACTCTGTTATTGCCTTTATATATTCAAGCGTCTCATCACTTTGCTACTTGGCCGAAGGTTGATCAGATTGATTGGAGTCGTCTGAGCTTGATAGTCGATACCGAAGTCTGGTCGTAAGATGATCCAATGAGACATAGTGGTATGCTTTATATCCCAAACTTTTTCCTAGACCGCCCTTTCGGGTTTTCAGTCCACCGAGATGCCCTTTTTTGCCCAAGCTGCCCTTTCGGGTTTTCGACTTGCCGGGTGTACATATTTTTTTCATTTTCATCTATTACTTTTTCCCGAACCCTTTTGGTTCGCCGGGAAGCCCTTATTTTTTCCTAGGTCAGTCAACCTAGCGGGTCTTTGATTAGGCGTAGTATCTTTTCACTATGTCTGCATTGACAGGGTGAGGAAGGTCGTCACCATCCATGATGGTTAGAATCATGGCTCCTCCCGAGAAAATGTTCTTAACCAAAAATGGCCCTTCGTACGTGGGGGTCCATTTGCCCCTGGGATCACCTTGCGGTAGTATGATGCGTTTGATCACTAGATCCCGGACTTGATATTCTTGGCGTCTGACTTTCTTGTTAAAAGCCTTGATCATTCGCTTTTGATACGTCTGACCATGGAAGATAGTGGTAAGTCTTTTTTCATCGATTAGATTTAACTGATCAAGTCGGGTTCAGATCCAGTCGTCCTCGTTCAACCCTGCATCCTTCATAATCCTGAGAGAAGGTATCTGGACTTCGATGGGTAGGACTGCCTCCATGCCATATACTAGAGAGTAGGGTGTTTCCCCTGTCAACGTCCGGGCTGAGGTACGGTAACCATGAAGAGCAAATGACAACATCTCATGCCAGTTTTTATATGTCACCGTCATCTTCTGTACAATCTTCTTGATGTTCTTGTTATCTGCTTCAACGTTGCCATTCATCTTCGGTCGGTAGGGATAAGAATTATGATGTTGTATCTTGAACTGTCTATAGAGCTCGTTGATCATTGTGTTGTTGAGATTCGTACCTGTGATACGAGTTTGAATGATTTGCTAGCTGTAATTGGAACCTGAAACAAGCACAAAATCTCTTACTTTTAATATTTTGGATTTTATTTGATTTGTTTTGATTTAAATTGAATTAATTCAAATAAAAATCAAAACAAATAATAAAAATAAGATATGGACAAGTGGAAAAGGCTAGAGCTCGTGGACTATGTTTCCAACTCAAAACGAGTGAAAAAGATTAGGCCCATTTGGCAAAATTTGAAGTTTTGGGCATAGTTGACTTTTGGCAATTTTGCAAAAAAGGTCAACTTCACCAATGCATAACTTCCTCAATTTTGACTCTTTGGAGATGTTCTTGGACTTTTTAGAAAGCTTGAGATGTCCTCTAATAAACCCTTTTGGTCTCATATCAATTTTATATTCCATGCTCATGTATGAAGCTTTGACAAAAAAGGTGTTTTTGTTGACTTTTCAAAATGACCTATAATGTCCAAATTCATAACTTCTTGTGAGTGCATATTTTGAACTTGGGAGATGAATATGGATTGTAGGAAATTGCATTATATTCAAAATGAGATTTAGATGGGTCATTTCTCATAAAGTATTAGAAAGTTATGCTTGGTCAAAGTTGAGTTGACTTTTCCTGCAAAACCCTAATTTAGCAACTTTTGAGTCTTGATGAATTGTGAGCAATCCTTGATGAATCATGATCAACCCTTGATCAAATGATGAAATAAACTTAAAAATGAGGATGTCAGTAAAAAATCTTGAAGTTTGACTGTATGTTGGCCATAGTTGACTTTTGCCCTAGCATTGTCGATTTTCAGGCCTTTGAGCAATTGACTGAGCAAACTTTCTCTGTAGGGCTTGAAACTTGATATGGATGATCTTGAGAACATATTAGGACATTGGTGAGAATTTGGGATCACTTGGACTCAAGTATCTTGATGCCACATGAAACCCTAATTTGAGATAGACTGCCTTAGAAGGGAGCTTGTCTGACCAACCCTTGGACCACCTTGAGCAACTTGGGTATCATTCTTGAAATGTTTTGAGGAATATGGGAGGGAAAATTTTGGGGTACAACAGCTGCCCCTGTTCAATTTTCTTAAACCTGAGGATGTAGATTGGCTTTCGTTCCTTTCGTCATCCGAAGGTGGAAGATGATTGAACACTAGAGTGCCTAGAAATTTGCACTCGCATGAAGTGGTAATTGTCTTGTGATGTCGGGAATGGGCTTACAGATGCCATTTAGAAATTGCTGGCGAGGGGATGGGCTTAAAGATTCCATCTGAAAGAGTGTCGATCGCATAAGAGATTCCTTAGCGAGAGCTTGTATACCTGTCATTGAGGAAGATTCCGCTGGGGAAGGCTGATCTTTATTGAGAGAAGTAGAATTTTAGGAGCTTCGGTCATCCGTATTCTATCGAGAAAACATCTCTGTTGACATTTAGGAGCTTCAGTCATCCGTTATTCGACTGAGGAATCATCTCTGCTGACATTTAGGAGCTTCAGTCATCCGTCATTCAACTGAGGAAAACATCTCTCTTGACATTTAGGAACTTCGGTCATCCGTCATTCAACTGAGGAAAACATCTATGTTGACATTTAGGAGCTTCAGTCATCCGTTATTCAACTGAGGAAAACATTTATGTTGACATTTAGGAGCTTCAGTCATCCGTTATTTAATTGAGGAATCATCTCTGTTGACATTTAGGAGCTTCAATCATCCGTTATTCAACTGAGGAATCATCTTTGCTGACATTTAGGAGCTTCAGTCATCCGTTATTCAACTAAGGAAAACATCTCTGTTGACATTTAGGAACTTCAGTCATCCGTTATTCAACTGAGGAATCATCTCTATTGAAGAGGAAAGTTGAATTTTAGGAACTTTAGTCGTCCATATTCAACTGGGGATTAAACTGTTATCAGTCGTACCCGAGCTTCTCAGCTTAAATTTTGTGAGTATCTTTCCTGAAAGGTAAAGGTTAGCTGTATGTAATGCATGATATGTATCAAGCGATGATGTTCTCAAAATAAATGAGATTGTGTCGTATGATGCGTATTCATGTCATGATGTATGGAAATGTGATGTTTTTAGCTGGGGAAAATAAATCTCGGATTGCTGCTGGAGAAAAGAATTGAATTCTTCGTTTCTGCTGGGGATAGTGGATGAAGATGTTTGTGAGAATAAACCTGTAGGAGGGGATAACTCCGCTGGGGAATAAACTGACGAGAGAATGACTCTGTGGGGAAGAGATGCTCTGCTGAGGATTCTGCTGATAAATTCAGCTGGGGATGAACTACTGTTGCTGGTGATAATGAAACCTGTCGGGGATTGAATTTCTGTTTGTGAAAGGAATGAACTCCGCTGGGGATGATTTTCCAGTTGCGACTTCACGGGGAATAACCTTTTAGACTATACCGGGGACAATCTTCCAGAGTCTACTGGGGGCAATTCTTCAAACTCCACTGGGGATGATTTTTCAAACTCCACTGGGGATATATTTTTTATACTCCGCTGGGGATAATTTTTTTTAATGCTGATGGTAGATAAACCCTGCTTTGGGGAGAATATCGCCAATTCATTCACAGTTGCGAGTCTCAGTTGGGGAGAATTTTAACACCACTATCTTTCTCTTACTCTGTGGGTAGTGAATGCACCTTCAATCGTTTTCTCCCACTAGGTCTATCCCTATACCTGGTGGGTAGAGCAACTGTACGGTTTGGACATTTCTCGTTTGCCTCTGTTTCTAATATTACAAGTAATCGTCCTTTGTTTCGCATGTAAATATTCATGAGCAGCAATTAATGTCAAATGCATATATCAAAAATGAACATTGGACGTTCTCGCAAAACAAAACAGAAGAAGGAAAACAGTTTGAAATTTCTTTGTAAAAATGACTTGTATTGATTTTAAAGTTAGCCTGTGAATAGGCGATTTTGTACAAGAGACTGACGTCCTAGTAAGAGAACGCCGCCGCATAATAAAGTTTATACAATTTGTGGAAAAAAAAGAAAAACAGCTATGTGAACAATCCCACTGGGCTCTAACTCTGCTATTGCCTTTATGTCCTTGAGCATCTCATCACTTTGCTACTTGGTTGAAGGTGGATCAGATTGTTTGGTGTCGTCCGAGCTTGATAGTCGATACTGAAGTCTGGTTGTAAGGTGATCCAATGAAACATAAAGTTACGCTTTAATCCCTAACTTTTGCCTGGACCACCCTTTCGGGTTTTCAGTCCACCGGGATACCCTTTTTTTCCCAAGCCACCTTTTCAGGTTTTCGACTTGCCGAGTGTACAGTTTTTTTCATTTTCATCCCTTATTTTTGCCCGAACCCTTTTGGTTCGCCGGGAAGCCCTTATTTTTGCCTAGTCCAGTCAACCTAGCGGGTCTTTGATTAGGCGTAGTATTTTTTCACTATGTCTGCATTGACGGGGTGAGGGAGGTCGTCACCATCCATGGTGGTTAGAATCATAGATCCTCCTGAGAAAATGTTCTTAACCACAAATGGCCCTTCGTACGTAGGGGTCCATTTGCCCCTGGGATCACCTTGTGGCAGTATGATGCGCTTGATCACCAGATCCCCAACTTGATACTCTTGTCGTTTAACTTTCTTGTTAAATGCCTTGATCATCCGCTTTTGATACGTTTGACCATGACAAATAGCACTAAGTCTCTTTTCATCGATTAAGTTCAGCTGATCAAGCCGGGTTTGAACCCAGTCATCTTCGCTCAAACCTGCATCCTTCATGATCCGAAGAGAGGGTATCTGAACTTCAATGGGCAAGACTGCCTGCATGCCATATACCAAGGAATATGGTGTTGCCCCTGTTGACGTCCGCGCTGAGGTACGGTACCCATGAAGAGCGAATGGTAACATCTTGTGCCAGTCTTTGTATGTCACTGTCATCTTCTGCACAATCTTCTTGATATTCTTATTAGCCGCTTCAACAGCCTCATTCATCTTCGGTCGGTAAGGAGAAGAGTTGTGATGTTGTATTTTGAACTGCTTGCAGAGCTCGGTGATTATTTTATTGTTGAGATTTGTACCGTTGTCCGTAATGATCCTCTCCGGTACACCATATCGACATATCATATTGTGCCGAATAAATCGTGCCACAACGTTCTTGGTTATGGTAGCAAAGGAAGCTGCTTCAACCCACTTCGTAAAGTAATCAATTGCTACCAAGATGAAACGATGCCCGTTGGATGCAGTAGGTTTGATCTCGCCGATCATATCGATACCTCACATTGCAAAAGGCCAAGGAGCTGTCAAGACGTTCAGAGGAACTGGAGGTATGTGCACCTTATCAGCATAGACTTGGCACTTATGACAAGCCCGAGAATGCTGATAACAGTCGGCTTCCATAGTGGACCAATAATATCCTGCCCAGAGGATTTTCTTTGTCATGGTATGTCCACTGGAATGAGTCCCGAAAGTACCTTCATGTAACTCTACCATAATCCTTTCTGCTTCGTTCTTATCCACACATCGCAGTAAGGTTGAATCATGGTTACGCTTGTAAAGGATACCATTACTGATGAAGAACTTCGTCGCGAACCTCCTCAGAAACTTCTTATCATTAACAGATGCACCCTCGGGGTACTCCTGAGCCTCAAGATACCTCTTCACCTCGTGAAACTAGGGTTTACCTGTTACCTCTTCAGTCTCAATGTCACAGCAATGTACAGGTTCGTCCAACCTCTCAATGGTAATCTAGAGAGCTTCATTGTCCCATCTGACCTTGAACATAGAAGACATCGTAGCTAGCGCGTCCGCCAACAGATTCTCCTCTCTAGGGAAGTGTTCAAAGGTTATCTCATCGAAGTGTGGAAGCAAAGTCAATACATACTCCTTGTAAGGAATAATATTTGGGTGTTTCGTATCCCACTCGCCTTTGATCTGACTGATCACGAGAGCAGAATCTCCGAATAAACTTAAGAACTTAATCCTTAGGTCAATAGCTGCTCGAAGACCCATGATGCATGCTTCATACTCCGCCATGTTGTTGGTGCAGTTAAAACATAATATGGCGGTGAACGGAGTATGACAGCCTTCAGGAGATATGATCACAGCGCCAATGTTGTTACCCAATGCGTTTGAAGCTCCATCAAAGTATATAGACCATCGGGATCCTTCCTCAGGTCTTTCATCTAGTCTAGGTGTTTCACAGTTAGTCACCAACATAATATTCTCATCCGGGAAATCAAATTTCATAGATTGGTAATTGTCCATGGCCTGATGCGCCAAATGATCTCCCAACACACTTCCCTTGATTGCTTTTTGGGTCGTGTATTGGATGTCATACTCAGTCAAGATCATTTTCCGTCTTGCTATTCTTCCGGACAAGGCAGGCTTTTCGAAGATATACTTGATTAGATCCATCTTTGATATCAATAGAGTAGTGTGAGTCAGTGTGATACGGTGGGAGAACTGACTTGAGGTTTTGCGTTTGTTTTCGCAAATGTTTCGGTTGAGCAAGAGTCGCCACCGACTTTTTATTTTATCCTAAGGAAAGGTTAAAAAGCACAGGAAAAACCTTTGAGATGTTTTCTTGGGTTCGGGGAGTAGATTATAGAAAGGGAAGGTATTAGCACCCTTTCTATCCATGGTTATCCATGGGCTCTTAGTTAATTGCTTAGATCACTTGCCTTGCATTTTCAATTGTTTGAAATGGTGCTTTGTGTGTGGTTTTTGAAAATGTTTTGAAAAAGATGCCTTGTCTAGGCAACCTTTGTAACAATTCTTGTTTGAATGTTTTACAAAGGTGTTTGTCTTTTTGAAAAGATGTTTCAATGTTTTTGAAAGTTGTTTGGAAATTGTTTTTGAAGTTGTGTTGTGATGTGTGTTTTGAAAAATGGCAAGGATTGTTTTGCAAGATTGATCAAGTAACCAAGAGCTATCTACCCTAAATTTCTCAAAGATCTTTCTCATGTTTTAACCCTTTTAACAGTGTTGTTTCACCATTGTATTTGGTGAACAACCTTGTGTTAGGATGTTAACGGGACGGGCGCGGGTCATCGTATAGACCATGAATGCAATAGTGTCAGGTATTTTGGCAATTTTCTTGAGGGACTATGATCATTTTGCTTAGGCAATAAGATAGCGTCATCGAGGGACTATGATCATTTTGTTTGTTTTTGTTTTGTTTTGTTTTGCCAAAGTACTTGACATGCAAACATGGCCCATTTTTGAAGGCAACAAGTGGAGTAACCCTAGGGGTGTAAGTGTGCATTGTGTTTGTTTTTCATGCATGTTTATCTTGGATTTAGGTCAAACTACTTGTTAATTGATTTTGCATACAAACCCTAAGTCTATCATGGCATAATTGAAAGCTTTTAAATGCGAGAATTTAAATGCTAAGCTATTACAACAAGATATAGGGAGGGGGGTACAAGTTTGCATTGGGGATATTTGACAAGGAAATAAAATCTAAGTTATTACAACCATATCGAAAGTATAGGATACAAATATTTAATTGTACAATATTTAAGTGAATACAATAAATATACAAAATGTATTATGCACAAAAATTATTTTTGTTATGTGTGTAAAAAGGTTTTCATGTTTGAAGTATAAACAAAATAAGAAAAAGTCATTTTTGATTATTTTTATGGTTTAGGGCAAAACCCTAATTTTCAAGTAAATAGTATTTATTTATTAATTATGTACAATATTTGTTAATTATATACAAAAAATAAAAAGTGTATTGTAAAAAAGCTATTTTTAGTGTTAAATATTAAATAAAAATAAAAAATGTATTATTTCTATATTTTTATCCTAAATATTTAATAAAATATGTATATGTATATTTATATATATTTAATATGCTAAATATGTACAAAATATAAAATATTAATTATTTACAAAATGTATATTTTAGAAAATGTTTCCAAAGTGTAAATAAAAAAATAATAACTGAAAAATAAATATTTTGTATTATTTTTAGGGTTTTAAATAAAAAGGTTTTTATATTATTTATATATATATATATGTTCAATAAAGTAAATAAATGCCTAATAAATATAAAAAAATGTGGAAAAATATTTTTGATGTTTTTTAAGTTTGGATAAAAAATATCAAGTCAGAATAAAAAAGAAAAATGCAAAAATGACAAGTATTTCACATAATGGGCCAGGGGGGTGCAAATGGAAAAAAGGGGTGCAAAGAGCAAAACAGACTCAGGCCTAGCCCAATCCAACCTTCTTCAACCTCCAGCTTCTGTTTGAAACAAAAAATGCACGCCTCTTGTTCCACCTGCTAACTCCTGATTCTTTGATCTTTTGACAAAACTTAAAACATGAAAATTATAGAGCTTGAAGCAACGATTTCAACCATATAAAACACTTGACCTAACTCTAAGAAACCATGGAGAATTTCATCACCCCCAATTTCTGACCTAATTTTTCTTCAATGTTCATGGCTAAAATTCTCACAGCATGCTTAACATAAACGAAAAGTGATCATATGTATGGCTTCAGGGCTATGAGTAGGACATGTTTCATTCACAAACCTAAGCTTAACTCTTCCTAGATTGAAAGATAGAATTCCATGGTTTTACCTGTTTCAGCTTGAATCGTGTACAGCAATGTGGCCAGCTTCAATGGAGTTTGAGCTTCTGTATAGCTTGCCTGAAGTCCAAGGAAGCTTCTCCAACACCTAGCTTGCTTTGAAACTGCCTGTATCGTGCTGTAGAAGTTCACCTGCACAACTTGAAAGTGAAAATGGCAAACATGGTTAGGGGTGTTACAACTTGAGTTCAAGGCTTGGGATAATTTCAGTGGATGGTATGGAAGGTGTTTGAAAGGTTTTTAGCCAAAGTGCACGAGTGGATTGAGTTGTGGATCTCAATCTGCAGCAGGTGCCCTGTTTTTGTAGCAAGATGGTGTTTTGGTGTATTAGGAGGTATGAGGTATGGTTGAATCGTGCCTTAGGTCTGTTTGGGTGTATGGAAGATGTTCACAAGGTTTGTTCTTGGCTGTGTTGACAGGAAATGGAAGTTGGCTTGAGTTTGCAATGTTTCTTTAAGTGTAAGCAAAGAAATGTGTGTGATGTTATAGACCTGTCTAAGCCTGCCTGCCATGCTGCATCTCTTGTTCTTGATAACACAAATTTGTGGACTTGATTTTGTCTCTAAGATCTGGCCCCCATGTCCAAGGATTTTGAATTTGACATAAAGTGATACTTTATCAAAATGGCAAATTTACTTTTTCCAATTAAGGGTTAATTTAACATGTATTGTCCAAATGGGTGAAATAATGTCTTAACACAATGGTTAGGCATTGAATTAAGGTGTGCAAAACTGGTTTTGAGGCCTGCAAGCTAGCATTGTACAAGCTGATTTGAAAATGCAAGTTGTGATGAACATGCCTTGGCCATGAACAAAAGTGAGTTTTGGCCAACTTTGCAAATTTGATTCTCTCTAACCACAAGGGTGTTTGAGAAGTTCTTGGACAATTTGAAAAGCTTGGAATGTGTACTACAATCCATCTTTGTAATGCAAATTGAAACTCCAAGTGGAACCATGTGAAAAATGGCCAAGAAGTTGGACAAAAATCCTGCCTAGAATAGGGCAAAATTTCTCTAAGTTAAAAATGTTTTGTACCCTTGTTCCAAAAATCATAACTTGAGATACAAGATTCCTTTGAGAAAACTTTGTGAATCAAAGTTGTATATTTTGCAATGGACTACAACTTTTATGTTTCAAGTTTTGTTTGAATCCAATTGCATCTTGGTGAAAAAATGGGACAAAGTTAGGAAAAAATAAGGAAATTTCATAACTTAGAAAATTTCTAAGTTATGAAATTTTTCATTTTAAAACCCTAATTTGCAATTTTGGGTTTCTTGATGAACAAGTTTCATAATTTGACATGTCTTGATGAAAAATGAATCTTGGCACTTGATTTTGACCAAAAAGTCAAAGTTTGACTTTTCAGTATATAGTCAAATTTTGATCAGTTGGCTGAAAAATTCATCTGTCAATCCTATGCACTTGAGATGTTTTGAACTTGTTGAATGGGTCAAGACAATGCCATTGAGTCCTTGAGTCCATATGTGAGCTTGGTTTGCCATTGGTTAGGTTAAACAGTCAAAAATTGCCTTTGTGCAGTCAAAACCCTAAAAATGACCATTTTGCCCTTTTGGTGATCTGGTCAAATTTCTTGTGGAATTGTGATCCAAACTTGACCAAATGGTTCATGTGAGTTCATTATGTTGATGTGGGTCAAAATTCATGAGGTTTGGCTGTCAATTGGCCACAGTTGACTTTTTCCCTAATACAGCTGATTTCTAGGTCAACTGTCCAATTGACTGGGCAAAGATTGGAATCAAGGCTTGAAACTTGGTATGGATAAACTTGTAAGTCCAACATGAAGCATGAAAGTCACTTTGGGCCTTTTAGGTCAAAACATCCCTGTGCAAACTCAAACCCTAATTTGGGTCAATAGTGCAAGGAGGGGTCTTGAGCAGAGCAAACCCTAACTTGATCTTGAGTTCCAAGAGTCTTGTGGTGAGAAAATGTTGATGAAATGAGAGGGAAAATTTTGGGGTACAACAGTTGCCCCTGTTCAATCTTCTTGAACCTGAAGAGTTAGATTGGCAAGTTTGCCTTTCGCGTCTCGAAGGTAAAAGGAGATTGGACACTAGAGTGCCCGTAAATTTGCACTCGTCAAAACATAGGTGCGGGAATGGGCTTAAAGATGCCATTTGGAGATGGGATTAAAGATGCCATCTGAAGATGCGACAAAATATTGTCGGGGGATGGGCTTAAAGATGCCATCTGGAATGTATGTTGAACTGTTATGTTGTTGGTGAAAGAAATGAGTATCAGAAAGGTGTCCATGTTTTGGAACATCTCTGAGCTAGGGGTCTGAATAAGCAATAGATTGACATCCGTATTTGGAAGCATCTGTAAACTGTTTTCAAAATTTGAATCTGAATAAGCGATAGATTAACATCCGTGTTTGGAGAATCCGTAAACTGTTTTCAGAAGTCTTGAAGTTGAATAAGCAATAGATCAGCATCCATGTTGGGAAGCATTCATAAACTGTTTTCAAAAGTTGAATCTGAACAAGCGATAGATTAACATCCGTGTTTGGAGAATCCGTAAACTATTTTCAGAAGTCTTGAAGTTGAATAAGCAATAGATTAGCATCCATGTTGGGAAGCGTCCGTAAACTGTTTTCAAAAGTTGAATCTGAACAAGCGATAGATTAACATTCGTGTTTGGAGAATCCGTAAACTGTTTTCAGAAGTCTTGAAGTTGAATAAGCAATAGATCAACATCCATGTTGGGAAGCGTCTGTAAATTGTTTTCAAAAGTTGAATCTGAACAAGCGATAGATTAACATCTGTGTTTGGAGAATCCGTAAACTGTTTTCAGAAGTCTTGAAGTTGAATAAGCAATAGATCAACATCCATGTTGGGAAGCGTCCGTAAACTGTTTTCAAAAGTTGAATCTGAACAAGCGATAGATTAACATCCGTGTTTGGAGAATCCGTAAACTGTTTTCAGAAGTCTTGAAGTTGAATAAGCAATAGATCAGCATCCATGTTGGGAAGCGTCCGTAAACTGTTTTCAAAAGTTGAATCTGAACAAGCGATAGATTAACATCCATATCTGGAGAACCCGTAAACTGTTTTCAGAAGTCTTGAATCTGAACAAGTGATAGATTAACATCCGTGTTTGGAGAATCCGTGAACTGTTTTCAGAAGTCTTGGAGTTGAATAAGCAATAGATCAACATCCATGTTGGGAAGCGTCCGTGAACTGTTTTCAAAAGTTGAATCTGAACAAGCGATAGATTAACATCCGTGTTTGGAGAATCCGTAAACTGTTTTCAGAAGTTGTGAATCTGAACAAGCGATAGATTAACATCCATATCTGGAGAACCCGTAAACTGTTTTCAGAAGTCTTGAATCTGAACAAGTGATAGATTAACATCCGTGTTTGGAGAATCCGTAAACTATTTTCAGAAGTCTTGGAGTTGAATAAGCAATAGATCAGCATCCATGTTGGGAAGCGTCCGTGAACTGTTTTCAAAAGTTGAAGTTGAAGCTTATTAATCTTATCCTGAAAAGGGTAAAATATTAGCTGAAACACAAAGTTATGTTGCATGAAATGTATCATGCAATATATGTTATATCAATGTTCATGATATGAATGTAATGAATGCGCATGTAAGCTGATGAGCTGTCTTGCTGAGGATATATGAATCCTGGATAGCCGGAGATAATAGAATCTTGACTGCTGCCAGGGAGAGTGAATCCTTGACTGCTGCAGGGGATTGCAAGAATCTTTGATTGCTGAAGCTGAGACATCCTTGTTGACTGTTGACTGCTTGGGGAACAAGATCTTCAGTTGTTGAGGGATCTTAGGATCACTGTTGGGGTTTGAAAAATCCTTGGTGACTTGTGGGGAATGAGAATTCTGATGATCTCTACTGGGGAGTCCAGAACCTGGTAGACTTATGCTGGAGAAGTAAGACTGAGAATCCTCAATCTGTTGGGAAGTATCTCTGTGGGGAGAAATGTTCACTAATCTGGTTCCGCTGGGGATTGATAGTTGGAAGTTTTAGCTCTGCTAGGGACTAACAGTTTTGGCTCCACTGGGGATCTTGAAACTTAGCTCTGAGGGGATTTGGATTCTGGAAGGCTCTCTGGCTGGGGAATTAAGTTCTGGATTTTAACTTGGTTGAGGAATTTGGAGTGTAATTCCGCTGGGGATTCCTTCTGAAAGGGCATCAAGATATCTATCTGTACCTTCAACCTATCAGCAATCATCTTTCTTGATTTGTAAGAAAATGATTATGTTCAAATGCATATGCCTATTTTAACAAAACATTGGACGTTTCTCAAATAAAACATAAGTGTAAAAGGCAAAAGGAAGACAAAGCAAATTTCTGTATTCGGAAAAGTATTTGTATTAACTTTTTATGAGTATCTTTGTACAAAGGAGACAGGCATCCTAGTAAGAGGATGTTGTCGTAAAAATTGAAAATTTTATACAAAAGAAAGATGGCTATGTGTAACAATTCCATGGGATTCCATTCTGTTATAGCCTTCACAACTCTGAATATCTTGTCCATTCAATGCTTCGTCCGCCGATGATTGGATTGATCAGAAGCTCGGAGCTTGTTGATGAAGAGATTGTTCTTTAAAGTGATCCGACGAGACATAGTCATACACTTTAATTCCCTAACCTTTGCCTGGATCGCCCTTTCGGGTTTTTAATCCACCGGGAAACCCTTTTTTGCCCAAGTCGCCCTTTCGTGTTTTCAACTTGCCGGGTGTACAGATTTTTTGTTTTATCCCTAATTTTTGCCTGAACCGCCCTTTTGGGTTTTCGGTTCACCGGGATGCCCATTTTTTGCCCAAGTCGCCCTTTCGGGTTTTCGACTTGTCGGGTTGTTTCATGCGTAGTATCTTTTGACTATGTCTGCGTTCGCAGGGTGTGGCAAATCGTCACCGTCCATGGTGGTCAGAATCATTGCACCACCAGAAAATATGCTCTTGATCACAAATGGTCCTTCGTAAGTAGGAGTCCATTTTCCCCCGAGATCACTTTGCGACAAGATGATCCGCTTGATTACAAGATCTCCGACTTGGTATACTTGACATCTGACTTTTTTATTGAAAGCCTTGATCATCCGTTTTTGGTACGTCTGACCATGGCAAGCAGAAGTGAGTCACTTCTCGTCGATCAAATTGAGTTGATCAAGTCGGGTCTGAATCCAATCGTCTTCATTCAAACCAGCGTCCTTCATAATCCTTAAAGAAGGAATCTGAACTTCCATGGGTAGGACAACTTCCATGCCATATACCAAAGAAAATGGGGTAGCCCCTGTTGAAGTACGGGTCGTGGTACGGTATCCATGCAGAGCAAACGGTAACATCTCATGCCAGTTCTTGTAGGTAACTGTCATTTTCTGAATGATCTTCTTGATATTTTTGTTCGCAGCTTCAACAGCACCGTTCATCTTTGGCCGATAGGGAGATGAATTGTGATGATAAATCTTGAGCTGTTTGCATAGAGCGGTGATCATAGTATTGTTCAGATTTATACCGTTGTCTGTGATGATCCTGTCGGGGACACCATACCGGCATATGAGGTTCTGCTTGATAAAGCGGGCAACCACATTTTTTGTAACAGAGGCAAAGGAAGCTGCTTCGACCCACTTGGTGAAATAGTCAATAGCGACCAAGATGAAGCGATGTCCATTGGATGCTGTGGGCTTGATTTCTCCAATCATGTCAATGCCCCACATTGCGAATGACCAAGGAGCTGTCAGAACATTGAGGGGAACAGGAGGAATATGAACCTTGTCGGCGTAGACTTGACATTTGTGGCAAGTACGGGAATATTGATGGCAATCAGCTTCCATGGTAGACTAGTAATAGCCTGCCCTTAGAATCTTCTTAGCCATCGTATGTCCGCTCAAGTGGGTGCCAAACGTGCACCTGTGTATTTCAGTCATGATTAACTCTACTTCAGCTTTGTCTACACATCAGAGTAAAACACAATCATGGCTGCGCTTATAAAGGATGCCATTGCTTAGGAAGAACTTGGCCGCAAATCTCCTTAAGAACTTCTTGTCATTGACGGAAGCTCCTTCGAGATATTCTCTAGTCTGGAGATACCTTTTGATTTCATGAAACCATGGTTGTTCCACTACTTCTTCGGTATTAATCTCATGACAATACGCAGGTTCATCCATTCACTCGATGGTGATTTGGGGAGCCTCGTTATCCCAGTTGAATTTAAACATAGAAGACATTGTAGCCAGAGCATCTGCTAGCTGATTTTCTTCTCGCGGGAAATGCTCAAAGGTGATCTGCTCGAAATGAGGCAATAACGTCAGGACATGTTCCTTGTATGGGATAAGATTAGGATGTTTGGTGTCCCATTCTCCTTTGATTTGACTGATAACCAAAGCCGAATCCCCAAATACGACCAAAGATTTGATCCCTAGGTCTATAGCAGCCTTGAGACCAAAGATGCAAGCTTCATATTCGGCCATGTTGTTGGTACAGCTGAAACAAAGTCGGGCCGTGAAAGGTGTATGGCAACCTTCTGGAGAAATGAGTACCGCACCGATACCGTTTCCCAGTGCATTTGAAGCACCATCAAAGTACAAGGTCCATCGGGATCCATTTTCAGGTCCGTCATACGGTCCATTACCTTCAATGTTGTCCAATGTCATGATGTCCTCATCCGGGAAGTCGAATCTCATGGATTGATAATCTTAGATAGCTTGATGAGCTAGATGGTCAGCTAGTACACTCCCTTTTATAGCTTTTTAGGTAGTATACTGTATGTCATACTCAGTCAGGATCATTTTCCATCTAGCGATTCTTCCAGATAAAGCGGGCTTCTCGAAGATATACTTGATCGGGTCCATTTTGGAGATCAGCAAAGTGGTATGAGTCAACATATACTGCCTTAGTCGGCGAGCAGCCCATACCAAAGCGCAGCAAGTTTTCTCGAGCAGTGAGTAGCGAGTCTCACAGTCGGTAAACTTTTTGCTAAGGTAATAAATGGCATGCTCTTTTCGACCAGACTCGTCATGCTGGCCCAGTACACACCCCATTGAGTTGTCCAAAACAGTCAGATACATGATCAACGGTCTTCCTTCGACGGGTGGCATCAGAATATGAGGTTCTAGCAAATACTCCTTGATCTTATCAAAAGCAACTTGACAATCATCGTTCCATTCGACTACCTGATCCTTCTTTAATAATTTGAAAATTGGCTCACATGTAGACGTCAAGTGAGAGATGAATCTTGCAATATAGTTTAAGCGTCCCAAGAATCCTCTAACCTCCTTTTCAGTACGGGGGGCAGGAATTTCTTGTATAGCTTTCATTTTTGCTGGATCGACCTTAATGCCTTTGTTGCTGACAATAAATCCCAAAAGTTTACCAGACTTAACTCCAAAAGTGCACTTACTTGGATTCAGCCTGAGTTTGTATTCCTTCAACCTGGAAAACAGCTTTTGCAAATGTTCAAGGTGTTCCTCCTCTGTTTGTGATCGAGCTATCATGTCGTCTACGTAAACTTCGATCTCATGATGTATCATATCATGAAACAAAGCTACCATGGCGCGTTGATAAGTTGCCCCTGCGCTCTTCAGTTCGAACGGCATCACCTTGTAGCAGAAGGTACCCCATTGTGTAACAAAGGTTGTTTTCTCCATGTCCTCGGGGGCCATTTTAATCTGGTTGTAGCCAGAGAATCCGTCCATGAAAGAAAATACTTTGTGTTGAGCCGTGTTGTCAATCAAGATGTCGATATGCGGCAGTGGGAAATCATCTTTAGGGCTAGCCCTGTTCAAATTCCGGTAGTCCACACACATTCTGACCTTGTCGTCTTTTTTGGGAACGGGCACAATGTTAGCAACCCATTGTGGATAGGATGTAACAGCCAGAAAGCCAGCGTTGAATTGCTTCATTACTTCAGCTTTAATCTTCTCAGACATGTCGGGCCTCATTCGGCGGACTTTTTGCTTGATCGGTGGACAGTCTTCTCTTGTAGGGAGACGGTGAACCACGATGTCTGTGTCTAACCCCGACATGTCTTCATTAGACCAGGTGAAGATTTCAACGTATTCATTTAACAGTTGTATTAAGCGTTCCTTGACCCTAGGTTCTAGATTGGCTCCCACTTGTACTTCTTTCCTGTCTTCCTCTGTCCCTAGGTTGACTGTTTCCAACAAATCTTCATGAGGTAAGATGGCTCTCTCTTCTTGTTGTAGAAGTCTGGCTAACTCTCCCGGTACTTCATAATCTTCGTCGTCTTCGTACTCAGCCTGATTGACCAAATCTTCAGAGTTATTGAAGGATACAACAGAATAGTCACCCATGGAATCCGGAGTGGAAGGGTACCTGCATTTGTGAGTGTGGGTGTGTGTAAGGTATAGCCATCCTTAAACAAACAAAAATGCAAAAGGAAAGAAAATTAACACAGCAGTTTATAAATGAAAAACGTCCAATGATTCGTTAAACATGGCATATGATTATGAAGAGAATCAAAACCCTTACAAATGGACCTACATGCCCCGGGCAAGGCATGAGGTGAAAAATAGTGTGCAGATTGTTTTAGTAATTATTACAGACCAACAGGAAATGTTCGAAAGATAAATTACTGATTGATGAAAGTAATGGGAACGAAGTCTTTTGCCTCCCAGTTGTGCAGTCCTCTTTCAATGGTTGGGAAGATCCAATTTTCAATGTTACCCTCTTCGTCTTCGTCTTCCAAAGCATTGATTCCATGAGGAGAAATCTTGATGGGTGTCCTTTCAATTTTGGAGCGACGCATAGCCTTTTGCCCCGCAGCCGTAAATCCCAACCCAAACTTGTCTGTTTTGTGGGGAAAATCAGGCAACTGTCCCCATACTATGCTCTTTCCTTCCTTCATTGCAGCCTTTGCGTCTTTCAGAGATGTCATCCTGGCCACCTGCTTGGGTACCTCAGCTACTGCCTTTGCTACTACAACCTCGGGAGAAACTTCCTCGAAGTGTTGAAAGGGTGTTTCGATGAATTCGCCATCCACTTCCACATACCGAAAGGAATTTAGATGACTGATCATGTACTCCTCCTCACTGTGTACAGTTATAATTTTACCCTTAACAGGGTATTTCAGCATCTGATGTAGAGAGGAAGTGACTGCCCCAGCATTATGAATCCACGACCTTCCTAGCAAGCAAGAGTATGATGGGCGGATGTCCATTACATAGAATGTGGAATGGAACACTTCAGTGCCTACCTTGATGGGAATGTCGACCTCCCCATGCACCATTCTTTTAGACCCGTCAAAGGCCCTGACAATGATATTACTTGGTTTCAGCTCCAAGCCTTCACAATCCAACCGGTCCAGAGCTTTCTTAGGCAACACATTTAGAGAAGAACCAGTGTCGACCAAGACATGGGCGAGTGTAGTTCCTCGACATTCAACTGACACATGCAATGCGTCATTGTGCTTTCTTCCCTTCGGAGTCAGGTCATCATCAGAGAAACCCAGGCCGTTGTCGGCGGTAAGGCTGGCTACACAATCCTGGAATTGATCGACTGAGGTCTCTTGGGGCACATGGGATGTCTTCAAAAACCTTATCAAAGCTTTGGCATGAGCCTCTGAACAAAGCAGCAGGGCCAACATGGAGATCTTCGAGGGGGTTTGCCCCAGCTGCTCCACCACATCATAATCACTCTTCTTAATTATTTTCAGAATCTCCTCCATTTCTTTTTTAGAGGTTTCGGGGATGACCAATGGCCGAGCCTTCGTCCTGGTGAGCTCTTCTTGGATCCCTTTCCTTTTATCAACAGCAGCAGAAGGGACAACCACAGGAGTAACAACTTCTTCAATCATTGGAGTTCTTGCAGATAGTTTTACCGGTGCAGGGGTAACCTTGGGAACAGCTGAGGGTCAAAAGATTGCCTTTGGAGGGGCAATCTCTGGAGAGAAAATTCTTCCACTTCGGGTGATTTTGCTCGTACCGACAATGTTTCCAATGTCGGCAGTTTCTTCGTCAGAGCTCTCTTCAGTTATCTCAATTTGTTTAACACCGTGGTAGTAGATTTCTCCACCATAATTCCACGATATTGATTTGTCAGATTTGTATGGGACGGGCCCAGGCATGGTTATCTTCAAGGGTACAATCTTCGGAGCGGATGTAATCTTAACAGGCCTTTTGGGGACCTTGGAAAGATTGGCGGAAATGGTTATTATTGAAACTTCATTGATAGGAGTTGGAGTAATATGAGCCTTTTCGAAAAGAATTTATTGGTTGTCCATTAGGCGTTGGATGCCTATCTTCAGCAATGGACAGTCGATCGGTAGGGAGGAACAAAGGTAGCAATCTTCTTTACAACCTGGGAAAATCCCAGCCTTTAGCAAATTCAGCTTGATTGTCAGTAGTGGGGTTATCAGATCATCAACAGCAGAAACAAACAGACCTTCTTCAACAGCATGGACATTGCGACCATGATTTGGCATTGGAGTGGAGATTACATTCGGCTTCTCGGGGGCGTCGAACTCAACCTCTTTTGCGTCTATCAAATCCTGAATTTTATTCTTAAGCGCCCAGCAATCATTGGTGTCATGCTCGGTGCTGTCAGAATGATAGGCGCACTTTGTGTTGGGATGATAATATGGGGAAGTGGTGTTCACATTCTTTGGCGCCTCTTTGATATTGGTGAGATTCAGATTCAACAAATGGGGAAGAACCTGTGCGGGCGTCATGTTGATGCAGGTGAACTGTCGTTGTGGCTGTTCTCCCCATTGCTGTTTAGGTCTAGGCTGACTGTTACGAGGCTGATCACTTGACGAATTTTGAATCATCACGGCCCCTACAGTCGGCCGACACTCAGTTCTTCCCGATCCTTTTTGAGAGTATATAACAGCTGCTTCCTTCTTGGCCGGGAATGGTTTTTTAATAGTTGTGGAGGCAGAGGCATCCCTTTGAATCTTCCCACTCTTAATACCAGCTTCCACCCTTTCGCCAGTCAAAATCAATTCAGTAAACCCAGCGGAAGAGCTCCTGATCAAATGGTTGAAGAAAGGGCCTGATAGGGTCCCCAAGAACATATCAACTAGCTCCCTATCTGAAAGCGGTGGTTGCACCCTTCCGGCCAAATCGCGCCATTTCTGGGCGTATTCTTTGAATCCTTCACTTGAGGCCATCCCCATACCTTATAGCTGAGTACGGGTTGGCGCCAAGTCAGCGTTATATTGATACTGGCGATAGAAGGCAGCTGCCAAGTCTTCCTAGTTATGCACTTCTGACCTCTCAAGCTGGTAAAACCAATTTAGCTGTGTACCAGACAAGCTATCCTGGAAGAAGTGTACCCAAAGATTTCTATCGGATGAATGAGGATGAATTTTTCTGACATACGACCTCAGGTGCATCTTCGGGCAAGACAGACCGTCGTATTTTGCAAAAGTGGGCACCTTAAACTTTGGAGGGATCACAATCCCAGCAATCAATCCCAATTCTTCAAAATCTAGCCCGGGGACCCTTTGCAGCTCCATAGCTGCCAGTCTATCCTCCAAATTTTTATATTTGTCGTCCGCTGGCGGGTATTACTGCTCTGAGTAGTCTTCATCTTCCTCAACCTCTTCTTCTTCAGCCTCGGACTCAGAGGGTAATGCATCTCCTTTTTCTTTACCGGTCCCCTCATCAGATGTGGAGGGGAATTCAAGAACTCTTCTAGCTTCATTCTCAAATCTTCTTCCCAGTGTAGCTAACCCAACTATTTTCTTCTTCTTTTTTCCTTTTTCTTGCTCTTTATTCCCTAACAGTGCTTTAAGATCCTCCTGACCCTTTGCCAAGGTCATAAGGAGTTGTTGAAACTGCGAGTTTTGTGCCTGCAGATCTTTGACCGTCTGCTCAATATCCATCTTACTGAAATAAACAGCAGAAAGATAAGGAAACCTGGTGTGAAGACCTGTTTATGCATATGATGAATGATATGTTTATCCATGTAATGCATTCAAGGATTTAGAAATTCAAAAATTGTTGCAGACAAAAAGAACACACGTCATATTAATAAGAAGAAAATTTGTCAGTACATAAATGCCCCATGGGCCAAATATTACAAAAAATTCTTAAGGTAAAAAGATGTTGCGCATCCTCTTTGGTGCGATGTAAGTGTTGAGGGTCTCCTCCTCGTGAAGTCGGCGGGTAAGCTCCAAAACCTTCTTCTCACTGGTGTAGAAGTTGGCTTCAAAAGTATCCCTTTCCTCCTTGAGTTGGATCCAACTCTTCTGCATTTCCTCCCATGATGTTGGCATGTCAGGATGTAGGATGGTGTATGGAACCTCTCATTCCTTAACAGGCTCTTTGATCAAAGGGAGAATGTGAGGGTAAGGCATCATAAGACTCTGGGCGCGGGTTCGCACCCACTTGAGGTAAGGCTCAAGAGGGATGGAGTTCTTGTGTCCCAGTGTCTTGCTATCTACCTTGTTAGGCATCCTCCAAGCTCTGATGAATCTTTGTCGAAGTCCTTGCGCATCATTGTCAAAGTCAAAAACTAGGTCAGGAATCAGCATGTCATGAGGGCCATCCCTCAGTGCATATCCAAATTGTCTCAAAGCTAGACAGGGGTTGTAGGTAATGCCTCCCCTAATGCCAAGTAATGGAACATTAGGGAACTCACCACAACGATCGATGATGATGACATTTTCTCTGGACCGAGAACACCAATATACATCAAAATGTGTGAGGGTCATCAATCGTTGTGACCACCTCAAGCCTTGTTCATTCTTCAAAACTGATTGTGGAAGGTGAGAAATAAACCACCTTGCAAGGAGAGGAGTACATCACATGAGAACACCTCTCTTCCTCATTGTTCGTGTATAAAATGAGTGGAGGATGTCCCCAAGCAATGTAGGTATGGGATTCCTGGATAGGAAAATCTTGACAACATTTACATTTATAAGTTGGTCATGATTTGGGAACAAGACCAACCCATAAATGAGGAGTGGCACAATTTCTTCAAAGGCTTGCAGATCCATGGAATTCCAACACTCTTGTGCCTTCTCAAACAAGAACTTTGCCAAGAAGCCCTTGACACCACTTCTGGTTTCCCAATGCTCCTTGATGTCAGATGATTGCAAGTGTAGTGCTTGAGCAACATCTTCAGGCTTTGGTTCTTTTTCTGTACCGTTGTAGGGTAGTTGATTAAGAATAGGAATTCTCAGGAGTTGAGAAAATTCCTCCAAAGTAGGCACCAATTGGTAGTCGGGGAAGGTGAAACAGTGGTGAAGGGGGTCAAAGAACTGGAACAACACTTTCACCATGTCTTCTTCAATGTTGGTGTTGACTAGGCTGAGCAGTCTACCATGTCTTTCACTGAAGAGAGAACTTTCTGGAATTCTGGATGTAAGCTCCTTGAGTTGATGAGGGATTCTCACAAGGTTGACTTGGATAGTTTTCCTGCGAAGAATTTCCATGACCTACAAAACAAGAACAAAGATGAAGATCCAAACCCTTGAAATGGTTAGTGGATGCATATGATGCTTTATGATGTTCATGATGTATGCACAAACACATGTACAAGCAATTCACACAAAACCCTAGTTTCAGGCTTGCATGAGGTCTCATAGGTAAGTATCCTCTTGAGTGTAGTTGGCTTAAAACATGTCCTAAATAGTAACCGGGTTCTAAGGAGCTCAATATCATTGGATTGTTTTCCATGTTCATTGTTTTGGTTTAGCCACTTAACTAGCGACCAAAATATTCCAAGAAAACAACCCTCAATGAGTGTAGTATCGAGTATCTACCAACTTCGGACTGCACCAAAGTCGGTCATCTCACTACCCCTAATAAAAGGCCAAGATGGTAAAGTAAGGTTCTAGGTCATTAGTGCTTAGTGACATCACTCAACGGCCCCGTACTCTCCTTGATTGAACTCAAGGGTTACCAGTACTCACAAATATGTCGCACTAATATAGCTATTGCTTCGACCGTGTCAGTATACCCCGCACAGTTTCCACAATGTATTGCTATCTATGAATGTTTCCCAAATCCGGGTGTAGGATTTCAAGCCCAAATAAGAGAACCAAAATGTAAAGCAATCAAAGCAAACAATTAGTCATGCAAAAGGGTGATCTAGGCCCTAAGGTTACTCCACTTTTAAATGATCCCCAGCAGAGTCGCCAGTTCTGTGATACGGTGGGAGAACTGACTTGAGGTTTTGCGTTTGTTTTTGCAAATGTTTCGGTTGAGCAAGAGTCGCCACCGACTTTTTATTTTATCCTAAGGAAAGGTTAAAAAGCACAGGAAAAACCTTTGAGATGTTTTCTTGGGTTCGGGGAGTAGATTATAGAAAGGGAAGGTATTAGCACCCTTTCTATCCATGGTTATCCATGGGCTCTTAGTTAATTGCTTAGATCACTTGCCTTGCATTTTCAATTGTTTGAAATGGTGCTTTGTGTGTGGTTTTTGAAAATATTTTGAAAAAGATGCCTTGTCTAGGCAACCTTTGTAACAATTCTTGTTTGAATATTTTACAAAGGTGTTTGTCTTTTTGAAAAGATGTTTCAATGTTTTTGAAAGTTGTTTGGAAATTGTTTTTGAAGTTGTGTTGTGATGTGTGGTTTGAAAATGGCAAGGATTGTTTTGCAAGATTGATCAAGTAACCAAGAGCTATCTACCCTAAATTTCTCAAAGATCTTTCTCATGTTTTAACCCTTTTAACAGTGTTGTTTCACCATTATATTTGGTGAACAACCTTGTGTTAGGATGTTAACGGGACGGGCGCGGGTCATCGTATAGACCATGAATGCAATAGTGTCAAGTATTTTGGCAATTTTCTTGAGGGACTATGATCATTTTGCTTAGGCAACAAGATAGCGTCATCGAGGGACTATGATCATTTTGTTTGTTTTTGTTTTGTTTTGTTTTGCCAAAGTACTTGACATGTAAACATGGCCCATTTTTGAAGGCAACAAGTGGAGTAACCCTAGGGGTGTAAGTGTGCATTGTGTTTGTTTTTCATGCATGTTTATCTTGGATTTAGGTCAAACTACTTGTTAATTGATTTTGCATACAAACCCTAAGTCTATCATGGCATAATTGAAAGCCTTTAAATGCGAGAATTTAAATGCTAAGCTATTACAACAAGATATAGGGAGGGGGGTACAAGTTTGCATTGGGGATATTTGACAAGGAAATAAAATCTAAGTTATTACAACCATATCGAAAGTATAGGATACAAATGATTAATTGTACGATATTTAAGTGAATACAATAAATATACAAAATGTATTATGCACAAAAATTATTTTTGTTATGTATGTAAAAAGGTTTTCATGTTTGAAGTATAAACAAAATAAGAAAAAGTCATTTTTGATTATTTTTATGGTTTAGGGAAAACCCTAATTTTCAAGTAAATAGTATTTATTTATTAATTATGTACAATATTTGTTAATTATATACAAAAAATAAAAAGTGTATTGTAAAAAAGGTATTTTTAGTGTTAAATATTAAATAAAAATAAAAATGTATTATTTCTATATTTTTATCCTAAATATTTAATAAAATATGTATATGTATATTTATATATATTTAATATGCTAAATATGTACAAAAAATAAAATATTAATTATTTACAAAATGTATATTTTAGAAAATGTTTTCAAAGTGTAAATAAAAAAATAATAACTGAAAAATAAATATTTTGTATTATTTTTAGGGTTTTAAATAAAAAGGTTTTTATATTATTTATATATATATGTTCAATAAACTAAATAAATTCTTAATAAATATAAAAAAAATGTGGAAAAATATTTTTGATGTTTTTTAAGTTTGGATAAAAAATATCAAGTCAGAATAAAAAAGAAAAATGCAAAAATGACAAGTATTTCACATAATGGGCCAGGGGGGTGCAAATGGAAAAAAGGGGTGCAAAGAGCAAAACAGACTCAGGCCCAGCCCAAGCCAACCTTCTTCAACCTCCAGCTTCAGTTTGAAACAAAAAACGTGCGCCTCTTGTTCCACCTGCTAACTCCTGATTCTTTGATCTTTTGACAAAACTTAAAACATGAAAATTATAGAGCTTGAAGCAACGATTTCAACCATATAAAACACTTGACCTAACTCTAAGAAACCAGGGAGAATTTCATCACCCCCAATTTCTGACCTAATTTTTCTTCAATGTTCATGGCTAAAATTCTCACAGCATGCTTAACATAAATGAAAAGTGATCATATGTATGGCTTCAGGGCTATGAGTAGGACATGTTTCATTCACAAACCTAAGCTTAACTCTTCATAGATTGAGAGATAGAAGTCCATGGTTTTACCTGTTTCAGCTTGAATCGTGTACAGCAATGTGGCCAGCTTCAATGGAGTTTGAGCTTCTGTATAGCTTGCCTGAAGTCCAAGGAAGCTTCTCTAACACCTAGCTTGCTTTGAAACTGCCTGTATCGTGCTGTAGAAGTTCACCTGCACAGCTTGAAAATGAAAATGGCAAACGTGGTTAGGGGTGTTACAGCTTGAGTTCAAGGCTTGGGATAGTTTCAGTGGATGGTATGGAAGGTGTTTGAAAGGTTTTTAGCCAAAGTGCACGAGTGGATTGAGTTATGGATCTCAATCTGCAGCAGGTGCCCTGTTTTTGCAGCAAGATGGTGTTTTAGTGTATTAGGAGGTATGAGGGATGGTTGAATCGTGCCTTAGGTCTGTTTGGATGTATGTAAGATGTTCACAAGGTTTATTCTTGGCTGTGTTGACAGGAAATGGAAGTTGGCTTGAGTTTGCAATGTTTCTTTAAGTGTAAGCAAATAAATGTGTGTGATGTTATAGACCTGTCCAAGCCTGCCTTCCATGCTGCATCTCTTGTTCTTGATAACACAAATTTGTGTACTTGATTTTGTCTCTAAGATCTGGCCCCCATGTCCAAGGATTTTGAATTTGACATAAAGTGATACTTTATCAAAATGGCAAATTTGCTTTTTCCAATTAAGGGTTAATTTAACATGTATTGTCCAAATGCGTGAAATAATGTCTTAACACAATGGTTAGGCATTAAATTAAGGTGTGCAAAACTGGTTTTGAGGCCTGCAAGCTAGCATTGTACAAGCTGATTTGAAAATGCAAGTTGTGATGAACATGCCTTGGCCATGAACAAAAGTGAGTTTTGGCCAACTTTGCAAATTCGATTCTCTCTAACCACAAGGGTGTTTGAGAAGTTCTTGGACAATTTGGAAAGCTTGGAATGTTTACTACAATCTATCTTTGTAATGCAAATTGAAACTCCAAGTTGAACCATGTGAAAAATGGCCAAGAAGTTGGACAAAAATCCTGCCTAGAATAGGGCAAAATTTCTCTAAGTTAAAAATGTTTTGTACCCTTGTTCCAAAAATCATAACTTGAGATACAAGCTTCCTTTGAGAAAACATTGTGAATCAAAGTTGTAGATTTTTCAATGGACTACAACTTTTATGTTTCAAGTTTTGTTTGAATCCAATTGCATCTTGGTGAAAAAATGGGACTAAGTTAGGAAAAAATAAGGAAATTTCATAACTTAGAAAATTTCTAAGTTATGAAATTTTTCATTTTAAAACCCTAATTTGCAATTTTGGGTTTCTTGATGAACAAGTTTCATAATTTGACATGTCTTGATGAAAAATGAATCTTGGCACTTGATTTTGACCAAAAAGTCAAAGTTTGACTTTTCAGTATATAGTCAAATTTTGATCAGTTGACTGAAAAATTCATCTGTCAATCCTATGCACTTGAGATCTTTTGAACTTGTTGAATGGGTCAAGACAATGCCATTGAGTCCTTGAGTCCATATGTGAGCTTGGTTTGCCATTGGTTAGGTCAAACAGTCAAAAATTGCCTTTGTGCAGTCAAAACCCTAAAAATGACCATTTTGCCCTTTTGGTGATCTGGTCAAATTTCTTGTGGAATTGTGATCCAAACTTGACCAAATGGTTCATGTGAGTTCATTATGTTGATGTGGGTCAAAATTCATGAGGTTTGACTGTCAATTGTCCACAGTTGACTTTTTCCCCAATACAACTGATTTCTAGGTCAACTGTCCAATTGATTGGGCAAAGATTGGAATCAAGGCTTGAAAGTTGGTATGGATAAACTTGTAAGTCCAACATGAAGCATGAAAGTCACTGTGGGCCTTTTAGGTCAAAACATCCCTGTGCAAACTCAAACCCTAATTTGGGTCAACAGTGCAAGGAGGGGTCTTGAGCAGAGCAAACCCTAACTTGATCTTGAGTTCCAAGAGTCTTGTGGTGAGAAAATGTTGATGAAATGAGAGGGCAAATTTTGGGGTACAACAGTCAGCATATACTGTCTCAGCCGGCGAGCAGCCCATGCTAAAGCGCAATAAGTTTTCTCAACCAACGAGTATTGGGTCTCGCAGTCGGTAAACTTTTTGCTAAGGTAGTAAATAGCATGCTCTTTTCGGCCAGACTCGTCATGCTGCCCCAGCACACACCCCATCGAATTATCGAGTACTGTTAAGTATAAGATCAAAGGTCTCCCTTCAACTGGAGGCATCAGAATAGGAGGCTCTTGGAGATACTCTTTGATCCTTTCGAAAGCGGCTTGACATTCATCGTTCCATCTAACCACTTGATCTTTCTTCAGTAGCTTGAAGATTGGCTCACAAGTAACAGTCAGGTGTGAGATGAATCGGGCAATGTAGTTCAGACGTCCCAGAAAGCCTCTGACTTCCTTTTCAGTTCGGGGAGCTGGAATTTCCTGTATAGCCTTTACCTTGGCAGGATCTACCTGAATACCTTTATCACTAACAATGAAACCCAGCAACTTACCAAACCTCACTCCGAAGGTGCACTTGTTCGGGTTTAACCTCAGCTTGTACAACTTCAACCTGTCAAATAGCTTCTGAAGATGATCGAGGTGTTCTTCTTCAGTCTGGTACCTTGCAATCATGTCGTCAACGTACACCTCAATCTCATGATGAATCATGTCGTGGAACAAAGCGACCATGGCGCGCTGATACGTTGCCCCAACATTCTTCAATCCAAAAGGCATGACTTTGTAGCAAAAGGTACCCCACTGCATAACAAACATCGTCTTTTCCATATCCTCGGGAGCCATCTTAATCTGATTATAACCGGAGAAACCATCCATAAAGGAGAAGACCTTATGCTGTGCGGTGTTGTCAACCAGAACGTCGATATGAGGTAGAGGGAAATCATCCTTGGGGCTTGCCCTATTCAGATCCCTATAGTCAACGCACATCCATACTTTACCATCTTTCTTAGGCACCGGGACCACGTTGGCAACCCACTGCGGGTAAGAAGTAACGGCTAGAAAACTGGCATCAAACTGTTTCATCACCTCAGCCTTGATTTTCTCAGACATCTCTGGGCGCATTCGACAAACTTTCTGCTTCACTGGAGGACAGTCTTCCTTGGTGGGCAAGCGGTGAACCACGATATCGGTATCCAACCCAGGCATATCTTCATAAGACCAGGCAAAGATCTCAACATAGTCACGCAACATCTGAATCAACTGTTGCTTAACACTAGACTCTAGATTTGCACCAATCTTGACCTCTTTCTTGTCTACCTTTGTACCCAGATTTACTGATTCAACTGGCTCTTCATGCGGCTGTATGGCCCTCTCTTCCTGAAGTAACAATCTAGCAAGTTCACTAGGCACTTCGCAATCATCCTCACCTTCATCCTTGGCTTGGTTGATCGGACTTTCGAAGTCATAATTGGCAGTAGTAGAGTCGTTATTAGTGGGATCCAGAGTGGATGTAGACCTGTATATGTGAGTGTGTGTAAGACAAATAGTTGTTTTCTAAGATAGAAAAGAAAAACAAAGAGCGCAAAATTCGTAATGCAAGAAAACGTCCAATGCTTTTATTGATGATATATGGAAATGACACATAATAAGCCCTCAAACAAAGCCACGGTGTCTCGGGTAAGGCACCGGGCCGTAAAGTTTAAAACTGTCTGTTACAAATCCAAAACAAAAGTCTATTACTGTGTAATAAAAGAAATTGGCACGAAGTCCTTTGCCATCCAATTGCTTAATCCACCGTCAGTAGTCGGGTAAATCTAGCTTCAAAATCTGACTCTTCATCATCATCTTCAATCGCATTCACTTCCGGATTAGTGATACGCAGGGGAGGTCTTCCAATTCGCGCACGCCGAACAGCCCTTTGAGCTTCTATAGTAAAACCCAAACCAAACTTGTCAGTCTTATGTGCAAAGTCAGGGAGTTGGCCCCAATTCGCACACCCACCTTTTTCAATAACAGCTCGGGCATCTTTGATTGAAGCCATCTTCATTGGAGGATCTTCAGCAACCGTTTCAGTCGAAGCCAGAGTCTGGGGGACTTCTTCAAAGTTTTGACACGGGGTTTCAATGAACTCCCCATCCATCTCCACATACCGAAAAGAGTTAAGGTGGCTTACCATGTATTCCTCTTCTCCTCGTACTGTAACAATTTTCCCTTTTATTGGGTATTTCAACATCTGGTGGAGCGTAGAAGTCACTGCCCCAGCTTTATGGATCCACGGGCGACCCAACAAACAAGAATAAGATGGTCAAATGTCCATCACATAGAATGTATACACGAAAGTATGAGAACTGACCTTAACTGGAACATCCACCTCTACATGTACCATCCTCTTGGACCCGTCAAAGGCCATAACCATAATATTACTTGGCTTCAACACTGATCCCTTCACAGTCCAATCGGTCTAACGCTTTCTTGGGTAAAACATTTAACGAGGACCCAATATCCACCAATACGTGAGCTAGAGTAGTGCCTCTGCACTCGATTGAAACATGCAAAGTGTCATTGTGATTCTTTCCTTTGGCAGTCAGATCTGCGTCGGAGAAACCCAACCCGTTATCAGTGGTCAAACTAGCCACAAAGTCTTTGAACTAGTCACCAGATGTTTCCTGGGGCACGTGTGCAGTTTTCAAGAAAGCAATCAGAGCCTTAGCATGGGCTTCTGAGCATAATAATAAAGACAATATAGAGATCTTTGACTGGGTTTGCCCCAGCTATTCGACTATGTTGTAGTCTCTTTTCTTGATGATCTTCAAAATTTCCTCTATCTCCTGCCTAGAGGTTTCAACAGTAATCTTCTTCGGTACCTCCGTCTGGGCAGGCCTACCGGTGATCCCTTTGCCCCGAGTGTCAGATGACTCGGCGACAGGGGTAATGATTGGAACATGAACATGGATAGTAGCAGGTGTACTGGCAGGTGAAATAGCAACAGGCTTCCGAACGGTTGGTGGGGAGATCTCAGGAGAGAATAGTCTTCTGCTTCGGGTGACTTTGCTAGACCCAACAATATTGCTGACATCAGCATCAGCCTCTTCAACCTTCAAGTCTTGTTTAATCCCATGATAATACACATCGGCCCCATAGTGCCACGGGACAGCCTTATCCGACGTGTAAGGGATAGGCCCAGGAATAGTAATGATCAATGGAGCAACTCTCAGAACAGATGTAATTCTAACAGGCTTTCTCGAGGAAGCCTTGGAAGAATTGGCGGAAATGGTAATTATGGAAAGATCTTTAACAGGAATCAACAGAACCAAAGTTTTCTCGAACAAGATTTCTTTGTTATCCATCAGGCGTTGGACACCTGACTTCAATAGATGGCAACCAGTAGGTAGGATGGGACATAGGTGGCAACCTTCGCCACAACCCGAAAATAAATCGGCCAATAATAAGTTCTTCTTCACTGTCATCAATGGAGTAGAAATGTCTTTCATAGAAGTCACGAACGAGTCATCATCCACAACATTCACTCCATGCTTGGGCATATGAGCAGTCATGACATTAAGCTTTTTCGGCGCTTCAAACTCAATCTCCTTAGCATCAATCAGATCCTGCACTTTATTCTTCAAAGCCCAGCAGTTATTGGTATCATGCCCTGGGCTATCATAGTGATAAGCACAACGGGTGTTCGGATTATACAGCGGTGATGTGGTGTTGGGATTCTTTGGAGCCTCCTTCGGAATCACCAAGTTGGTCTTCAACAATTACGGCAGAATTTGAGATAGAGTCATACTGAGCCGAGTATACTGCCTTTGCGGTCTCTCTGCTCTTTGCTGATTATTGCGTTGTGGGGCAACAGTTCGTCTTGAAATAACTACCGCATTAACTGCTTGGCGGCACTCAGGTCGATTTTGGCTCCTCGAGTTGTAAACTGCACTAGACTCCTTCTTGAAAGGCTTCTTCTTTATACTTGACGAAACACCTTTCTGTATATTGCCACTCTTGATACTGGCTTCAACTCTCTCCCCAGTCATAATCAACTCAGTGAAACCATACGATGAACTACCGATCAAATGATTAAAATATGGACCAGACAAAGTCCCCAGAAACATATCCACCAACTCCCTATCAGCCAGATGGGGTTGTACTCTTCCAGCAAGATCTCTCCATTTCTGAGCGTAGTATTTAAAACCTTCGCTCGCACCTATAGGCATACCCTGAAGTTGGGTACGCGTGGGAGCAAGGTCGGCATTATACTGGTATTGCTTGTAAAAAGCAGCTGCGAGGTCCTCCCAGTTGCGGACATTAACTCCTTCCAGTCGGTAGAACCATTCAAGTTGAGTCCCTGACATACTATCTTGAAAGAAATGAACCCAAAGGTTCCTATCAGCAGTATATGGTTAAATCTTTCTGACATACGAGCGGAGGTGTAACTTTGGACAAGAGACCCCGTCATACTTAGCAAAGACAGGAGCCTTAAACTTGTGTGGGATCACCACCCCAGATGCCAAACCTAAATCTTCGAAGTCCAACCCATGTATCTTTTGGATCTCCATTGCACTTAACCGGTCTTCGAGTTGCTTATACCTATCCTCGGCAGGAGGATACTGGTCTTCATCAAAGTCAGTGTCATTGTCAGAAACCACAGGGCTAGGACCCTTCCTTTCTTCTTGATTCTCTCTCCCTCCAGATGAGTGAGATAAATTAGCTTCTTGTCTCAACTGGTTCCTAAATCTGTGGCCCATATTCAGGAGGATCGTCTTCTTCTTCTTCTTTTTCTTCTTCTTGTCCTTCAAGATAAGAGTCTTCAAATCTTGTTGACTCTTGGCCAAGTTCATGAACATTTCCTGGAACTGAGCATTCTGAGCTTGAAGAGCCTTGATGGCTTGATCAGTAGATGTTTCAGAAGACATGTTATGCTGAAATAAACAACGAAGAAGATGAGAAACCTGTAAGGGTACCTGTAATGAGGTGCATGGGAATGGAATGCGTATGAAATAATTTCAAAGACTTAGGGAGATTCAAATTTGTAAACCAAAATAAAACACACTTTATTAGATTAAAACTTGAAACAATGTTTAACAAATACCTTTAAGGCGTTACAAAATAAATACTGAAAAACAAATCTAAACTAGAAATAGAAAAAGACATCAGTGCTCCCATGGTCGTTTTCCTTTTGTGCTGACATAATTGTTGATTGTTCTCTCAGTCTCCAGCTGCCTTGTAAGCTTCAGGATCTTCCGCTCCTGCTCATGATACTTTTCTCTGTAAGTATCTCGTTCTTCCCTTAGCTGGATCCAAGACCTCTTCAATGCCCCAATATCAGTAGGCATGTATGGATGGAGGACTATACAAGGAACCCCCTCTTCATCAGTATGCTCTACAATCATTGGCAAAATGGCTTCGTATGGCATCCCCAGCTTTTAAGCACAGGCTCGAACCCACCGGAGATATGGTTGCATTGGGAGAGAAGTCTTCATTCCTAGCTCATGCGGATCAGACATGTTAACCCTGTCCCAAGCTCGTATAAATTTGCGGCGATGTCCCTCAACATCTCCCTGGAAGTCAAAGACAATGCTTGGAAGCATCAGCTCATGAGGACCGTCCCTTCGAGCTCGTCCAAACTGTTGTAAGGACAAACAAGGATTATAGGTTATTCCTCCTCTAATTCCAAGCAATGGAACATTGGGGTATTCTCCGCACCGGTCAATGACAGCTACCTCTTCCATGTCTTTAGTACTCCAGATGATGTCTGTGTGAGCAAGGGACATGATTCTGTAGGCCCAACCCATACCTTCCTCGTTCTTCAATACAGATTTGGGGAGGTGAGAAATAAACCACCTCGCCAGCAGCGGTGCACAACACATAAGGGTTCCCCTTCTCCGAGCAGTACGGGCATAAAGAGCATGTAGAATGTCACCTAAGAGAGTGGGCACTGGATTACGGGACATGAAAATCTTGACTGCGTTCACATCGACGAAAGAATCTGAATTAGGGAACAGAACCAAGCCATAGATGAGGAGTGCCAGGATGTCTTCAAATGCTTGAAAGTCCAAACCATCCCAGAACTGTTGAGCTTGATCAATCAAGAACTTAGCCAGGAAACCTTTAACACCACTCCGAATCTCCCAGTTAGACATTACATCAACCTTTTTCAGATGTAGGGCTGTAGCAATATCCTCTGGCTTAGGAGCTATCTTCAAACCTGTAAAGGGTGTCTGCTCTAGAATAGATATGCCAAGTAAATTAGAGAACTCCTCCAAAGTAGGGACCAACTGATAGTCTGGGAAGGTGAAACAGTGATGCAACGGGTCAAAGAACTGGAACAAGACACTCATCATTTGCTCATCTGTTGTACCCCAAAATTTTCCCTCCCATATTCTTCAAGATTGGCCAAGCCAAAGCTTCAAAATCTCCCCAAGAGTTGCACAGTTCAAGGGCCTCCTAAACAGTCAAAATTAGGGTTTTGGTTCTGACAAAGAAAATGAAGTTTCCAAGGGTCCAATCAAGTCCCACATGCCTATAAACATGGTCAAGCATCCTCATACCAAGTTTCAAGACTTACAGCACAAAATTGCACAGTCAAAAACCCTAATTGCACTACAGTCAACTGTAGGGGCAAAATGGTCATTTGACAGTCAAAAGTCCAAATTTTTGGTAAACATCTCATTTTGAAGCCACAAACATCATTTGATCAATGCTTGATCATGATTCTCAAAGCTTGGCTCAAAAATCATCAAGATGCAAAAGTTTCCATATTTGGACAGTTGAAAAAGTCAACTGTAAATTGACCAGGGCATAACTTCCACATGGATTATCAGAAAAATTCCATCAAAATCTCATTTTGAAGAGAAAGACATTTCCTACAACTCCTCTTCACACTTCAAGTCCAAGAAATGCTCTCACAAAAAGTTATCAATTTCAACATTATAGGTCATTTCAAAAGTCAACAAAAAGGGACTTTAAGTCAAAGGCCATAACTTGAGATTGGTAAATCAAAATGACATGGGACCAAAGACATTGGTTAGAGGACTCAAATACCTTTCCAGAATGTCAGAGAACATGAGCAAAGCTTACAAATTGAGCAAGATATGCCTTGTGGAAGTTGGGAAATTTTTGGATATTTTGAAAAGTCAACATTGCTTCAAATGACCTAAAAATGCTAATGGGCCTCTTTTTCTTCCACAATTCATTATCCAAGGCATGTGCACGACCATTTGGCCCAAAGGGAAGTTTTTATCATTTTTATTTATTTATTTGGATTTTTTATTATTAATAATTCATTTAATTAATTAAAATACATGAAAAATACCAAACCAATGCAATCAAATCTTTTTGTGCATGGAATATGTTTAAAATTTCGTGCATGATCATATATGGAAGGAATTGAAGTGATTGGCCATGATTTGTACCAAATAGGCATGAAAAAATATTTGAAAAGATCCTTGAAAATCAAATCTTGAAAATCAAATCTTGAAAATCATGAATGCAAAGGGTTTTGTTTGATTTCTTTGACCAAAAACCTTCACACATACATATATAGTGCAACCCTAATGCCAAGAGACTCCCAGCTGCGCCAGAGAAGCATAGAGAAACTTGAGTTTTTTTGCAAAAAAATTGGAAACTGAAAACTAGGTTACAGGTTGATGCAAGCAAAAAGACTTGTTCCATCACCTTCCTGAGGCTTCAAGGAAGGTTTTCAAATCAAAGCCAACCATTCTAACACCCAGAAACGTGAGAACGATGATGACCTGTACAAAAAATACTTGACATTCTTGCATCTCGATTCATGCATCTTTAGCAATTTTTAATATTTGATTCATGTTCATTGTCTAATTCTGAAGCTAACTGTATAATTCAATTGAGTTTTCATGTGCTATACGCGATTCCACCATTGATATAGGCTAGGGTTTTGCAAGCTTTGAATTGGGCGTTTCTGAACGTTGTAAAATTAGGACACCATAATGCCATGACCAAACTCAGCGTGCTTGGACGGTTCAGAATCAACCCTCGCGCCTAATTTATACACCTATATGGCCTATTCGCTATTATTGGATATGGCATGTTTTGGGGGGGTTCAAAACCCCCGCTAACCCTTTTGTATTTTCAGGAAAAAACACAACGAAGAAGAAGATGACGAGGTGTCCTGCAGTAATTGGGTTATTTGAATTTCGCACTGAATTTATCCACTAACATTTGCTTTATTTTATTATGTTTATTAGTTATATGTTATACAAAGAGACAAAGCAGAGCAGTTGGTAAAGCACTTGGTTGGCAATCATCAGGACCTGGGTTCGAGCCCCAGGTCCCCCTCCCATTCCATATTATTTTTCTAATTGCGTTTGTGTGTAGCTTACTCCCCTGAAGACCACCATGTAACGCAACATCAAGCCATCCACGCATACACCAAGATCAATCAAAAGGCCATGGTTTGAGGAACATAGTGGACCTGAGTCAATGCATCCACACGCCAGCCAAGAAGTCAACCAGGCCAAAGAGTAATTGGGCCTAAAATGCTAAGATCCAACCTCCCAAATGGGGACAGACCCCCACGGTTTGAATTTTCTTTCTTTTCCCTATTTTGTTTATTCCAATTACTTCTTTTTATTAATTCCTTCAATTTATTTATTTTCATAAAAATATAAAAAATAACATAAAAATCAGAAAAGACAAAATTTAAAATATATTTATTTAATTAATATTTTTGTAAATAAAATTCATTAATCAACTTAGTTTTAGATCTAGGGTTAATCTTAATATTTTTTCAATAAAACTTAAAAATTGATAGAATTAGGGTTTCAAATCTTTTTCATTCTTTTTTTCTTTTCCTTTCACAATAATTAATTATTAAAATATTATTTATTTTTATAAATCAAAATTGCATGTAAATAATTAGGTTAATTTAGGTTTAACTTTAATATTTTTCTTAATAGATAAAAGTTATAGAATTAGGGTTAATGTTTTATTTTAATTAATCTTTCTCATAAAAATTCATAAATCAAAAAAATACCAAAAATAATTCTCTTTCATTTTAATTTTCATTAATTTAATAATAATCTAATTTCATTAAAAATGGTCCAACGCCCTCGTTTCTAATTTTAATTCAATTCGCGTATTTATTTCTTTTTTTTCTTTTAATATTTATGTACCTCTCCCAAAGCCATGTAAATATTTATCTCTCACACTTTTACTTTACTTCTTTATTTTTCTGTCAAATCGGGTCCAGGAAATTTTGGCGATGTGGACCCGCGCCTTTTGTAATAGTTTAGAACTTTACCCTTTTCGCACTTTTTAACTATTAACTAAATGCATGCAAGAATGAATGACAAAAATAAAAACAAACGCGTAGCTCACTCGTAACATGACAAGATAAATGAATCTGACACACAAATCACACACCACCCCTAGGGTACGCCTCACTGTTGCCTTGCCTCGAAAGGTGATCGTCGAGTAGAGGATGTCTTAGTAAGTCCTCATGATCCGGGAACCTGGCATGAGGGTAGCTTCTAAGGTATCTTCCCATTGCTCTGGTGATCACCATGTCCCGAACCTCGAATTGACCCGAACAACTCCAATAGTGGTGCTACCTACCTCTCAATGGTGGGATAGCATTACTTTAAAGGACATCTACACAGACGAATTCCTTAGGGTAGGTAGGTTCTCATAGATACTTGCTCTAAATTCAAAACAAATTCAGAAAATACTTTTCACACCAACACATTTTCAAAAAGCTTTCGAAAGCATTTTTTCAAACACTCTTGAGGACCGATACAAGAGTCGAACTGAAATTTTCATAGAAACTTTTTAAAACCCACAGTTGAAAAGCAAACAAACCATTTTGAAAACACAAGTGAGCAAGTATCTAAGAGCCCATGGATAAGCATGGATAGAAAGGGTGCTAACACCTTCCCTTTCTATAACTTACCTCCTGAACCGAGAGCAATCTCTATAAGGAATTTTTCTGTGCTTTTGTCCTTTCCATTTGGAGAAAATAAAAGACGGTGGCGACTCTTGCTTCCGCGACATTTTGCGAACCAGCGTTAAACAGTCAGTTCCAGATCCACCGATCACAGAACTGGCGACTCTGCTGGGGACTTAAACTTAAAGTGAGGTGTACCTTAGGGTTAGTTCATAACTGTGTTTTCAATTGTATTGACTTGTCTGCTTTAAATTTGTGGGTTGCATGGGAGTTACATAGATCCTAACCCGAATCTGGGGATACCCTGTTTAGGTAGCATAAGCTGTGAGGGACCCGTCCTGCGTAGACCGACACGGGTGAAACAGTGGCTACGTTGGTGTGGCACCTTGGTCTGTACCGATATCCCTTGTGTTGCAACGAGGAGAATATGGGTCTTCTGAGGAGTCATTAAGCACCAACAACCTTAGAACCTTAAATGACACAACTTGGCCATTAGAACAGTAGCAATATGCTACGCCCATTGAGGCTAAACTCTCGTGATGGTTCTGGCTGCAAGAAAAGATTGCGATGCTGGAGTTATGACCGATTGAGGGTAGTCAATGATATTGGGATCCTCTAAGAACCCGGTTACTTTGATAGGACAGGTATGAACCAACAAACTGAAAGAGGGTAGTACCTAGACCTCATGCTGGCCTAAACTTTAGGGGCTTGCCTTGTGTGACTTGTGTGCCTTACCATGTCTGCCTTTGTATCTATTTGTGGTGTGCTTTATCATAACATCATAACATCATGAGCATTGCATGCATCCTGCATAAGGACTGACCATTTCAAAGACAAGAGGGTTTCATCTTTGCTCTATTTTGTAGGACATCATGATGCCTGTGCGAAGGAATACTATCCGGTTCAACTTTGTTCATTCACCTGAGTTGCTTGAAGAGTTGGTTAGCAGAATTCCAAATACCACTTCCTTCATTCAGAGGCATGGTTCTCTTCTCAGTTTAGTCACTGCAAAGCGGGATCAACAGTTGATGAGTGTTCTGACCCAGTTCTATGACCCTCTGTACCAGTGCTTCACCTTTCAAGACTTCCAGCTGGTCCCTACCCTGGAAGAGTTCTCGGATTTGCTGGGTATCCCTATCTTGGATCATACTCCCTTCACTGGTTGGGAAAAGACCCTCAGGCTTGAGGATGTTGTTGCAGCCCTTCCCTTGACACATCAAGAGGTAACAGACAACTGGGTGACTAGAAGCGGAGTTAAGGGTTTCTTGGCCAAGTTTCTGATTGGTAAAGCTAACAGTTTCTGGAATGACCTGGACTTTAGGGCATATGAAGACATCTTGGCTCTCTTAATCTATGGATTAGTCTTGTTTCCTAATCCTGACAACTTCATCAATGTCACTGCCATAAGGATCTTTATGTCTCAGAATCCGGTGCCCACTCTCTTGGGTGACATCTTGCAACAACTTCATGCTCGTACTACCCGAAGACGAGGAACCCTATGGTGTTGTATCCCTTTGTTGGTGAGGTGGTTTATTTCGCACCTCCCTAAGTTCGTACTGAAGAACCAATAAGGAAGAGGTTGGGCTCATAGGTTGATGTCTCTCACCGATAAAGACATCATTTGGACTTGCAGGGGTTTGGATGAGATAGCTGTTATTGATCGATGCGGGGAATACCCTAATGTTCCTCTGATTGGTACCCAAGGAGGAATCTCTTACAATCCATGTCTAGCACTCCGTCAGTTTGGAAGAGCCAGAAGAGCAGGCCCCCATGAGATGTTGGTGCCTCACATCAGCTTTGAGTTTCAGGTGGATAGTGACGAGCTGCGTCGTAGGTTCATCAAGGCTTGGGACAAAGTTCATAAAGCTGACCCACAAGAGTTGGGGCCAAAGACTTCTTTACCTATGGAAGCCTACTACAAATGGGTTCGCATCCGTGCTCAGAAGTTAGGTATGCCGTATGAAGCTGTCAGACCCGTCATTCTTGAGTGTCCTGACAAAGATGGTGTTCCTCCAACTGTCCTTCCTCCTCAGATACCTACTGATTATGAGACATTAAAGAGGTCTTGGTCGCAACTGCGAGAAGAGCGGGATTCTTACCGGGAAAAGTTCAACGAGCAGGAATTGAAGATCCACAAGCTGACAAAGCAGTTGGAGAATGAGCGAGCTCTGAATGCCTACATCCGTATTGAGAAGAGGAGACCATGGGATCAATAAGGAGCTCTGGGAGTTCTTTTACAGTTTTCTTTCCCTTTTCAGTATTTCCTTTCATGTAACGCCTAAGGGCAACCTGTTGAAAAATTTCAGTTTCCAAGTTGAATCTAATGAAGTGTGTTCCTCTTTTGTTTACAAAGTTGATTCCCGATTGTCTTTGAAAACATAAATCATACGCATTCCATTCATCATGTGCATAGCAGGTTTTCTTCTTTTCAGGTTGCTTACCGTTCTTCGCTGTTTATTTCAGCATCATGAACCCCGACTCGTCATCAACTGAGATGTCCATCAAGGCTCTTCAGGCGCAGAATGCGCAATTTCAGGAACTAATCATGGGTTTGGCTCAGGGCCAAGAAGAGCTGAAGGCTCTGCTCCTAAAGAAGGAAAAGAAGAAGAAGAGAAGAACTGTTCTGTTCAACTCGGGCCGAAGGTTTGGCAATACTCTGCAGAATGAAGAGGCTGGTTCTTCCATTGGCAAGGGTACCCCTCAAGAGGGAAAAGGTCCAAGTCCGGTAGTCTCCGACAACGAGACTGATTTTGACGAAGAGCAATATCCTCCGGCAGAAGACCGTTACAAGCAGTTGGAGGACAGGCTGAATGCCATGGAGATACAACAGGTACCTGGGCTGGATTTTGGAGATTTGGGTTTGTCTACTGGTGTGATTATTCCTCGTAAGTTCAAAGCACCATCTTTCACTAAGTACGACGGGGCGTCTTGTCCCAAGCTACATCTCAGGTCCTATGTTCGGAAGATTCAACCGTACTCGGTGGATAAGAATTTGTGGATCCACTTCTTCCAGGAGAGTCTTTCAGGGACTCATCTCGAATGGTTCTATCAGCTGGATGGGACCAAGGTTCGTAACTGGGAGGAGTTGGCTACTGCTTTCTATAAGCAGTATCAGTATAATGCCGACCTTGCCCCTACACGTACCCAACTCCAGGGTATGTCGTTAGGTTCAAGTGAAGGTTTTAAAGAGTACGCTCAGAAGTGGAGAGATCTGGCTGGCAGGGTGCAGCCTCCGTTGACTGATCGGGAGTTGGTAGACATGTTCTTGGGGACCCTATCTGGGCCATTTTTCAACCATCTTATCGGTAACTCATCTGCAGGGTTTACTGATCTTATTCTGACTGGAGAGAGAATTAAGGCTGGGTTGAAGTCTGGTAAGATTCCGAAAGGTGCATCTACAAGTTCAGAGAAGAAACCCTTCAAGAAGGAGGCCAGTGCTGTATATGGCTCCCGGAGACAAGAGAAATCTGAGCGCCGCCAATCTGTCAGTGCGGTAATGATTGCCAAGCCTGCTGCCGCTCCTCGGCCAACCAATCCTCAAAGGGCTGAAAGACCCCGGAGAGAGTTTACCCGTTTGAGCATGACCTTATCGCAGATCTTGCCACAGTTGCTATCCACCAATCTAGTGACTGTCAGGGAGGCCCCAAAAGTTGTGAACACTGCCTCCCCCAAATACAACCCAAATGCTCGTTGTGCTTACCATTCTGATAGCCCGGGGCATTCCACTGATGACTGTTGGGCTTTAAGGAACAAGCTGCAGGACCTTATTGACGCCAAGGAGGTACAATTTGAGGCATCTGAGAAGCCTAATGTAGTGACAGCTCCCCTGCCTGCTCATGGAGTGAATGCTATTGGGGACGAAGATGAAGTGGATGAAGCTGAGTTTGATAGCTGGATTTACCCGGCAACCGACAGTGGACCTAGCAATTGGAGTGCAAAGGACAATCTATCTGTTTCTCTTGTTACTGAGTAATGAATTCCTATGTTTCTGGCATTTGTAATAAACAATAAATTAAACTTTATGGCCCGGTGTCTTACCCGGGGCACCGTGGCTTCATTTGTGAGGGCATATAAATTGTCATTTCATATATCATAAATGAAAATCTTGGACGTTTTCTCGCATTTCAAATCTTATGCTCCTTTTCTGTCTTTCCTTCCTTTACATATTTCAAAACAACTGTATTTACACACACTCACTCATACAGGTTTCAATCCACTCTGGATCTCACTGGTAACGACTCTGCTACTGCCAGTTATGGCTTCGAAAATCCGATCAACTTAGCCGAAGACGAAGGTGAAGATGATTGCGAAGTGCCTGGTGTTGTACCCCAAAATTTGCCCTCCCATATTCTTCAAGAAATTGCCAAGCCAAGTCATAAAACTCCCCCAAGGGTTGCACAGTCCAACTGTCTCCTATACAGTCAAAACTAGGGTTTGTGTTCTGACCAAGAAAAGGAAGTGTTCAAAGGCCCAATCAAGTCTCATATGCTTACAAACATGGTCAAGCATCCTCATATCAAGTTTCAAGGCATTCAGCTCAAGATTGCACAGTCAAAACCCTAAATTGCACTACAGTCAACTGTAGGGGCAAAAGGGTCATTTGACAGTCAAAAGTTCAAATTTTTGGTCAACATATCATTTTGAAGCCACAAACATCATTTGATCAATGCTTGATCATGATTCTCAAAATTTGGCTCAGAAAATCATCAAGATGCAAAAGTTTCCTTATTTGGACAGCTGAAAAAGTCAACTGAAATTGACCAGGGCATAACTTTCACATGGATTATCAGAAAAATTCCATCCAAATCTCATTTTGAAGAGAAAGACATTTCCTACAACTCATCTTCATACTTCAAGTCCAAGAAATTCTCTCACAAAAAGTTATCAATTTCAACATTATAGGTCATTTTCAAAAGTCAACAAAAAGGGACTTTAAGTCAAAGGCCATAACTTGAGATTGGAAAATCAAAATGACATGGGACCAAAGGCATTGGTTAAAGGACTCAAAGACCTTTCCAAAATGTCCAAGAACATGAGAAAAGCTTAAAAATTGAGCAAGTTATGCATTGGAGAAGTTGGGAAATTTTTGTGAAATGGCAAAAGTCAACTATCCTTGAAACTTCAATTTTTGATAAAAGGGCCCACTTTCTTCCACTTGATTCAGCCTTGTCATGCCACACACGTGTCCCATGATTAATTTCAAGAGCAAACATTGATTTTTCTATTTTATTTAATTTTTGATAATTTAATTCATTTTAAATCTTTAAAAATTCAAATAAAATTTAAAAGTCAATGGAATAGTGTCATTTGAATTGGAATAGCTTCCATATATCATGTGCCAGCTCACAAACTCATGCTAGGGTTAGGTTGTACACCAAGTCTTTGTTTTGCTAAAAAAAGGGAAAGTTTGTTAATGGTGAAAGACCTAAGACTAATTCTCTCATGGGCATGGATCAAGGCCAGCTAATGACCTAATTCCCTTCCCTCATAAGTACTGAGTCAAAACCTAAGGACCACACACTATATGCTGCGCCCAAACACCATTGCCAACTTGGAAAAATTCTCCATAAAACTCAAAACTGAAATCAGTGTTCTAGGTGGATTCAAGTCTTAATTCCTTTTCCAAAAGCTTCCTTGTGGTCTCCTGAATAGATTTCAACCCCTAACACCAACTCAAACGCAAGGAATTGGTAACAAGACCTTCGACTGTACAGCAAAAAACTCATAAACGCATATCATGTTCTAGGCACTTTTTATGCAATTTAATTGTTGATTCTTGTTCCTCATTTGATTTCAAAGCTAACTGACATGATTAATTTCGTTTTTATGCCATATATGTGATTTCACCATGATCAATCTTTAGGGTTTTCCAAGCTTGAATTTAGGGCTTCTGAAACCAAGCAAAATTAGCCCACGAAACCATGACCATTCAAATCGGCAAGCTTGGATGAAGAAGAATGAATGTTCGCGCTCAGTTTATAGAGCCCTGAGGCTTAATCGCTATTTTTCCAAAAGCCCCCTAAAACCACGCTTAAGAAACCGTTGCTTATGTTGTTTGTTTTTTCAGGGTGGTGGAGACGATGAAGCGTGGCAACATGTGATACGTTGTTTTTGAATTTCGCGCGCTTCAGTCACTAACGCATTGTTTGCTTTCATTATATTTGTTGTTTATTTAATTAACGAATGTGTGATAGTGGTGCAGCGGTATAGGTGTTAACTGGTAACCCTCATGACCTGGGCTCAAGTCCCAGGTCTTGCATAATTTCAATATTATTTTTCCAAACGTCTTCCTGTGCAATTTCAAAGGTGGAGCGCATGGTACACCACAATCATCAAGACGTCCACGTGCCTAAGAGGATCAATCAGAAAGCCATGTTCAGAGGTGTACCATAAGCCTCAGTCAAAGGTCCCATACGTGGCCTGGGAAAGTCAACAAATTCCAAAATCAATTGGGCTAGATTGCTGGGCCACACCTCCACTTTAGGGCCTGAACCCCCTGGTTTGCTTTCTCTATATTTTTCTTGTTTTATTTTTAATTCTTATTTTATTTTCTTTATTTGTTTAAACTAATTACTATTTCTTTACAAATTATAAAATACACAAAAATCAGAAAAAAGAGAACAATATAATATTTATTTTATTTTAGTTATTTTCATAAATAAATTGTATGTAAATTAACTTAGTATTAATTTAGGTTGCAACTTTAATTCTTTCTTCCATAAAAAAATCCAAAAATATAGCATTAGGTTAATGACTTTTTATTCCTTTTAATTTTCCTTTTTTTTTGCCATAATATTAGTGATTTATTTATTTTCATAATTAAACTTGTAAACTAATTAGGGTTGCATTTAGGTTCAATTTTAATACTTTCATAATAAACTTAAAAATAATTAGAACTAGGTTTAACATTTCATTTTGTTTTTTTTAATTAATTCTTTTTTTTATTAAATCTCAAAAAACACAAAAATACTAAAAAACACTTTCTTTTAATTCTTAATTTTAATTCCTTATTAATAATATTTCGCAAAGGGTCCAACGCCCATGTTCGTAATTTATTTTCGCGCATTTATTTTATATCGTTTATTATAATTATGTAATTCTCCCAAAGCGTTGTAACAATTATACTTTTCGCACTTTTATTTAATTTCTTTATTTTCTTGTCAAATCGGGTCCGGTTTAATTTTGGCGATGTGGACCCGCGCCATTTGTAATAGTTTAGATTTATTTTCCCGCAAATATTAACTGTTAAATAAGCATGCAAGAATGAATGGCCGTGAAAATAAAATCAAGCGTAGAACACCAATAAACATGACAAGACAAATATCAATGAAAACGACACACGAATCGCACACACCACCCCTAGGATACACCTCACTGTTGCCTCGAAAGGTGATCGTCGAGTAGAGGATGTCTTAGTAAGTCCTCATGATCCAGGAACCTGGCATGAGGGTAGCTTCTAAGGTGTCTTCCCATTGCTCTGGTGATCACCATGTCCCTAAACTCGAATTGACCCGAACACCTCCAACGGTGGTGCTACCTACCTCTCAATGGTGGGATGGCACTACTTTAAAGGACATTTACACAGACGAATTCCTTAGGGTAGGTAGACGACTCATGGATACTTGCTCTCTTCAAAACAAAAATTCAAAGAATTTTCACACCAACACTTTTCAAAAGCTTTCAAAGCAAATTTTTCAAACACTCTGACGTACAAGTCGAACTGAAATTTTTTCAAAGAAACTTTGTTAACCCACATTGAAAAGCAAGCAAACAATTTTGAAAACACATTGAGCAAGTATCTAAGAGCCCATGGATAACCATGGATAGAAAGGGTGCTAACACCTTCCCTTTCTATAATCTACCTCCCGAACCGAGAGCAATCTCTTTAAGGAATTTTTCTGTGCTTTTGTCCTTTCCATGTTGGAGAAAATAAAAGACGGTGGCGACTCTTGCTTCCGCGACATTTCGCGAACCAGCGTTAAACAGTCAGTTCCAGATCCACCGATCACAGAACTGGCGACTCTGCTGGGGATAAACTTAAAGTGAGGTGTACCTTAGGGCTAGTTCATAACTGTGTTTTCAATTGTTTTCCTTGTGTGCTTTAAAATTGTGGGTTGCTTGGGAGTTCTATAGATCCTAACCCGGATCTGGGGATACCTTTCTTAGAAAGTAGCAACAAGGCTGTGAGGGAACTGTGCGGGGTATACCGACATGGTTGAAACAGTCTGCTACGTTGATGTGGCACTTTGGTGTGTACCGGTAACCCTTGAGTTCAGTCAAGGAGAGTACGGGGCCTCCGCGTGGTGTCGTGAAGCATCAACAGACCTTAGGAACCTTAATTGAACTATCTTGGCCTCTTTAGGGTAGTGAGATAACTGACTTTGGTGCAGTCCGAGGTTGGTTGATACTCGATACTACGCTCAATTGAGGGTTGCTTTCCTGGAATATTTCGGTCGCCAGTTCAGTGGCTAAATCGAAACGATGAACAATGAAAGCAATCCCGTGATATTGGGAACCTTAAAACCCAGTTACTTTGATTAGGACAGGTTGAGCCCACCAACTTCAAGAGGGTAATACCCAAACTTCAGGCTGGCCTAAACTCTAAGGGCTCTTGTGTGACTTGTGTGCCTTTGTACTTGCCTACTTGCATGCTTGTTAGCTGACACATGAACTACTTGCAGGTTTTGTTTATAGTCCTTAACTAGGACTCATAACAGGGTTTACTAGATCTCTTGCAGGTTTCGTTTATAGCCCTAATTGGGACTCATAACAAAGTATACTGAATTCCTTGCAGGGTCTGTTTATAGTCCTTAATTGGGACTCATAACAGGGTTTACCTACATCACCCCATGCATAGCATGACATCATACCATCATACCATTGCATACATCCTAACCCATTTCAAGGATCTCAGGGGCTTGTGATACAGGTCATGATGAACCAACTGTCTAGCCATGGGCAAAGAGGATTTACTTTCCTCTAGCCAAGGTTGTCAGGGGCTATGACCCACTGGATATGGTGAGCCTTTGACCCTTGACGAAGGACTCTCAACAAAATGAAGTTCTTACAATCAAGCTACCGGTTCCAAATGCTAACAAAGTTTCTCTGTTTACCCCGCGAGGTCCTTGAAAACATTACATGCATGTCATACATCTCATTGCATTGCAGGTATCCCTTTGACAGGTTGCTTATCCTTCTCCGCCGTTTATTTCAGCCGATTGTCATGAATCCCGAATCATCAGCCGAGCAGACTATCAAGGACCTCCAGGCTCAGAACGCCCAGTTCCAAGAGCTGATCATGAATTTGACCCAGGGGCAACAAGATCTGAAGGCTCTGCTCTTGAAGAAGGACAAGAAGAAGAAGAGGATTGTCTTGTTCAGCCCTAGGCGCAGATCTGGGAATACACCGCAGACTGAAACTGAGAGGACTACCCCATCTGTGAGGGAAAGCAGTCACCATGAGAGAGAGGTGCCTAGTCCATTGGTCTCCGACAACGAGACAGATTTCAACGACGAACAGTACCCTCCTGCTGAGGACAAGTACAAACAGTTGGAGGATAGGCTGAATGCTATGGAGATCCAACAGGTACCTGGGCTGGATCTTGGAGATTTGGGTTTGTCAACTGGTGTGGTTATTCCTCGGAAGTTCAAAGCACCATCCTTTACTAAGTATGACGGGGCGTCTTGCCCCAAGCTGCATCTAAGGTCCTATGTTCGGAAGATTCAACCATATACGGTGGACAAGAATTTATGGATCCACTTCTTCCAGGAGAGTCTTTCAGGGACTCATCTCGAATGGTTCTATCAGCTAGATGGGACCAAAGTTCGTAACTGGGAGGAGTTGGCTACTGCTTTCTACAAGCAGTATCAATATAATGCCGACCTTGCCCCTACGCGTACCCAACTCCAGGGTATGTCGTTAGGATCAAGTGAAGGTTTTAAAGAATATGCGCAGAAATGGAGGGATCTTGCTGGAAGAGTACAACCACCTCTGACTGATCGGGAACTTGTCGATATGTTCTTGGGGACCCTGTCTGGTCCATTCTACAACCACCTAATTGGGAATTCGTCTGCTGGATTCACAGATCTTATCTTGACTGGAGAGCAAATAGAAGCTGGTATCCGGTCTGAGAAGATTCAAGAGGCTGCACCTTCTGATAAAAAGCCTCATCAGGGAAAGAAAGAATCCAATGCTGTGCACGGTAAAAAGAGCCGTCATGAGGTAGGGGCAATCCAGATCTCCAATCCTGGACCTGCTCAACAAGGACAGGGGCAACAGCGAAAGGAGAAACGACAGTATACCAAACTCAACATGTCGCTGGATCAAGCACTGCAACAAATGTTGAAGGCAGGGCTGATCACCTTAAGGGCTCCTCTCCGGAATCCGAACACTTCTGCTCCCAACTATCATCCTAATGATAGGTGCGCGTATCATTCTGATAGCCCGGGGCATACTACAGACAACTGCTGGCCTCTCAAGAACAAGATCCAAGATATGATTGACGCCGGAGAGATTCAGTTTGAAGTGCCAGAGACTCCGAACATAATCACTGCTCCGTTACCCAATCGTTGAAGCCTTTGTTTATTTGAATTTTTGAGTTGTATTTTTCTTTGCTTATACAAACAATTACTGTCATAGCAAACTCTTTTATTCTATTAATGCATCGCATACGTCTGTTTTGGGAATTAATACAATTGTTTTCATTATATTCAAAATTCTTTTCATATTTTTTCTGATGATCAACTCTTGGTTAATAATTCTGAGCCTCTTGAGGGAGGATGACGAAAACGATACCACGATCGCTACAGTATGCTTTTGAATAGACCCCGCTGGTGAGGTACAGGCATTGTTTCAATCCCTAAACACTGGAGTTATAAGGATGATAATCCCTCGTCAACCCCTCTGAGCCAAAGAAGTAGGAGTTTTTATTTTCGAAAATCAAAACCCTCAATCATAACCTGGGGCAGGGTGGTCTCTCAGTTGATCCGAGTGCATAACGAATGGCACCAAAAAGAGATCCTTACAAAACGAAGAAAGACAGTGATGGTTCCGAATAATCATAAGGACAGGCAGTCATTATCAACAAAAAAAATCATAAATGAAAAGCCCAAAAAGTCAAAGCCAACGAAGAAGACTTACAAAACTGGGGCATCCCGCTGACTGTAATTCCAAAAAAGGAAACAGTTCAGGCAAAAAATAGGGATAACAAAATCAAAAAGGAAGAGGTCCCACAAACCCCCGACAAAAAATGATGACTGCCTATTCAGAATAAATCATCAATATCCGAACCATCACTGGAAAATCAGAACAAAGACTCAAACTAGGTCTAACGTATGATCAACTGAGTTTAGGTTTGGAGAACATCACGAAGAGCGGGGGGTACAAATAAAATTTGAGCCTTTATCCTTTGTTTCTTGAACCGTGAACCAGGCCACGTTATAACCCTTAAAAGTCCTAGCTGAAGCATGGGTTAGTTTGAAAGCATACTGTTACGAAAGGTATCCTGACTCCTTAAGGCCTACGGTAAATACGGAGTTGACATCATGTTTTTACAAACATTTACTTGTTTTATGAAAAAGAATGCATTTTCAAAATCTTCGAGACAGACATAAGCTTTGCATTTTTAACATAACTTTGTTTGCATATGACTTTTTGTTTGAACAGCATAGGAATTCGCATGACGAAAGTCTAATGAACAAGAGTATCTCCAATCAAGGGGCACGGCATGATCATGGTCTACCATCTGGGGCAGTTAAGTCAAGATCCAGAGAATCTCTCAAAAGGCCAAAAAGCCTGGGGCAAATCTCTGCCTGAGTCACTTGGGGCACTCCAGCAACGAATCTTGCACGATCAGACACCTTCTGGTAATATGGCAACACAAGCAGCCATGGGCACCTACCTGCATTCTGCAAGCACGGACATAATCGAAAAGATACCACGCAAAATCAAAGACCCGCTAGGTTGACACACCTAGGCAAAAATAAGGGCTTCCCGGCGAACCAAAAGGGTTCGGGCAAAATGAAGGGATGAAATGAAAAATCCGTACACCCGGCAAGTCGAAAACCTGAAAAGGCGGCTTGAGCAAAAATGGGTATCCCGGTGGACTGAAAACCCGAAAGGGCGGTCCAGGCAAAAGTTAGGGATTAAAGCGTACGACTATGTCCTGCCATCCGTCTACCAGAAGAAGGTTTGTCCATCAACAACTATCAGCACCCCACAAGTGCCTCCCCCATAGAAACAGGGGCAATAAAGAATGGTCTAAGCAATCTGATTGTTCCATCCTCCAAGGTATCAGGGTAGGGTCCGTTGAAGAACATGACCAATACAGTTCAATACTTCCCCAGGAGAGTCCAATCCAGCTTCCCCAGGAAAGTTGGAACACATATCCCCAAGCAATAAGCTTACCCCCTCGCAGAACACGAACGCGTCGTCCGGCTTGATTTAAAGAGTTGTTTCCTTAACAGGATATAACTGGGTTATCCTCAGCCAAAAGCCACGGAAAGATCGTCGTCGACGCAATTTTCTTATCCCCAGCGAAGTCCATTCATACTTCCGGCACAACAAGGGTATCCCCAGCAAACTATTATCAACACTCGGCAAGGCATCCCTCTTCCCACAGAGTATTGCTTCCCAGCATGGTCGTTAGAGTATCTTTTCTCCCCGCAGAATCTTCCATTCGCCAAGTTCATTCCCCAATGGAGTTATCTTCTCCTACCGGTATTCTTGCAACTATCATCCCCAGCGGAAGCAAAATCTATTCCTCAACATCAGCCCAGGATACGACTTCCCGGCACCCGTCAAGGATTTATTTTCTTAGACAAATATACATTCATAAACATCACATCTTCATACATTATAGCATGCATATGCGTCATACTACACGAATTTCATTAATTTTGAAGACATACAGTTCATGCATCATGATTAGGCCTACAATTATGTTTTGCCTTTTCAGGAAAAAGATCAATACAAAAGCGATTACTACCAACTATCGCAATTTCCTTCTAGATATAGTTTCAGATATGATCCAGATATGGTGACGTTCTGATGCTGCTTCCAGATTTCCTTCCAGATTTAGTTTCGGATATGATCCAGATATGGTGACGTTCTGATGCTGCTTCCAGATATCCTTCTAGATATAGTTTCAGATGTAAACCAGATATGGTGACGTTCTGATGCTGCTTCCAGATATCCTTCTAGATATAGTTTCAGATATGACCCAGATATGGTGACGTTCTGATGCTGCTTCCAGAGTTCCTTCCAGATATAGTTTCAGATGTAAACCAGAGACGGTGACGTTCTGATACTGCTTCCAGATTTCCTTTCAGATATGATCCAGATGATGGTGACGTTCTGATACTGCTTCCAGATATCCTTCTAGATATAGTTTCAGATATGACCCAGAGATGGCGACGTTCTGATGCTGCTTCCAGATATCCTTCTAGATATAGTTTCAGATGTAAACCAGATATGGTGACGTTTTGATGCTGCTTCCAGAGTTCCTTCTAGATATAGTTTCAGATGTAAACTAGATATGGTGACGTTCTGATGCTGCTTCCAGATATCCTTCTAGATATAGTTTCAGATGTAAACCAGATATGGTGACGTTCTGATACTGCTTCCAGATTTCCGTCCAGATATAGTCCAGATGTAAACCAGATATGGCGACGTTCTGACACTTATTCCAGTTGAAGATATTCCAAGACCTTCTCTGGTTCAGTCAGATCGACCCTAAGATCTCCCTGATGCTTATCCAGTTGAAGATATTTCAAGACCTAGACCGGTTCAGTTAAGTCGACCCTAAGATTTTCCTGATGCTTATCCAGTCAAAGGCCTTCTCTGGTTCAGTCAGATCGACCCTAAGATCTCCCTGATGCTTATCCAGTTGAAGATATTCCAAGACCTTGTCCGGTTCAGTTAAATCGACCCTAAGATTTTCCTGATGCTTATCCAGTCAAAGGCCTTCTCTGGTTCAGTCAGATCGACCCTAAGATCTCCCTGATGCTTATCCAGTTGAAGATATTCTAAGACCTTCTCTGGTTCAGTCAGATCGACCCTAAGATCTCCCTGATGCTTATCCAGTTGAAGATATTTCAAGACCTTGTCCGGTTCAGTTAAATCGACCCTAAGATTTTCCTGATGCTTATCCAGTCAAAGGCCTTCTCTGGTTCAGTCAGATCGACCCTAAGATCTCCCTGATGCTTATCCAGTTGAAGATATTTCAAGACCTTGTCTGGTTCAGTTAAATCGACCCTAAGATTTTCCTGATGCTTATCCAGTCAAAGGCCTCTCTGGTTCAGTCAGATCGACCCTAAGATCTCCCTGATTCTTATTCCAGTAGAAGACACCCAAGATTTTTCTCAACAAGCGTTGTTGAAGTTAAAGACACCCAAGATTTTTCTCAACAAGCGTTGTTGAAGTTAAAGACACCCAAGATTTTTCTCAACGAGCGTTGTTGAAGTTAAAGTCGCCCAAGGTTCTCTTACCATTCATGCTAAGGTAGTAACCATCCCTGGTTCTTTCATCGCCGTTTGAAGCTCCAGACTCAGCTCCTGTAACCAGTCAGGACACATCTATACCAGGCATCTAAAAATCAGCTCCTGCAACGTGTCAGGTACTCATTTTCTGTTTTGCAGGTATGCAGGTTCTCGCCAAGGAATCTCTTACGCAATCAAACATCCAGATGGCATCTATAAGCTCATCATCCTATCCAGCGACCTCCAAATGGCATCTATAAGCCCATTCCCCCATCATTGCTAACATGTGAGCGCAAATTTCTGGGCACTCTAGTGTCCAATCATCTTCTACCCTCGGATTACGAAAGGCACGTCAGCCAATCTGCGTCCTCAGGTCTAAGAAGATTGAACAGGGGCAACTGTTGTACCCCAAAATTTGCCCTCCCATATTCTTCAAGAAATTGCCAAGCCAAGTCATAAAACTCCCCCAAGGGTTGCACAGTCCAACTGTCTCCTATACAGTCAAAACTAGGGTTTGTGTTCTGACCAAGAAAAGGAAGTGTTCAAAGGCCCAATCAAGTCTCATATGCTTACAAACATGGTCAAGCATCCTCATATCAAGTTTCAAGGCATTCAGCTCAAGATTGCACAGTCAAAACCCTAAATTGCACTACAGTCAACTGTAGGGGCAAAAGGGTCATTTGACAGTCAAAAGTTCAAATTTTTGGTCAACATATCATTTTGAAGCCACAAACATCATTTGATCAATGCTTGATCATGATTCTCAAAATTTGGCTCAGAAAATCATCAAGATGCAAAAGTTTCCTTATTTGGACAGCTGAAAAAGTCAACTGAAATTGACCAGGGCATAACTTTCACATGGATTATCAGAAAAATTCCATCCAAATCTCATTTTGAAGAGAAAGACATTTCCTACAACTCATCTTCATACTTCAAGTCCAAGAAATTCTCTCACAAAAAGTTATCAATTTCAACATTATAGGTCATTTTCAAAAGTCAACAAAAAGGGACTTTAAGTCAAAGGCCATAACTTGAGATTGGAAAATCAAAATGACATGGGACCAAAGGCATTGGTTAAAGGACTCAAAGACCTTTCCAAAATGTCCAAGAACATGATAAAAGCTTAAAAATTGAGCAAGTTATGCATTGGAGAAGTTGGGAAATTTTTGTGAAATGGCAAAAGTCAACTATCCTTGAAACTTCAATTTTTGATAAAAGGGCCCACTTTCTTCCACTTGATTCAGCCTTGTCATGCCACACACGTGTCCCATGATTAATTTCAAGAGCAAACATTGATTTTTCTATTTTATTTAATTTTTGATAATTTAATTCATTTTAAATCTTTAAAAATTCAAATAAAATTTAAAAGTCAATGGAATAGTGTCATTTGAATTGGAATAGCTTCCATATATCATGTGCCAGCTCACAAACTCATGCTAGGGTTATGTTGTACACCAAGTCTTTGTTTTGCTAAAAAAAGGGAAAGTTTGTTAATGGTGAAAGACCTAAGACTAATTCTCTCATGGGCATGGATCAAGGCCAGCTAATGACCTAATTCCCTTCCCTCATAAGTACTGAGTCAAAACCTAAGGACCACACACTATATGCTGCGCCCAAACACCATTGCCAACTTGGAAAAATTCTCCATAAAACTCAAAACTGAAATCAGTGTTCTAGGTGGATTCAAGTCTTAATTCCTTTTCCAAAAGCTTCCTTGTGGTCTCCTGAATAGATTTCAACCCCTAACACCAACTCAAACGCAAGGAATTGGTAACAAGACCTTCGACTGTACAGCAAAAAACTCATAAACGCATATCATGTTCTAGGCACTTTTTATGCAATTTAATTGTTGATTCTTGTTCCTCATTTGATTTCAAAGCTAACTGACATGATTAATTTCGTTTTTATGCCATATATGTGATTTCACCATGATCAATCTTTAGGGTTTTCCAAGCTTGAATTTAGGGCTTCTGAAACCAAGCAAAATTAGCCCACGAAACCATGACCATTCAAATCGGCAAGCTTGGACGAAGAAGAATGAATGTTCGCGCTCAGTTTATAGAGCCCTGAGGCTTAATCGCTATTTTTCCAAAAGCCCCCTAAAACCACGCTTAAGAAACCGTTGCTTATGTTGTTTGTTTTTTCAGGGTGGTGGAGACGATGAAGCGTGGCAACATGTGATACGTTGTTTTTGAATTTCGCGCGCTTCAGTCACTAACGCATTGTTTGCTTTCATTATATTTGTTGTTTATTTAATTAACGAATGTGTGATAGTGGTGCAGCGGTATAGGTGTTAACTGGTAACCCTCATGACCTGGGCTCAAGTCCCAGGTCTTGCATAATTTCAATATTATTTTTCCAAACGTCTTCCTGTGCAATTTCAAAGGTGGAGCGCATGGTACACCACAATCATCAAGACGTCCACGTGCCTAAGAGGATCAATCAGAAAGCCATGTTCAGAGGTGTACCATAAGCCTCAGTCAAAGGTCCCATACGTGGCCTGGGAAAGTCAACAAATTCCAAAATCAATTGGGCTAGATTGCTGGGCCACACCTCCACTTTAGGGCCTGAACCCCCTGGTTTGCTTTCTCTATATTTTTCTTGTTTTATTTTTAATTCTTATTTTATTTTCTTTATTTGTTTAAACTAATTACTATTTCTTTACAAATTATAAAATACACAAAAATCAGAAAAAAGAGAACAATATAATATTTATTTTATTTTAGTTATTTTCATAAATAAATTGTATGTAAATTAACTTAGTATTAATTTAGGTTGCAACTTTAATTCTTTCTTCCATAAAAAAATCCAAAAATATAGCATTAGGTTAATGACTTTTTATTCCTTTTAATTTTCCTTTTTTTTTGCCATAATATTAGTGATTTATTTATTTTCATAATTAAACTTGTAAACTAATTAGGGTTGCATTTAGGTTCAATTTTAATACTTTCATAATAAACTTAAAAATAATTAGAACTAGGTTTAACATTTCATTTTGTTTTTTTTAATTAATTCTTTTTTTTATTAAATCTCAAAAAACACAAAAATACTAAAAAACACTTTCTTTTAATTCTTAATTTTAATTCCTTATTAATAATATTTCGCAAAGGGTCCAACGCCCATGTTCGTAATTTATTTTCGCGCATTTATTTTATATCGTTTATTATAATTATGTAATTCTCCCAAAGCGTTGTAACAATTATACTTTTCGCACTTTTATTTAATTTCTTTATTTTCTTGTCAAATCGGGTCCGGTTTAATTTTGGCGATGTGGACCCGCGCCATTTGTAATAGTTTAGATTTATTTTCCCGCAAATATTAACTGTTAAATAAGCATGCAAGAATGAATGGCCGTGAAAATAAAATCAAGCGTAGAACACCAATAAACATGACAAGACAAATATCAATGAAAACGACACACGAATCGCACACACCACCCCTAGGATACACCTCACTGTTGCCTCGAAAGGTGATCGTCGAGTAGAGGATGTCTTAGTAAGTCCTCATGATCCAGGAACCTGGCATGAGGGTAGCTTCTAAGGTGTCTTCCCATTGCTCTGGTGATCACCATGTCCCTAAACTCGAATTGACCCGAACACCTCCAACGGTGGTGCTACCTACCTCTCAATGGTGGGATGGCACTACTTTAAAGGACATTTACACAGACGAATTCCTTAGGGTAGGTAGACGACTCATGGATACTTGCTCTCTTCAAAACAAAAATTCAAAGAATTTTCACACCAACACTTTTCAAAAGCTTTCAAAGCAAATTTTTCAAACACTCTGACGTACAAGTCGAACTGAAATTTTTTCAAAGAAACTTTGTTAACCCACATTGAAAAGCAAGCAAACAATTTTGAAAACACATTGAGCAAGTATCTAAGAGCCCATGGATAACCATGGATAGAAAGGGTGCTAACACCTTCCCTTTCTATAATCTACCTCCCGAACCGAGAGCAATCTCTTTAAGGAATTTTTCTGTGCTTTTGTCCTTTCCATGTTGGAGAAAATAAAAGACGGTGGCGACTCTTGCTTCCGCGACATTTCGCGAACCAGCGTTAAACAGTCAGTTCCAGATCCACCGATCACACCTGGCGAGCTTGCAAGACTGTTGCTTCAGGAAGAGAGGGCAATTCAACCACATGAAGAGCCAGTGGAAACAATAAACTTGGGTACTGAGGCAGACAGGAAAGAGGTAAAGATTGGTGCCAACCTAGAGCTCAGCGTGAAGCAACGGTTGACTAAGATGCTACATGATTATATGGAGATATTTGCCTGGTCCTACGAAGACATGCCCGGGTTGGATACCGATATTGTGGTCCATCACTTGCCTACTAAGGAAGACTGCCATCCGGTTAAGCAAAAAGTCCGTCGTATGCGTCCAGAGATGTCTGAGAAGATTAAAGCCGAGGTCATGAAACAATTTGATGCCGGGTTCCTTGCAGTGACTTCTTACCCTCAGTGGGTTGCTAATGTGGTGCCGGTACCAAAGAAGGACGGTAAGGTCAGAATGTGTGTCGACTACAGGGATCTGAACAGGGCCAGCCCCAAAGATGACTTCCCTTTACCTCACATTGATGTCCTTGTTGACAATACAGCTCAGCACAAGGTATTCTCTTTCATGGATGGCTTTTCAGGTTACAATCAGATCAAGATGGCACCTGAAGACATGGAAAAGACTACATTTGTTACTCAGTGGGGCACCTTCTGCTACAAGGTCATGCCTTTTGGACTGAAGAACGCTGGGGCAACCTACCAACGTGCCATGGTTGCCTTATTTCATGATATGATCCATCATGAAATTGAGGTGTATGTTGACGACATGATCGCGAGATCCCAGACTGAGGAAGAGCACCTAGATCATCTGCAGAAATTGTTTGACCGTCTGAAATTGTATAAGCTGAGGTTGAACCCGAACAAGTGCACCTTTGGGGTAAGATCTGGAAAGTTGCTAGGCTTCGTTGTAAGTGACAAAGGCATTCAAGTGGACCCTGCTAAGGTTAAAGCTATTCAAGAGATGCCAGTTCCTAGGACAGAGAAAGAGGTCAGACGCTTTTTAGGACGCCTGAATTACATTGCTCGGTTCATCTCACACCTAACTGCTACTTGTGAACCAATCTTCAAGCTGCTGAAGAAAGATCAGGTAGTACGCTGGAATGATGAATGTCAGGCTGCTTTTGACAGAATCAAAGAGTATCTCCAAGAACCACCCATCCTTATGCCACCGGTTGAAGGGAGACCTCTGATACTATATCTGACAGTGCTTGACAATTCTATGGGGTGTGTGCTGGGGCAGCATGACGAGTCTGGCCGAAAAGAGCATGCCATTTATTACCTTAGCAAAAAGTTTACCGACTGTGAGACCCGATACTCACTGCTTGAGAAAACTTGCTGCGCTTTGGTATGGGCTGCTCGCCGGCTGAGACAGTATATGCTGACTCACACTACCTTGTTGATCTCAAAGATGGATCCTATAAAGTACATATTTGAAAAGCCCGCTCTGTCTGGGAGAATAACAAGATGGCAAATGATCTTGACGGAATACGACATTCAGTACACGACCCAGAAAGCCATCAAGGGAAGTGTATTGGCAGACCACTTGGCACATCAGGCCGTAGATAACTATCAGTCAATGAACTTCGAGTTTCCGGATGAAAGCATCATGATAGTAACTGATTGTGAAGTACCTGGACCGGATGAAGGACCTGAGGAAGGATCCCGATGGTCTATGCACTTTGACGGAGCCTCCAACGCTTTGGGAAACGGTATTGGCGCTATAATCATATCTCCTCAAGGAACTCATACTCCGCTCACGGCCCGACTATGTTTCAACTGTACCAACAACATGGCGGAGTATGAGGCATGCATCATGGGTCTTCAAGCTGCGATCGACTTAAGGATTAAGTTTCTGAGTGTCTTCGGAGATTCCGCTCTTGTGATCAATCAGATCAAAGGAGAGTTGGATACGAAACATCCGAATCTTATTCCTTACAGAGAATGTGTGTTGACCTTGATCCCCCACTTCACGAAGATAACCTTTGAACACTTTCCAAGAGAAGATAATCAGTTGGCGGACGCGTTAGCTACAATGTCTTCTATGTTCAAGGTCAAATGGGACAATGAGGCTCCCCGGATCATCATCTGGAAACTAGACGAACCGGCATACTGTTGTGATCTCGAGACTGAATTGGTGACTGAGAAGCCTTGGTACCATGAGGTGAAAAGGTATCTGGAAGCTCAGGAGTATCCTGAAGGTGCCTCTGTCAATGATAAAAAGTTTCTGAGAAGGTTCGCAGCAAAGTTCTTCCTTAGCAACGACATCCTGTACAAGCGAAACCATGATTCAACCTTACTGCGTTGTGTGGATAAGACTGAAGCAGAAAGGATCATGGAAGAGTTACATGAAGGGACCTTTGGTACACATTCCAGTGGGCACACTATGGCAAAGAAAATCCTACGGGCAGGGTATTTCTGGTCCACCATGGAAGCTGACTGCTACCAACATTCTCGGACATGCCATAAATGCCAGATTTACGCAGACAAGGTGCATGTTCCTCCAGTTCCTCTAAATGTTCTGACTGCACCTTGGCCGTTTGCAATGTGGGGCATAGACATGATCGGTGAGATTAAACCTACGGCATCTAACGGGCATCGCTTCATCCTGGTAGCGATTGACTATTTCACGAAGTGGGTCGAAGCTGTATCCTATGCTACGGTAACCAAGACTGTTGTGGCACGGTTCATTCGGCATAATCTGATCTGTCGGTACGGCGTCCCAGAGAGGATCATTACAGACAACGGTACCAATCTTAATAACAAGATGATCACTGAGCTCTGCGAGCAGTTTAAAATACAGCACCATAACTCTTCTCCCTACAGACCGAAGATGAATGGGGCTGTAGAAGCAGCAAATAAGAACATTAAGAAAATCGTGCAGAAGATGACAGTGACCTATAAAGATTGGCACGAGATGTTACCGTTTGCTCTACATGGGTACCGCACCTCAGCTAGGACGTCAACCGGGGCAACTCCTTTCTCTTTGGTTTATGGTATGGAGGCAGTCTTACCGATCGAAGTACAAATACCCTCTCTCCGGATAATGAAGGATGCAGATCTGAGTGAAGATGATTGGATCCAGACACGACTTGATCAGCTAAACTTAATTGATGAAAAGAGACTTGCTGCTATCTGTCATGGCCAGACGTATCAGAAACGGATGATCAGGGCATTTAACAAAAAGGTCAGACCACAAGAATATCAAGTTGGGGATCTGGTAATCAAGCGAATCATCCTTCCTCAGAGTGATCCAAGGGGAAAATGGACCCCTACGTACGAAGGGCCATTTGTGGTTAAACATGTGTTCTCAGGAGGAGCCATGATTCTAACCACCATGGATGGTGACGACCTTCCTCACCCCGCCAATGCAGACATAGTAAAAAGATACTACGCATAAAAAAGGACCCGCTATGCTGACATGCCTAGGCAAAAATTAGGGCTTCCCGGCGAACCAAAAGGGTTCGGGCAAAATGAAGGGATGAAATGGAAAAAATCTGTACACCCGGCAAGTCGAAAACCTGAAAAGGCGGCTTGGGCAAAAATGGGTATCCCGGTGGACTGAAAACCCGAAAGGGCGGTCCAGGCAAAAGTTAGGGATAAAAGCATAATACTATGTCTCATTGGATCACTTTGCATCCAGAATCCGGTATCTACATCAAGTTCAGACGGCATCGATCAGTCAGCTTCATTCTTCGTTTAGGTCATCAAGTGATGAGACGCTCGGGGATATAAAGGCAATAGAAGAGTTGAAACCCAGTGGGATCATTCATTTCACACAGCTGTTTTATTTTCTCTTGTACAAAATTTGTATAAACTCTTTTGTTCGGCGGCGTTCTCTTACTAGGACGTCAGCCTCTTGTACATAAACGCCTATTTACAGGCAATTCAAAATCAATACAAATACACTTTTCAGTTAAGATTGCCAATTGTTTTTCCTTTTCTGTTCTGTTTTGCGAAGAACGTCCAAGGTTCAATTTGTGATATATGCATTGACAATAATTTGCTAACTCATAAATATTTGCATACGAAACAAAAGGTCAATTACAGGTAACATTAGAAACAGGGGCAATAAAGAGTTGTCTAAGCAATCTAATTGTTCTGTCCTCCAAGGTAGCAAGGTAGGTTCAGCTAAAGAACACAACCAGATGTCCTAATTCCCCAGAGAGTGAGCCAGAAAGTCAGTACACTCTCCTCAAGCGAAGCTATATTATCAAACCTTAAGGAAATTGGGTATCCCCGCAGATCTCAACATTCCCTAGCAATGTACGGATATTCTTAACAAGCATCCCCGACAGTCTTGGTCTAAAGATTGTTCCCCGTCGGTATATCAAACATTCAGTGGAGTCACTTCCCCGATAACGCTCAAAACTTCCCCAGGAGAGTCCAATCCAGTTCCCCAGGAAAGTTGGAATCCATCTCCCCAAGCAGTAAGCTTATCCCCAGTAGATTCTGGAAGCTTATCCTCGCAGAGCACGAATGCGTCGTCCGGCTTTATTCAAAGAGTTATTTCCTTACCAGGATATAATTGGGTTATCCTCAGCCAAAAGCCATGGAAAGATCGTCGTCGACAAAGTCTTCTTATTCCCAGCGAAGTCCATTAACACTTCCAATACAACAATGGTATCCCCAGCAAGTTATTTTCAATACTCAACAAAGTATCTCTCTCCCCACAGAGTATTGCTCCCCAACAAGATCATTAGAGTACTTCTCTCCCCGCAGAGCAATCCATTCGCCAAGTTTATTCCCCAACGGAGTTATCTTCTCCTACCGGTATTCTTGCAGCTATCATCCCCAGCGGGGGCAAAAATCTATTCTTCAAACATCAGCCCAGGATATGATCTCCCGGCACCCGTCAAGGATTTACTTTCCTAGACAAAAACATTCCTGAACATCACATACATCATTATAGCACGCATAGACGTATCATATCTTACAAATCTCATTTATGTTGAGAAAATCATTGCTTGACCCATATCATGCATATGACTGACCTTTACCTTTCAGGAAAGATCCAGTTAAATTTCCAACTATATTCCAAGACCTAGTCTGGTTCAGTTAAATCGACTCCAAAGATTTCTCTGTTTCTTATCCAGTCAAAGGCCTTCTTTGGTTCAGTCAGATCGACCCTAAGATCTCCCTGTTGCTTATCCAATTGAAGACATTTCAAGACCTAGACCGGTTCAGCTAATCGACCCTAAGATTTTCTGTTTCTTATCCAGTCCAAGGCCTTCTCTAGTCCAGTTAAATCGACCCCAAACAGATTTCCTGATAAAGACTCAGTAGAAGTTATCCAAGATTCTCTCAATGATTGCTATTGAGGTTGTAGTCGCCTATGGTTCTCTCCCCGATCCTGCGGAGGTAGTAATCATCCCAAGATTCGCTCAACGATTGCTGTTGAAGTTGAAGTTATCCAAGATTCTCTCAATGATTGCTATTGAGGTTGTAGTCGCCTATGGTTCTCTCCCCGATCCTGCGGAGGTAGTAATCATCCCAAGATTCGCTCAACGATTGCTGTTGAAGTTGAAGTTATCCAAGATTCTCTCAATGATTGCTGTTGAGGTTGTAGTCGCCTATGGTTCTCTCCCCGATACTGCGGAGGTAGTAATCATCCCAAGATTTGCTCAACGATTGCTGTTGAAGTCGAAGTCGCCCAAGATTCTCTCAATGATTGCTGTTGAGGTTGTAGTCGCCTATAGTTCTCTCCCCAATACTGCGGAGGTAGTAATCGCCCCAAGATTCTCTCAACGATTGTTGTTGAAGTTGAAGTCGTCCCCAGATTTTCTCAATGTATACTGTTGAGGTTAAAGTCATCCGAGGTTCTCTCACCGTTCCTGTTGAGGTAGTAACCATCCCTGGTTCATTCATCGTCGTTTGAAGCTCCAGATCCAGCTCCTGTAACCAGTCAGGACACATCTACAAAGAATCTGAAGACCAGCTCCTGTAACGGGTCAGGTAATCTTTTTCTTTTGCAGGTACGCAAGTTCTCGCTAAGGAATCTCTTACGCGATCAACATCCAGATGGCATCTATAAGCCCATCCACCTTCCAGCATCTCTCAGCATGGCATCTATAAGCCCATCACCCTATCCACAAATCTCCAAATGGCATCTGTAAGCCCATTCCACCATCACACTACTATGTGAGCGCAAATTTCTGGGCACTCTAGTGTTCAATCATCTTCCACCCTCGGATTACGAAAGGCACGTCAGCCAATCTGCATCCTCAGGTCTAAGAAGATTGTACAGGGGCAACTGTTGTACCCCAAAATTTGCCCTCCCATATTCTTCAAGATTGGCCAAGCCAAAGCTTCAAAATCTCCCCAAGAGTTGCACAGTTCAAGGGCCTCCTAAACAGTCAAAATTAGGGTTTTGGTTCTGACAAAGAAAATGAAGTTTCCAAGGGTCCAATCAAGTCCCACATGCCTATAAACATGGTCAAGCATCCTCATACCAAGTTTCAAGACTTACAGCACAAAATTGCACAGTCAAAAACCCTAATTGCACTACAGTCAACTGTAGGGGCAAAATGGTCATTTGACAGTCAAAAGTCCAAATTTTTGGTAAACATATCATTTTGAAGCCACAAACATCATTTGATCAATTCTTGATCATGATTCTCAAAGCTTGGCTCAAAAATCATCAAGATGCAAAAGTTTCCATATTTGGACAGTTGAAAAAGTCAACTGTAAATTGACCAGGGCATAACTTCCACATGGATTATCAGAAAAATTCCATCCAAAGCTCATTTTGAAGAGAAAGACATTTCCTACAACTCCTCTTCACACTTCAAGTCCAAGAAATGCTCTCACAAAAAGTTATCAATTTCAACATTATAGGTCATTTTCAAAAGTCAACAAAAAGGGACTTTAAGTCAAAGGCCATAACTTGAGATTGGTAAATCAAAATGACATGGGACCAAAGACATTGGTTAGAGGACTCAAAGAACTTTCCAAAATGTCCAAGAACATGAGCAAAGCTTAAAAATTGAACAAGATATGCCTTGTGGAAGTTGGGAAATTTTTGGATATTTTGAAAAGTCAACATTGCTTCAAATGACCTAAAAATGCTAATGGGCCTCTTTTTCTTCCACAATTCATCATCCAAGGCATGTGCACGACCATTTGGCCCAAAGGGAAGTTTTTATCATTTTTATTTATTTATTTGGATTTTTTATTATTAATAATTCATTTAATTAATTAAAATACATGAAAAATACCAAACCAATGCAATCAAATCTTTTTGTGCATGGAATAAGTTTAAAATTTCATGCATGATCATATATGGAAGGAATTGAAGTGATTGGCCATGATTTGTACCAAATAGGCATGAAAAAATATTTGAAAAGATCCTTGAAAATCAAATCTTGAAAATCAAATCTTGAAAATCATGAATGCAAAGGGTTTTGTTTGATTTCTTTGACCTAAAACCTTCACACATACATATATAGTGCAACCCTAATGCCAAGAGACTCCCAGCTGCGCCAGAGAAGCATAGAGAAACTTGAGTTTTTTTGCAAAAAAATTGGAAACTGAAAACTAGGTTACAGGTTGATTCAAGCAAAAAGACTTGTTCCATCACCTTCCTGAGGCTTCAAGGAAGGTTTTCAAATCAAAACCAACCATTCTAACACCCAGAAACGTGAGAACGATGATGACCTGTACAAAAAATACTTGACATTCTTGCATCTCGATTCATGCATCTTTAGCAATTTTTAATATTTGATTCATGTTCATTGTCTAATTCTGAAGCTAACTGTATAATTCAATTGAGTTTTCATGTGCTATACGCGATTCCACCATTGATACAGGCTAGGGTTTTGCAAGCTTTGAATTGGGCGTTTCTGAACGCTGTAAAATTAGGACACCATAATGCCATGACCAAACTCAGCGTGCTTGGACGGTTCAGAATCAACCCTCGCGCCTAATTTATACACCCATATGGCCTATTCGCTATTATTGGATATGGCATGTTTTGGGGGGGTTCAAAACCCCCGCTAACCCTTTTGTATTTTCAGGAAAAAACATAACGAAGAAGAAGATGACGAGGTGTCCTGCAGTAATTGGGTTATTTGAATTTCGCGCTGAATTTATCCACTAACATTTGCTTTATTTTATTATGTTTATTAGTTATATGTTATACAAAGAGACAAAGCAGAGCAGTTGGTAAAGCACTTGGTTGGCAATCATCAGGACCTGGGTTCGAGCCCCAGGTCCCCCTCCCATTCCATATTATTTTTCTAATTGCGTTTGTGTGTAGCTTACTCCCCTGAAGACCACCATGTAACACAACATCAAGCCATCCACGCATACACCAAGATCAATCAAAAGGCCATGGTTTGAGGAACATAGTGGACCTGAGTCAATGCATCCACACGCCAGCCAAGAAGTCAACCAGGCCAAAGAGTAATTGGGCCTAAAATGCTAAGATCCAACCTCCCAAATGGGGACAGACCCCCACGGTTTGAATTTTCTTTCTTTTCCCTATTTTGTTTATTCCAATTACTTCTTTTTATTAATTCCTTCAATTTATTTATTTTCATAAAAATATAAAAAATAACATAAAAATCAGAAAAGACAAAATTTAAAATATATTTATTTAATTAATATTTTTGTAAATAAAATTCATTAATCAACTTAGTTTTAGATCTAGGGTTAATCTTAATATTTTTTCAATAAAACTTAAAAATTGATAGAATTAGGGTTTCAAATCTTTTTCATTCTTTTTTTATTTTCCTTTCACAATAATTAATTATTAAAATATTATTTATTTTTATAAATCAAAATTGCATGTAAATAATTAGGTTAATTTAGGTTTAACTTTAATATTTTTCTTAATAGATAAAAGTTATAGAATTAGGGTTAATGTTTTATTTTAATTAATCTTTCTCATAAAAATTCATAAATCAAAAAAATACCAAAAATAATTCTCTTTCATTTTAATTTTCATTAATTTAATAATAATCTAATTTCATTAAAAAGGGTCCAACGCCCTCGTTTCTAATTTTAATTCAATTCGCGTATTTATTTCTTTTTTTTCTTTTAATATTTATGTACCTCTCCCAAAGCCATGTAAATATTTATCTCTCGCACTTTTACTTTACTTCTTTATTTTTCTGTCAAATCGGGTCCAGGAAATTTTGGCGATGTGGACCCGCGCCTTTTGTAATAGTTTAGAACTTTACCCTTTTCGCACTTTTTAACTATTAACTAAATGCATGCAAGAATGAATGACAAAAATAAAAACAAACGCGTAGCTCACTCATAACATGACAAGATAAATGAATCTGACACACAAATCACACACCACCCCTAGGGTACGCCTCATTGTTGCCTTGCCTCGAAAGGTGATCGTCGAGTAGAGGATGTCTTAGTAAGTCCTCATGATCCGGGAACCTAGCATGAGGGTAGCTTCTAAGGTATCTTCCCATTGCTCTGGTGATCACCATGTCCCGAACCTCGAATTGACCCGAATAACTCCAATAGTGGTGCTACCTACCTCTCAATGGTGGGATAGCATTACTTTAAAGGACATCTACACAGACGAATTCCTTAGGGTAGGTAGGTTCTCATAGATACTTGCTCTAAATTCAAAATAAATTCAGAAAATACTTTTCACACCAACACATTTTCAAAAAGCTTTCGAAAGCATTTTTTCAAACACTCTTGAGGACCGATACAAGAGTCGAACTGAAATTTTCAAAGAAACTTTTTAAAACCCACAGTTGAAAAGCAAACAAACCATTTTGAAAACACAAGTGAGCAAGTATCTAAGAGCCCATGGATAACCATGGATAGAAAGGGTGCTAACACCTTCCCTTTCTATAACTTACCTCCCGAACCGAGAGCAATCTCTATAAGGAATTTTTCTGTGCTTTTGTCCTTTCCATTTGGAGAAAATAAAAGACGGTGACGACTCTTGCTTCCGCGACATTTCGCGAACCAGCGTTAAACAGTCAGTTCCAGATCCACCGATCACATCATCCAACTTAGAAGTGACCAAGCCAAGGAGGTGACCATGTCTTCTGACAAAGGAAGAAGTATCAGGAACCTTTGAAACCAACTCTCTAAGCTGAGCAGGGATTTGTGCGAAGCTGATGCGAATGGTATTTCTGCGCATAAAGGCCATGATCTGCAAAACAAAACAAAGATGAATCCCCTCGGTCTTTGAAATGGTTAGTCTGAATGAAATATGCATGCAATATCATGATGCATGATGTCATGATAAAAACACACCACAGGTATCACAGATATCAAGCATGGTAAGGGCAAACAAGTCACATAATAACCCTTAAATTTCAGGCTGGCATGGAATTTAGGTACTACCCTCTTTCAGTTTAGTTGGTTCAACCTGTCCTAGTAATAGTAACCGGGTTCTAGAGGATCTCAATATCACTGACCATCCTCGATCGATCATAATTCCAGTTTAACAACCTTTTCTTGCGTCCGAAATCATCGCGAGAGTATGGTCTCAATGAGTGTAGCATACTACTACTTTTTTATGGCCAAGTTGGTCAATTATAGGTTCTAAGGTCAGTTGATACTTAATGACCCCTTAGCAGCCCCATACTCTCCTTGTTCCTCCACAAAGGATATCGGTACCAACTAAAGTGTCACACTAACGTAGCTACTTCTTCAACCATATCGGTCTACGCCGTACAGTTCCCTCATAGTATATTTCTACTTACCTAAAAGGTGTCCCCAGATCCGGGTTAGGATCTATAGTAACTCCGATACAAAGCCCACAAATATAAAGCAATCAAGTTAAGCAATTGAAAACATTATGATGAACTAATCCTAAGGTACACCCCACTTATTAAATCCCCAGCAGAGTCGCCAGTTCTGTGATACGAGTTTGAATGATTTGCTAGCTGTAATTGGAACCTGAAACAAGCACAAAATCTCTTACTTTCAATATTTTGGATTTTCTTTGATTTGTTTTGATTTAAATTGAATTAATTCAAATAAAAATCAAAATAAATAATAAAAGTAAGATATGGACAAGTGGAAAAGGCTAGAACTCGTGTACTATGTTGCCAACTCAAAACAAGTGAAAAAGATTGGGCCCATTTGGCAAAATTTGAAGTTTTGGGCATAGTTGACTTTTGGCAATTTTGCAAAAAAAGGTCAACTTCACCAATGCATAACTTCCTCAATTTTGACTCTTTGGAGATGTTCTTGGACTTTTTAGAAAGCTTGAGATATCCTCTAATCAACCCTTTTGGTCTCATCTCAATTTGATATTCCATGCTCATGTATGAATCTTTGACAAAAAAAGGTGTTTTTGTTGACTTTTCAAAATGACCTATAATGTCCAAATTCATAACTTCTTGTGAGTGCATATTTTGAACTTGGAAGATGAATATGGATTATAGGAAATTTCATCCTCTTCAAAATGAGCTTTGGATGTGTCATTTCTCATAAAGTATGAGATAGTTATGCTTGGTCAAAGTTGAGTTGACTTTTCCTACAAAACCCTAATTTAGCAACTTTTGAGTCTTGATGAATTGTGAGAAATCCTTGATGAATCATGATCAACCCTTGATCAAATTATGAAATAAACTTCAAAAATGAGGATTTTGGTCAAAAATCTTGAAGTTTGACTGTATGTGGGCCATAGTTGACTTTTGCCCTAGCATAGTCGATTTGTAGGCCTTTGAGCAATTGACTGAGCAAACTTTCTCTGTAGGGCTTGAAACTTGATATGGATGATCTTGAGAACATATTAGGACATTGGTGAGAATTTTGGATCACTTGGACTCAAGTATCTTGATGCCACATGAAACCCTAATTTGAGATAGACTGCCTTAGAGTGGAGCTTGTCTGACCAACCCTTGGACCACCTTGAGCAACTTGGGTAGCATTCTTGAAATGTTTTGAGGAATATGGGAGGGCAAATTTTGGGGTACAACAGTACCATTTTCAGTAATAATTCTTTCTGGCACACCATATCGACATATCAGATTATGTCGGATAAACCACGCCACGACGTTCTTGGTTACTGTAGTAAAGGAAGATGCCTCAACCCACTTCGTGAAGTAATCAATGGCTACTAGGATGAAGCGATGTCCATTGGAAGCGGTGGGCCTGATTTCTCCGATCATGTCAATGCCCCACATTGCAAAGGGCCACGGAGCTGTCAAGACATTTAAGGGGATCGGAGGCACATGCACCTTATCAGCGTAGATTTGGCACTTATGACAAGTTTGAGAGTGTTGATAACAATTGGCTTCCATAGTGGACCAGTAGTATCCTTCCCATATGATCTTCTTAGCCATGGTATATCCACTAGAATGGGTTCCGAAGGTTCCTTCATGTAGATATGTCATGATCCTCTCTGCTTCACTCTTGTCTACACACCGTAGTAGTGTGGAGTCATGGTTGCGTTTATAGAGGATTCCATTACTGAGGAAGAACTTTGCAGCGAACCTTCTCAGAAACTTATTATCGTTGACAGATGCCCCTTCGGGATACTCTTGAGCCCCGAGATACCTTTTGACTTCGTGAAACCAGGGTTTATCTGCCACTTCTTCAGTATCGATTTCACAGCAGTGTGCTAGTTCATCCAGCCTCTCAATGGTGATTTGGGGAGCTTCATTGTCCCACCTAACCTTGAACATAGAATCCATGGTACCTAGCACGTCCGCTAACTGGTTCTCCTCTCGTGGAAAATGTTCAAAGGTTACCTCCTCAAAGTGCGGGAGCAATGTCAGTACATACTTTTTGTATGGGATGAGATTCAGGTGCTTCATATCCCACTCGCCTTTGATCTAACTTATCACCAAAGCGGAATCCCCAAATACACTCAAGAACTTGATCCTTAGGTCGATAGAAGCTCGAAGACCCATAATACATGCTTCATACTCCTCCATGTTGTTGGTGTAGTTGAAACATAATCGGGCAGTGAATGGAGTATGACAGCCTTCGAGAGATATGATTATAGCGCCAATGCCGTTACTCAGTGCATTTGAGTCTCCATCAAAATACATAGACCATCGGGATCCTTCCTCAGGTCCTTCATCCGGTCTAGGTTCTTCACAGTCGGTTACTAACATGATATTCTCATCCGGGAACTCAAAATTCATGGACTGGTAGTCGTCCATGGCCTGATGCGCCAAATGATCAGCTACCACACTTCCCTTGATTGCCTTTTGGGTCATGTATTAGATGTCGTATTCGGTTAAGATCATTTTCCATCTTGCTATCCTTCCGGAGAGAGCGGGCTTCTCGAAAATATACTTAATCGGATCCATCTTCGATATCAACAAGGTAGTGAAACTCAGCATATATTGTCTCAATCGGCGAGCAGTCCATGCCAAAGTGCAGCAAGTTTTCTCGAGCAATGAGTATCATGTCTCACACTCGGTAAACTTTTTGCTAAGGTAGTATATTGTGTGCTCTTTTCGACCAGACTCGTCATGTTGCCCCAACACACACCCCATTGAATTTTCTAGCACTGTCAAGTATAATATCAAAGGTCTTCCTTCAACTGAAGGCATCAGAATTGGTGGTTATTGAAGGTATTCCTTGATTCTTTTGAAAGCGGTCTGGCATTCATCATTCCACTTTACCACTTGATCTTTCTTCAGAAGCTTGAAGATTGGCTCACAAGTAGTAGTCAGATGTGAAATGAACATGGCGATATAATTCAGGCGTCCTAAGAAACCTCTAACCTCCTTCTCCATACGGGGAGTTAGCATTTCTTGTATAGCTTTTACCTTTGCAGGATCTACTTGGATGCCCTTGTTGCTGACAATGAAAACCAGAAGTTTACCAGACCATATCTCGAAGGTGCACTTGTTAGGATTCAACCTCAGCTTATACATCTTTAACTTGTCAAACAACTTTTGGAGATGATCAAGGTGCTCTTCCTCAGTCTGAGACCTGGCTATCATGTCATCAACATAGACTTCGATCTCGTGGTGAATCATATCATGGAACAAAGCGACCATGTCGCGCTGATAAGTTGCCCCAGCATTCTTCAACCCAAAAGGCATCACCTTGTAGCAGAAGGTGCTCCACTGTGTAACAAAGGTTGTCTTCTCCATGTCTTCAGGAGCCATCTTGATATGGTTGTAGCCAAAGAAACCATCCATGAAGGAGAAGATTTTGTGTTGCACGGTGTTGTTGACCAAAACGTTGATGTGAGGAAGTGGGAAGTCATCCTTGGGGCTTACTCTGTTCAGATCTCTAATCCACACACATTCGTACCTTAATGTCCTTCTTAGGTACCAAAACGACATTAGCAACCCACTGTGGATAAGAAGTGACAACTAAGAATACTGCATCGAACTGTTTCATGACCTCTTCCTTGATCTTCTCTGACATTTTAAGGCGCATACGACAGACCTTCTGTTTAACCAGAGGATAATCTTCTTTAGTCGGCAGGCGATGTACCACGATATCGGTATCCAAACCAGGCATGTCTTCATAGGACCATGAGAAGATCTCAACATAGTCTTGCAACATCTGTATCAACCTCTGTTTGACACTAAGCTCCAGATTTTCACCTATTTTAACCTCCTTTCTGTCTTCCTCAGTGTTGGCTCCCAAATTCGACACCTACTATATTTGGTCTTTTAGACCAAAAAACTGGAATAAACCAAGCCAAGAAGAATGTTCGACGTATGAAATAACTTAGGAAAAAGATCTAAGTTATATTTAAGCCTTCGACCAGGGCTCACTTTCAGGTCTTTTCGACTGAAGAGGACTTATGTCCTTCGACTGAGAGAAAATATCCTCGCTTTGACGCATGATACGAGGGATATTTGAATTTTGAATTATTGGAGGGAAAGGCAGTTTCGCCAGCGGCTAAGAAGAAGCAATGTGGCCGAAAGCCATAGGTCGAGGGACATGCAGAAGACACTTGTCTTCATCTTAGCGCAGAATCATCCCTCGACGGTTACTTAGTTTTTAGTATAAATTAGGAAACCTGTGTTTTTTTAGTGTGTTCAACCTATTGTACTAGTCACTCAAACATTGTCCAAGTAACCGCTGTGTGAGAAAGGATAAAACTGAGAAATGTACGTTGGAAACACCTCTTTTTATTAATGAAAGTCTTTTTACATTGCTTTAGTTATATCTTGTAAAGTTATCTTTCTTGCTTCTTTACCTGCATTTCTACATTCCTGTCTACTTTTCCAAAATCTCAAACATCTTTTCTCTGGGTCAAACGTGCGTTCTTCCTGATTATCCGTCTTACATAAAAATTAGAATATGTTCTGGGATTAATCTAATCGATCCCGTAAGTAAACCAAAAAGAACTTTCCTTTTTGGAGGATCAGCGGTTGTTTACCAAAAACCACGGTAAACAAATTGGCACACCCGGTGGAACGTTGCTAATTTTTATTGAAAATCTTGTTTATGTTATTGTGTTTTTCCTGTACAGTTATAACGTTGCATGTTATTAAGAAGTGGTAGGGTAACCAACGAGTATACTGTTAGGAAGAAAAATAGCGAGAACAGTATGGCTAACGAGCCAAATCATTGAGAAATACCTCCACCAGTTACTGGAACAGTGGTTACTACCGTTGTCGAAGGGAATATCCCAACTTCCGTTGGATTAATACCAACGCTAACCACAAATCAAACTGGACCATTACTTTCGTATGTAGGTCCAAGAGGTCCATTAGGAACGCCTCCACCAAGGGTAAACCTAGGATCTCGATCATTTGTGCCCCCAGGATTTTTGACAACCTGGATGGGTCGAGAGCAGCCATATGGCATGCCAACTACTGAAATGGCTAGCCTTATGAATGCTGCTTCCACTTTTTCAGAACCTTTGGTGAATACAACATTGCCATTACAGGGGTCTGGAGCCAGTAGAAACCAATTCTTAGGAGGGCCATCTCATACAATACCTAGCCTCACAAATGTTTCAACGACAATTTTGAGGCAACAGATGGACGAAAGTAATCATGACATGGTACAAATGTTAACACAAACTCTAAGTACAATGCTAAACCCTCTCATTCAAACTGCTACGCAGTCGAATCAACAGACGACAGCGCAAATGACGTGCATGGATGAATTCTTTGGGGTACCCCAAGTTGTTCGACAACCCCATAGAATACCAATAAGAGCAAATCAAGGGGTAATCATGGAAGAGGATTTGACCGTTAATCCAAACCCCCAGATTCCTAGAGTAGAAATAGAACAACCAAGGGTTGAAATACCACGAAACCCTAGAGAAATTGATCAAGGAGTTATTATGGCTAATAGAAACCAAAACGCTGATGAATTAATACAGCAAGTTTGACACCAAAACTATGGGACAGACAATAATCTAACTGCCATGATCGAAAGGATTATGATTCAAAACGGGATGAACGTTGGTTTTCACAGACCAAACTTCACATCCCCATTGTCAGAATATATTCTGCAAACAGACTTACCACCTAGGGGAAAGGTTCCAAAGTTTACTAAATTTTCAGGGGATACGACAAAGTCCACTGTCGAACATGTGGCTAGATATTTGATAGAGGCTGGGGAAATAGCAAACAACGAAAACCTTAGAATCAAATATTTCCTAAGTTCCCTGAAAAAGAATGCTTTCACTTAGTTCACCACTCTTCCATCCAATTCGATCCACAACTGGAACCAATTGGAAAGATTGTTCCATGAACAATTCTACATGGGCCAAACCAAGATAAGTCTAAAAGAATTGGCTAGTGTGAAGAGAAGGTTTAGAGAGCCAATTGATGAATATTTAAATAGGTTTCGATTACTCAAAGCCAGATGCATTACCCAAGTGCCTGAGCATGAATTGGTCGAAATAGCAGCAGGGGGCCTGGATTATTCGATTAGGAAAAAGTTAGATACACAATACCTAAGAGATATGGCCCAACTGGCTGACAGAGTTCGACAAGTAGAACGCCTTAAAGCTGAGAAAGCTAAAGCTGCCAAAACTCATCGACGAGAAAGGGTAGCCTATGTCGAAATGGATGATAACGATCCAGAGATATCTAATGATCCTATAGATGTAGAAGAAGGCGAAATATATTTAGCAGAATTAAAACAGGGACCACCATATTCTTGTAAATTGCTAGTGCCATCAAATGGGAAAAATCCTGTAGAGCCTGAGAAAAACAGCGACAAATTTCCTAAGAAAACTTATAGTTTTGATATATCCAAATGTGATGAAATATTTGATCTTTTAGTTAAAGATGGCCAGATGATAGTTCCCCCAGGGGAAAAATTGCCTCCCTTAGAATAGAGAAAGAAAAGAGATTTTTGTAAATACCATAATTTTTTGGGACATAAAACCTTACAATGTTTCCTTTTCAGGGATCTCGTTCAACAAGCGCTAAAGGAAGGAAGGCTGAAATTTGCTGATAAGCCAACAATGAAAATTGACACAAACCCATTGCAGATGGAGGCACATTACGTTGAACCAGTTGGTATTCACATGGTGGAAGTTTCTGAAGATTTCATCACTAAACCCATCTTTGGAAGTTTTACTGGAAACATCTCCAGAAAAACTATTGAAGGGGTGAGAAAGGCCACTGAAGGCCTAGATTTGAAAAAGGAAGTTGCCCAAGGGTCGAACAAGGAGGCTGCTGAAAGCCTGAAACTGAACAAACGGGTTACTGAAGACCCACACAAAAGCAAAGGAGTTGCTGAGAGCTCCAGCAAAAGAACCACCACAAGTTCTTATTTGGCTGCTGTAAAAGGTTCGACAGAGAATCTAGAGGCCAAAATGCAGAAAATGAACCTTGTTGCCAAAAGCAACATGCAGGTCAACATGGTTGAAGTCTCTGGCGCCAAAGCCTCAGAGGAAGCCATTCGACAAGAAGAAGTAAATAAAACGGATTTTCCAAAGGAGAATGAAGATCTGGCAGATTTTCTGCATAGGTGCCAGAAGAAGAAATTGGAAGTAATGCTATGCCCTAGATGTAGCTCTATTTTCGACAAGAAAGCCGCAAAACACATACAAGCTATGCGGATTGTGAAAGAAAAACAGGGCACCAATGCCCAACAAAAAATGGGTTCAGAAGTCATATTTGACCTCAAAAGAGGGCATCAATAAGGACCCATGAGTCAGGTAAGGAGGACACTAACTTTTCGGCCTCCAACTAATGTACCTACAAATACTTGGCTTAACACCATGGGAAGAAAGAGGCCAAATGAAGAGAGATGGCAGGCGTTCGACGTGCCAAGAGGTTCTTCTTTAGATTACAGAAAGGAGTATCATGCTTCTACGTTGAATAAAATGACCCATATATCGAGCAATTACAAAGGAAAAAATCCTATGTCTCGTTCGCAATGGAGAAGATTCCAAAGACGGCGATGAAACAACCGACTGAAAATCATCAAACAATGAAGTCGCCATCGAACGTCTTTTATCCCACATGTAGGGAAAGGTAAACATCGAGAAAACCTGAGAAGGGAGAAGTCACGGTCTTGCGACCGAGAGATCGGGTAAGGGAGTCTGTTACGCGAGGGGAAGGTATTAACACCCCACACGCCCGTAGTACTCTACAGTATCCACTCTTGTTATCTATCTTATGGGTGTGTTTAATCTATGCTTACTGTTTACTATACTACTGGAGGAATGCATGCAAAAGAAAGGGGAAAAGAATGTAGGGAAAATAAAATTGTGCTCGCTTGGGCCCTATCCCAATGCCTACGTATCCGTTTTGAGGAATCAGAGCTACCGTAGTTCGGCTCATATGTTTTTATTTGTTTGTGTTTTTTATGGACGAAGTTAATTCCGCCTTCTTCCGCAGCTCGACCTTTGGAGACTTATGCATTGGCACAGAAGTAAATTAATCGTGTCCTTACCTGAAAAGGGTTTTAAAGAAAAGGTGCTCGAGCGCACAAAATGGTTTGAATTGGTTTTGTGTTTTGTTACCTTGAAAAAGGGTTTAAGTGAGATTAGCATGTTTTTAATTTGCTAAGAAGAGAAGTTTTTGTTTTAGATGTACATGCAAAAGGGGGAAGAAAAGAGTCTAAGGGAGACTAGCCCATTTCTAAACCTAATGTTATCATGCAATAGTAGTCCTACGTCAAGGATGAAAGGGGAAGTTTCTACCTAATGTCAGCATGCATGGTTTACAACCTAAGGTCTAACTTGCATCCGAACGGAGCAAGCGCATCCTAAGGGAACATGGTATGTACAAGGATAAAGCAAACAAGCCAGCAAAAAGGAAGCACACCTAAAGGGATCCTGCCTAGGTTAGCATGTTGAAGAAAAGTCTAAAAAAACTATCCTATAGGGAGCATGCAATGAGAGCGAAGTCGTGATCTTAATTTCTAAATTGAGTGACTCATCGATCAACAAGAAAGTAAAGAAAGAGATAAAGTCCTATAGGGAGCATGCACTGAGAGCGAAGTCGTGATCTCAATTGCTAAATTGAGTGACTCATCGATCAACAAGAAAGAATGGAAAGCGATAAAGTCCTATAGGGAGCATGCACTGAGAGCGAAGTCGTGATCTCAATTGCTAAATTGAGTGACTCATCGATCAACAAGAAAGTAAACAAACACAAGCACAACACATATGGCAAATGAAGTGCGGAATGCCTGCTACATGTCTTTAAACAGCGACTTCGAGCGCACGCTCTTTATTTCCTACTTCTCATGATATCTAGAAAGTGGTAAATGTAATATTACAACAAATGGCCTGAAACCATACTAAATGGATAATAAAAATTCGCAAAAACTAAGTCAAAGCATGGCGAAAGCTCGGAGGGCGCCACAAGCTAGCATCAACAATAAATAGCGTCAGAAGCGTGAACAACATATGCAAGCAAAGCGTATCCGTCACCAAAGAGAATGGTATCCCAATTGCTTCTCAAAGTATGCACATCTCACAGAATTTGTTAGTAGATAACAACAAAATCAAATATGATAATGGCAATTAACAATATGCACAAAAATGAAGTATGAATATGTACAACACAAAGCAAACAAGTCAAAGGGAGCATAAAATAGCATTCCGGACAGCAACCTCGTACTCATGAAAATAGGTGCAAAAACCGGTTTAGAAACATCCAAACTTGCTATCGATATCGAAGAAATGCTCAAATAAGTATAACAATGCATATTCACAAATAAAAACTCAATGCACATGCGAAATACAAGTTCCGGACAGCATTACGCATATTTTGAAATTCATCACGAATCGATTTGGAAATCAAAGTTTTAGTACATTAATCTTGATAATTAGCATGAGAGGGTTATCCGGAACTTGCACATGAACATGTAACCTCAAGATTGATCTAAAAATCAAGAATTAAAGTCTTAAAACCACATGAATTTAATGTATCGGAATTTAATCAACAAATTGCAAATTAACTCCAATTCATGAGTTTATGTATTTATGTCAAAAGTATGATGAATAGGAATCAAATCACAATTTGCCAAACATAAAAGTTGTGAATCAAAATGTATTCCGATACGCTAAATTCACAAAGTTCTCAAACAATTAGTTAAAACCAAATGATATTACTTGACATCAAAGTAAGAGTTAACACACAAAAAGTATCACAATTCAACAATGAAATACAAGATAACGTGCAAAAAACTTGAATCGAAAAGTTAGAAAATTAATCGAAAAGCATCCGAAATCAACCGCAAAAATTAAGGCGGCATAGAAACATGGCAACGGTTCCAAAAATTAACTCGGTTCGGCCAAATTCCGTTCCGAAATATGATTTTCGAAATTGCTACAGTAGCAGAAAAACAGAATGAAATTTGTCCGAATCAAAAAAATACTCGCGTGAGAGATTCCGGGTGGCTCAAGAAAATCGGTTTTCATTAAAGAAAGTCGGAAAAACTCAATACGAATCAAAAGTTAGAGCAAAAACACCAATTATGTCAAACTTTGCCATTTACCAAGTATTGAGATATTTTCTATCAAACTCAATCAAACTTACTTCAAAAATATTTAGCAATGACATTTGAGTCCATTAGAAATTATCTCAATTTATTGAAATGGAAAGCAACAAGTAATCAACCAAAAATTGGTAAAAGATTAGATTATGTCAAGAATTAGTAACTTGAGATCATATGCAAAAAATGCATTTTAAATGCACAAAAATATCAATGATCATCAACCAAAAATAATTGAAAACATGTAGTAAATATTGAAAATCAAAGATTAGGCCTAAACTAAACTAAACTAAACTAATTGTTAGTTTATGTTACAACACCTAAATCAAAGTTAGTGTTAGAATCTACCTAACCTAAACTATTAACAAATTCTACATCAAGAATTAAAAACCAGTGTTAATCTAATCAAAAGTTCAAAATCTCAAACTAATGTTAGTACTAACTAGTTTTCTATAGCTAATTCAACTTAAACACTAGTGTAACTATACCTAGGGCTAAAAATCAACACAACAACACTATGCCAACTTCAAGTTACAACCAAAATCAATTTATCAAGTTCAATTAATCACTTATTTCAATAAGTAATTCAATAAAATGGTATTAAATTTTCAATTCAAATCAATTCTCAACAATTAAGCCTCAATTATACAATTAAAACCTCAATCAATACAAAACTAAGAAAAAACACTTATTCCAAAAAATCACTTATTTCAAAAAGCGCTTAATTCAAGAAAACTCACTGATAGAAGTGAAGAGGAGGCTTAGGTATAGAGATCGCAACGAACGGATCGACAACCGGAGGATAATTGCTCTTGATCTTGACTTTTGGATCTTGATGAAGTTGTTGTTGTGTTCTTGATGAAAAAAGTGTAGAACCTTGATTTGATCTTTGAGAGAATTGAGAGAAAAGTTTTGATTGTTTGTGGAGATTTTTCAATTATGAGAGAAATTGGAGTAAAAAGAATATATAGTATGGGCTTATGTGAGTGAATTTGGTTAATGGGTCTCAAATATTCATAAATATTAATGCAGAATTTTAATTTACTTGAGTGCGATACGTTTCAGGCAAATTCGTAGGAATCTGGGTGCGACTTTAGAAGTTGAAATGTGAAACTAAAATGTAGCCAACGTCGAGAACAACATCGTGTCTGAAGATGAGCTCGATCGGATAAATGGTGATTTAGTTATGATTTTTTGAAGTTTCGTCTCAGATGAAAATATTTCTCGGTTCAGGATTTTCAACCACGTTGCGCGCGCTTCAGACAAAAACGAAGGCCTTCGGGATACCGCTCGAATTGGAAAACTGAAAGAAATATTTAACCAACTCAATTTGTGAACCAATGCCACTCGAACCGGCTCGATACGATAAGAATCGACCGAGTTATGATTTTCTGAAGATGAAGCCGGTGAATATTTGTCACTATTTTCTCGTGCGAATATATTTGATAAATTCATATATTCGAAGACTCTCTGGGTAGAACTGGCTTCCGGCCGTGAGATACGAAATGTAGATGACATCAAGACGGAAATTTAACCACCGAAACGGGTTCAAAACGATAAATGGTCTTCGAGTTATGAATTTTTTAGTGTACAAAAACTGCACTTTCAGCACCTTTTTCTTTGTATTTTTCACCATATAACTTCCAAAAGAACCGCGTATCCGGAGACTTTCCTTTGAGAATTAGCTTTTGGTCCAAACACAAAAATTGAATAAAACATCGAGACGGTTTCAAATCCTTATGAATCAACCCAAAACACCATTCCAAGCTGGAGATGCGAATTTTCAAACTTTGATCAGTAAAAACACTATTTCCAATTCGCACTGTTTTAAATTCACCGAAAACAACCAAATCTTCCACAACTTAAACATGCGTTGAAAAATTACGATAGCTTTGTTGTGTTGATCAAATACCTTGATCCCATGAATATGGGAACAATGAGATGCATGCATGTGTTAGATGACCTAATGAAGGTTATGTACATGAGGAAAGTGCGAGAATGCGTAAACCAGACAAAAGTAAAAGGGTAGGACAAATTTGGGGTATTACAGCTGCCCCTATTTAATCGTCTTAAACCTGAAAGTACGATTGGCGCGTGCCTTTCGGGAGTTCAAGGTTGAATATGATTAAATACCAATGCCAAAAATTTGTCCTGGGAGGAAGTATAAGTGTTTTCTTTATTTATTGTGATATCTGTTGGGGAAAGAAATTTGTTTTTTCAATGAAGAGACAGAGATTGGACTTGTAGCGTGGCGTGATGCCAATACAAGACAATTGGTTGGTATGAAAAGACAGCGGACGGGGTTTACGGGCGACCTACGATCCTAAGGAGACACATGAGAGTAATTTGACAGAGAACCTAGCCAAAAGGCGATCTCAGGTTCTAAGACAAAGTAAATGGAAAGAACCTAGCCAAGAGGCGATCTCAGGTTCGATGATGATTTGAGGGAAGAACCTAGCCAAGAGGCGATCTCAGGTTCGACGATGATTTGAGGGAAGAACCTAGCCTACAGGCGATCTCAGGTTCTACGATGATTTGAGGGAAGAACCTAGCCAAGAGGCGATATCAGGTTCGACGATGACTTGAAGAAAGAACCTAGCCAAGAGGCGATCTCAGGTTCGACGATGATTTAAAGGAAGAACCTAGCCAAGAGGCGATCTCAGGTTCGACGAAGGTTTGAGGGAAGAACCTAGCCAAGAGGCGATCTCAGGTTCGACGATGATTTGAGGGAAGAACCTAGCCAAGAGGCGATCTCAGGTTCGACGATGATTTGAAGGGAAGAACCTAGCCAAGAGGCGATCTCAGGTTCGACGATGATTTGAGGAAGAACCTAGCCTACGGGCGATCTCAGGTTCTAAGATGATCTGAGGAAGAACCTAGCCTACGTGCGATCTCAGGTCCGACGAAGGAAACGTGGGTTATGACATGATGATTGTTTAAATAAGCGACACGGATGAGCATCAAGAAAATGTTAAACACGGACGAGTGTTTCAATCAATACAGACAAGTATTGGATGAAGATACAGGTGAGTATCAAAAAGTTAAACACGGACGAGTGTTTGAATCAATACAGACGAGTATTGAAAGGAGATACGGGCGAGTATCAAAAGTATAAACACGGACGAGTGCTTGATTCAATACAGACGAGTATTGAAAGAAGATATGGACGAGTATCAAAAAGTTAAACACAGACGAGTGTTTGATTCAATACGGACGAGTATTGAAAGAAGATACGGACGAGTATCAAAAAGTTAAACACAGACGAGTGTTTGATTCAATACGGACGAGTATTGAAAGAAGATACGGACGAGTATCAAAAAGTTAAACACGGACGAGTGTTTGAATCAATACGGACAAGTATTGAAAGGAGATACATGCGAGTATCAAAAGTATAAACACAGACGAGTGCTTGATTCAATACGGACGAGTATTGAGAGAAGATACAGACGAGTATCAAAAAGTTTAAACACGAACGAGTGCTTGATTCAATATGGACGAGTATTGAAAGGAGATACAGACGAGTATCAAAAGTATAAACACGGACAAGTGTTTGATTCAATACGGACGAGTATTGAAAGAAGATACAGGTGGGTATCAAAAGTATAAACACGGACGAGTGTTTGAATCAATACGGACGAGTATTGAAAGAAGATACAGACGAGTATCAAAAAGTTAAACACGGACGAGTGTTTGATTCAATACGGACGAGTATTGAAAGAAGATACAGGCGAGTATCAAAAGGTTAAACACGGACGAGTGTTTGAATCAATACGAACGAGTATTGAAAGAAGATACGGACGAGTATCAAAAAGTTAAACACGGACGAGTGTTTGAATAACTGACCCGGGTGGGTGTTTAGGAAACTTGACACATACGAGTGCTTAGGAATGGACACGGACGAGTGTTTGGGAATGGACACAGACGAGTGTTTAGGAATGGACACGGACGAGTGTTTAGGAATGGACACAGACGAGTGTTTAGGGAACCGACTACCAGACAAGAACTGGGTTTAGAACGGCAAAGTGTATTGATTTTGTTTGGCATTGAAAAGGTGAAGGTCACTGATTGGGGATTTTGGGCATGATACCCTTCTGTAGGGGCGTATTGTTGTCCTTGAATAATTCAGGTCTTTTTTGTAAGGTACCTGATCTGGCTTATGCTTTGTATGCATGTTTGAATTTCTTTTGACGCAAAGATCCACTCTGATGGATCAGCTACGCATTTTTGAGGATGCAATGATATGTAATGATAACTATATACAATGTGAAGAAATAAACTTCATGGGGATAAAAGAAGGCTTGCTGGGAGCCATTGCTCATCACTGGGGATGTCAGTATATATCGGTGTTGGAAGCCTGCAGTATCAAAGGTTGTTGGGGATGCTGATAAGAGTATACACTGGGGAGCACTTGAAGACCAAAGATCATTGTTGACTTTGCTAAAGATTGAATTGCTGACGAAGCGAGTTTTTAGGTACGCTGCTGAATTCCGAATCGCCGTTGGGAAGAGATAACCTGACTAGACTTCCAAACATCTTGAACTATTGAGGGGGTGATAGAAGTGAATATGCCGAAGAATGGATACTGAACACCATGTGGATCTCTCTGAATACATGTCCCAAGTTTACGCACACTGGGGAATTATCTCTTGAATCACTTGGGGATAAGAGATGGGAATGGACACCTACGAGTGCCCCGGTTGAACCCTGCGAATGCCCCGGTTGGGCCTTGCAAATGCCCCGGTTTGGTTCTACGAATGACCCGGTTTAGCTTTGCGAATGCCCCGGTTCAGCTATGCGAATGCCTCGGTTTAGCTCTGCGAATGCCCCGGTTTAGCTCTGAGAATGCCCCGGTTTAGTTCTGCGAATGCCCCGGTTTAGCTTTACTGGGGATGTTCTTGATTAACTCCACTGAGGATGCACTTGTGTGTGCTGAGTTAAAAGACGATGCTAGATTTTCTGAATTCACTTGGGGAATCAGACCCGAAGTTGCCTGTAGTAGATGGAGGCAGTTTCACATGCTGGCTAGGCCAGGGTGACTGTTATGATGCTTCCAGCTTGATTCGTTTCATACAACATAATTGGCTTGAGCAACTTTGCAAGTATGGATGAGGAATGCCCTTGTCTCGAGGGTCTCTGAGAAGATCTATGTTGAATAGAAGACCAGAATATTCGTGCCACAATACGATATGAGGTGGCCTGCCCCAATGTCTTGAGCCACGAAATAAACTGCTCTTTATTACAGCTTTCTTTGAGAGATTTGTCGAATCTCGACGTAACTGCCCCAGGTTGAATGAATTCTGAATAGATTTCTCGATGTGATAGCCTCTGATTGATCGAGCTTGAAGAGGTTTACCGACGTGATAACCTCTGATTGATAACTTTTAGGGAATGCCCCAGATTTGGCTGAGCTTGGAGAGATCGATTCTTGACTTGATTGCCCCAGATTGGCAGCTTGGAGAGATCGACTCTCGACTTGATTGCCCCAGATTGGCTGGCTCTGCTAACTTCATCCTTGAATTGTACTCAGATTGTGAAGTACCAAGATGATTTCTCTTGACAGAATCACCGGTCAACATGCTACTGGATAAGTCATTTCTCTTGTGGCAGCTGACTCTTGCTTCAACAGGGTATTCAAGCCTCTCTTTTGTGACAAGATTGAGCTCTTTACCGATTGTTCATTATGCAAACTTACTTGATGTCAATCAGTTGTTTAGTATGAAGAAGAATGTTTATTATGAGAATGACAATTCTAATGCAACACATATGTAAGTCTTGAAGTTTGAAAAAACTTTGAATGAAATGACGTCACAACTTTGTTGTGAACGAGTCACTAGCTAGAGAGGAACATTTGCAAATTCCTTTTTTATGAAAGATAATGCAAGCATATGATGCCAACACAGATATTCAAACATACCTCTTAGGAGTCAGTTAAACGTTATCTCGTTGTAGCATGCTTTTGAATTGACCCATGCTTCAGTTAGGACTTTTATAGGTTGTAACGTGGCCTGGTTCACGGTTTTAGAAAAAAGGATTTAAGGCTCAAAATTATTTGGTGCCCACTGTTGTACCCCAAAATTTGCCCTCCCATATTCTTCAAGATTTGCCAAGTCAAACTGCCAAATTCCCCAAGGGTTGCACAGTTCAAAGGCCTCCTAAACAGTCAAAATTAGGGTTTTGTTTCTGATCAAGAAAATGAAGTTTCCAAAGGTCCAATCAAGTCCCACATGCCTACAAATATGGTCAAGCATCTTCATATCAAGTTTCAAGACTTTCAGCACAAAATTGCACAATCAAAAACCCTAATTGCACTACAGTCAACTGTAGGGGCAAAATGGTCATTTGACAGTCAAAAGTTCAAATTTTTGGTCAACATATCATTTTGAAGCCACAAACATCATTTGATCAATGCTTGATCATGATTCTCAAAGCTTGGCTCAAAAATCATCAAGATGCAAAAGTTTCCTTATTTGGACAGCTGAAAAAGTCAACTGCAAATTGACCAGGGCATAACTTTCACATGGATTATCAGAAAAATTCCATCCAAAGCTCATTTTGAATAGAAAGACATTTCCTACAACTCATCTTCATACTTCAAGTCCAAGAAATGCTCTCACAAAAAGTTATCAATCTCAACATTATAGGTCATTTTCAAAAGTCAACAAAAAGGGACTTTAAGTCAAAGGCCATAACTTGAGATTGGTAAATCAAAATGACATGGGACCAAAGACATTGGTTAGAGGACTCAAATACCTTTCCAAAATGTCCAAGAACATGAGAAAAGCTTAAAAATTGAGCAAGTTATGCCTTGTGGAAGTTGGGAAATTTTTGGATATTTTGAAAAGTCAACATTGATTCAAATAACCTAAAATTGCTAATGGGCCCATTTTTCTTCCACAATTCATTATCCCAAGCATGCACACGACCATTAGGCCCAAAAGGAAGTTTTTCTCCATTTTTATTTATTTATTTGGATTTTTTATTATTAATAAATCATTTAATTAAATAAAAGGCATGAAAAATACAAAACTAATGAAATAAAATCTTTTTGTGCAGAAATTATTCTCATTGGACACTCAAAATCGTGCATGATCATTTGTGGAAAGTTTTGGAAAGATTTGGTATCAAATTGCATGAAAAGATATGAAAATATTTTGCCATAAAAACTAAATATCCATATATCAAATCTTTGATTCTTTGGACAAGGAACTTGACCTAATTCACTCAGTACTTAAGCCTGATCATAAACCTAATGCAAAGAACCAAGAAGCTGCGCAGAAAACCCACCATCAAACTTGAATTTTTTTGCAAGAAACTCAATTCTGAAAACTACTTTCTAGGGCGATTCAAGGCACGATTTTTGTTTCATTAGCTTGCTGAAGCTTCATAGAACGATTTCCAATCAAGAACATTCATCAACACTCAAAGAATTGGTACAATGAACCGGCCCTGTACAGAAAAAAATTCATAATCGTGTTTTAACATCTATGCATTTTCATGACCTTTTAATTATTGATTCATACTCCTTATGCAATTCTGAAGCTAACCCATATGTTTAATTGTATTTTTATGCATTGTGTGCCAATATACCATTGTTGCTTTTTAGGGTTTGCAGAGTTTCGAATTAGGGGTTTTAAGATAAGGCAAAATTAGGACACCACAGTACCATGGTCATGATCAGCGCCTTTGGACGAAGAAGACTGCACCCTCGCGCTCAATTTATGAGCGTCACAGGGCTAGTCGCTATTTTTCCATAGATGGCCTAAGAGGACGCTCAGGAAACCGTGGCCTTTGTCCTTTGTATTTCAGAAAAATAAAACACAATGAAGAAGATGAACTCGTGGCCAGCAACCATTGGCTCTTTTAAATTTTCGCGCTAAAACATTATCAATGTGTGTTTTTATTTTATATTAATTGTTTGATGTTTAGTATACAAGCGCGTTGGTTGGATCAGATGGCAAGCGAAGTTGTTGGTAAAGTACATGACCTGGGTTCGAACCCCAGGTCTTCACCCTTTCCATATGCTTTTTTCCAATTAACAATCACATGCAGATTCAATATCAAGGACCATCATACACCCACAAAATCAAGCGTCCACGCGTCCTGGAGCATCAGATCAAAGGCCATGGATTGGAGAACACCATGCACCCTGGTCAACGCGTGTACACGCGTTCTGAAAAGTCAAAGAGGCCATCAATTTAAGTGGGCCTGGATTGCTACAAGATACCTCCTAATTTGGGGTCTGAACCCCCTTTGGTTTGCAAATTCTTCCTACTTTCTTTATGTTTTTTTATTTTTTTATTTTTCTTTTTTATTATTGTTTTATTAATTAATTTATTACCTTCATAAAATATAAAATACCTAAAAATCAGAAAAGAGAAAAATAATCATTATTTTTATTTTTAGTGTTTTCCTAAATAAATTATATTAATGCATAAATTGATTAGTTTTAAATTAGGTCTTCAATTTTAATTCTTTTGATAAAAAATCTAAAAAACATAGAATTAGGGTTCATATTAATTTTTCATCCTTTTTATTCTTCTTTCATAAATAATTAAATAATTAGATATTTATAGTTAAATTGGTATATAAAAATTAGGTTTAATTTAGGTTAAAATTCAATGTTTTCTTAATAAATTAAAAGCCATTAGAATTAGGGTTAGTATTTATTTTAATTAATTCTTTTTTCATTTAAATCCTAAAATACTAAAAAATACCAAAAACACTTCCTTTCTTTTTTAAATTAATTAACTCCACCATGTAATTTTAATTTTGCAAAAAGGGTCCAACGCCCTCGTTTCGATTTAATTCTTATTCGCATATTTATTTTATTTCGTTTAAAAATTTATGTATCTCTCCCGAAGCCATGTAAACTATTTGTCGCACTTTATCTTTATTTTCTTTCTTTATTTTTTCTGTCAAATCGGGTCCTGGTTTAATTTTGGCGATGTGGACCCGCGCCGTTTGTAATAGCTTAGAATTTACTTTTCTCGCAATTTTAATTGTTAAATAATGGCATGAAAGAATGTATGGACAAAAATAAAAACAAGCGTAGAACACCAATAACATGACAAGATAAATGCAAATGAAAACGACACACAGATCGCACACACCACCCCTAGGGTACGCCTCACTGTTGCCTTGCCTCGAAAGGTGATCGTCGAGTAGAGGATGTCTTAGTAAGTCCTCATGATCCGGGAACCTGACATGAGGGTAGCTTCTAAGGTGTCTTCCCATTGCTCTGGTGATCACCATGTCCCGAACCTCGAATTGACCCGAACACCTCCAACGGTGGTGCTACCTACCTCTCAATGGTGGGATGGCACTACTTTAAAGGACATTTACACAGACAAATTCCTTAGGGTGGGTAGGTTCTCGTAGATACTTGCTCTAAATTCAAAAACAAAAAATCAAAAATACTTTTCACACCAACACATTTTCAAAAAGCTTTCGAAAGCAATTTTTCAAACACTCTTGAGGACCGATACAAGAGTCGAACTGAAATTTTCAAAGAAACCTTTTTTTAAAAACCCACAGTTGAAAAGCAAACAAACCTTTTTTTTGAAAACACAAATGAGCAAGTATCTAAGAGCCCATGGATAACCATGGATAGAAAGGGTGCTAATACCTTCCCTTTCTATAACTTACCTCCCGAACCGAGAGCAATCTCTTTAAGGAATTTTTCTGTGCTTTTGTCCTTTCCATTTGGAGAAAATAAAAGACGGTGGCGACTCTTGCTTCCGCGACATTTCGCGAACCAGCGTTAAACAGTCAGTTCCAGATCCACCGATCACAGAACTGGCGACTCTGCTGGGGATATACTTAAAGTGAGGTGTACCTTAGGGCTAAGATCACTGTGTTTTCAATTGTTTTCCTTGTGTGCTTTAAATTGTGGGTTGCTTGGGAGTTCTATAGATCCTAACCCGGATCTGGGGGATACCTTCTTAGAAAGTAGCAACAAGGCTGTGAGGGAACTGTGCGGGGTATACCGACATGGTTGAAACAGTCTGCTACGTTGATGTGGCACTTTGGTGTGTACCGGTAACCCTTGAGTTCAGTCAAGGAGAGTACGGGGCCTCCGCGTGGTGTCGTGAAGCATCAACAGACCTTAGGAACCTTAATTGAACTATCTTGGCTTCTTTAGGGTAGTGAGATAACTGACTTTGGTGCAGTCCGAGGTTGGTGGATACTCGATACTACACTCAATTGAGGGTTGCTTTCCTGGAATATTTCGGTCGCCAGTTCAGTGGCTAAATCGAAACGATGAACAATGAAAGCAATCCCGTGATATTGGGAACCTTAGAACCCGGTTACTTCTAATAGGACAGGTTGAGCCCACCAACTTCAAGAGGGTACTACCCAGACCCCATGCTGGCCTTAAACCTTAAGGGCTTGTCTTGTGTGCCTTGTGTGCCTTACATGTTTGTCTTTGTAAATATCTGTGGTGTGTTTAATCATAGCATCATGACATCATCCAGCATCATATGCATTGACTAACCATTTCAGGGGTTCGAATCTTCATCTTTGTTCTTTGTTTTGTAGGACATGGAAACTGTTCGTAGGAAAACAATTCAAATCAGTCTTGTAAGGATCCCTCCTCAGCTTAAGGAGCTTATATCCAGGATTCCCGAGAACTCTTCATTCAGTGAAAGACATGGAAGTCTCATCAGCTTGGTCAACACCAATATTGAGGAAGATATGATAAAGGTCCTGTTCCAGTTCTTTGACCCTCTGCATCACTGTTTCACCTTCTTGGATTATCAGTTGGTACCTACATTGGAGGAGTTCTCCCGACTCCTGAAGATCCCTATCCTTGATCAGCTACCCTTCAACGGGACAGAAAAGGAACCTAAGCTTGAAGAGATTGCTAAAGCCTTGCACCTACAGTCGTCTGACCTCAAGGGACATTGGGAAGTTAGAAGTGGTATCAAAGGGTTCTTAGTCAGGTTTCTGTTTGAAAAGGCCCATGAATGTTGGAACTCCCTTGACTTGCAAGCTTTTGAAGAGGTGGTGGCCCTTCTTGTCTATGGTTTGGTGTTGTTCCCTAACCCAGATCAGCTTATTGATATCAGTGCTGTCCAGATCTTTATGTCCAGGAATCCTATACCTACGTTGCTGGGGGACATCCTTCACTCATATTACACTCGAACCATGAGAAAAAGAGGTGTCCTTATGTGTTGCACTCCTCTCCTGGGAAGGTGGTTTATTTCGCACCTTCCACAATCAGTTTTGAAGAATGAACGGGGTTTGAGATGGTCACAACGGTTGATGACTCTTACACATGCAGATATACATTGGTGCCCTAGGTCCAGAGAAGATGTCACCATCATTGATCATTGCGGGGAGTACCCTAATGTTCCTTTACTTGGAATCAGAGGAGGTATTACTTACAACCCATGCCTAGCTTGGAGGCAGTTTGGTTATGCTCGGAGGGATGGTCCTCATGACATGTTAATTCCTGATATAGTTTTTGACTTCGACAACGATACTCAAGGGCTTCGCCAGAGATTTATCAGAGCTTGGAGGATGCCCAGTAGGATAGACAGCAAGACACTGGGGCACAGGAACTCCATCCCATTGGAACCTTATCTTAAGTGGGTACGAGCCCGCTCCCAGAAGTTAGTGATGCCCTATCCCCATATGCTCCCTATGATCAAAGAGCCAGTCTTGGAAGGGGAAGTGTCCTACACTATTCAGCACCCTGATATGCCCACATCCTGGGAAGAAATGCAGAAGAGCTGGATCCAGCTTAAGGAAGAACGGAATTCTCTTGAGACCAGTCTACATGCCAGTGAAAAGAAGGTCTTGGAGCTCACCCGCCTGTTGCATGAGGAGAGGAATCTCAACACTTACATAGCTCCAAAGAGGATGCGTAGCATATTCTGGGATTGATTTGCTTTTGTATTATTTTGCCCATGAGGCTTTGATGTACTAAACAGTTATTTCCTTAATAATAACGTGTGTTCCTTTTTGTCTACAACAAAGTTGAATTTTCGAACCCTTGAATGCATTGCATAAACACATCTCATTCATCATGTGCATAGCAGGTTTTTCCTCTTTTCAGGTTGCTTACAGTTCTTCGCTGTTTATTTCAGCATCATGAATCCCGACTCTTCATCAACTGAGACATCCATCAAAGCTCTTCAGGCACAGAATGCGCAGTTTCAGGAATTAATCAAGGGTCTAGCTCAAGGCCAAGAAGAATTGAAAGCTCTGCTCCTGAAGAAGGAGAAGAAGAAGAAGAGAAGGACTGTTTTGTTCAACTCGGGCCGAAGGTTTGGCAATACTCTGCAGCAGGAAGAGGCTGGTTCTTTTGTTGGCAAGAGTACTCCTCAGGCAGAAGCAAGGGTTCCTAGTCCGGTAGTCTCCGACAACGAGACTGATTTTGATGAAGAGCAGTACCCTCCTGCAGAAGACAGATACAAGCAACTGGAGGATAGGTTGAAAGCTATGGAGATACAACAGGTACCTGGGCTGGATTTCGGAGATCTGGGTTTGTCTACTGGTGTGATTATCCCTCACAAGTTCAAAGCACCATCCTTCTCTAAATATGACGGGGCGTCTTGTCCCAAGCTACATCTCAGGTCCTATGTTCGGAAAATTCAACCGTACTCTGCGGATAAGAATTTGTGGATCCACTTCTTCCAGGAGAGTCTTTCAGGGACTCATCTCGAATGGTTCTATCAGCTGGATGGGACCAAGGTTCGTAACTGGGAGGAGTTGGCTACTGCTTTCTATAAGCAGTATCAATATAATGCCGACCTTGCCCCTACACGTACCCAACTCCAGGGTATGTCGTTAGGTTCAAGTGAAGGTTTTAAGGAGTACGCTCAGAAGTGGAGAGACCTGGCTGACAGGGTGCAGCCACCGTTGACTGATCGGGAATTGGTAGACATGTTCTTGGGGACCCTATCTGGGCCGTTTTTCAACCATCTTATCGGGAATTCGTCTGCAGGGTTCACTGATTTGATTCTGACCGGAGAGAGAATTGAGGCTGGGTTAAAGTCTGGTAAGATTCCGAAGGGTGCATCGTCTAGTTCCGAGAAGAAACCCTTCAAGAAGGAGGCTAGTGCTGTATATGGCTCCCGGAGATCAGAAAGATTTGAGCGCCGCCAATCTGTCAGTGCGGTAACGATTGCCAAGCCTGCTGCCGCTCCTCGGCCGACCAATCCTCAAAGGGCTGATAGACCCCGGAGAGAATTTACCCGTTTGAACATGACCTTATCGCAGATCTTGCCACAGTTTCTATCCACCTACTTAGTGACTGTCAGAGAGGCGCCGAAGTTCCCAAACACTGCATCTCCTAAGTACAACCCGAATGCTCGTTGTGCTTACCATTCAGATAGCCCGGGGCATTCTACTGATGACTGTTGGGTGTTAAGGAGCAAGCTGCAAGACCTTATTGACGCCAAGGAGGTACAGTTTGAGGCATCTGAGAAGCCTAATGTAGTGACAGCTCCCCTGCCTGCTCATGGAGTGAATGCTGTTGGGGAAGACAACGAAGTGGATGAAGCTGAATTCAATAGCTGGACCTACCCGACAACCGAAGGCGGATTGAACAATTGGATTGCCAAGGACCATACTCCTGTTACCTTTGTGACGCAGTAATAAATTTCTTTGTTTCGTTATTTTGTAATAAACAATAAATAAACTCTACGGCCCGATGTCTTACCCGAGGCACCGTGGTTTCATTTGTGAGGGCATATAAATTGTCATTTCATATATCATGAATGAAAATCTTGGAAGTTTTCTCGCATTGCAAATCTTGTGCTCCTTTTCTGTCTTTCTTTCTTTTACATATATTTCAAAACAGCTGTATTTACACACACACTCACTCATACAGGTTTCAATCCACTCTGGATCTTACTGGTAACGACTCTGCTACTGCCAGTTATGACTTCGAAAATCCGATCAACTTAGCCGAAGACGAAGGTGAAGATGATTGCGAAGTGCCTGGTGAGCTTGCAAGACTGTTGCTTCAGGAAGAGAAGGCAATTCAACCCCACGAAGAGCCAATGGAAACAATAAACTTAGGTAATGAGGCAGATAGGAAAGAGGTAAAGATTGGTGCCAACCTAGAGCTCAGTGTGAAGCAACGGTTGACTCAGATGCTGCATGATTATATGGAGATCTTTGCCTGGTCCTACGAAGACATGCCCGGGTTGGATACCGATATTGTGGTCCATCACTTGCCAACTAAGGAAGACTGCCCTCCAGTTAAGCAAAAGGTCCGTCGGATGCGTCCATAGATGTCTGAGAAGATCAAGGCCGAGGTTATGAAACAGTTTGACGTTGGGTTCCTTGCAGTGACTTCTTACCCTCAGTGGGTTGCTAATGTGGTGCCAGTACCTAAGAAAGACGGAAAGGTCAGAATGTGTGTCGACTACAGGGATCTGAACAGGGCCAACCCCAAAGATGACTTCCCCCTACCTCACATTGATGTCCTTGTTGATAATACAGCTCAGCACAAGGTATTCTCTTTCATGGATGGCTTTTCAGGTTACAATCAGATCAAGATGGCACCTGAAGACATGTAAAAGACTACCTTTGTTACTCAGTGGGGCACCTTCTATTACAAGGTCATGCCATTCGGATTGAAGAACGCTGGGGCAACCTACCAACGTGCCATGGTTGCTTTATTTCATGACATGATCCATCATGAGATAGAAGTGTATGTTGACGATATGATCGCGAGGTCCCAGACTGAGGAAGAACACCTAGATCATCTGCAGAAATTGTTTGACCGGTTGAAACTATACAAGCTGAGGTTGAACCCGAACAAGTGCACCTTCGGGGTAAGATCTGGAAAGTTGCTAGGCTTTGTGGTAAGTGATAAGGGTATTCAAGTGGACCCTGCTAAGGTTAAAGCTATTCAAGAGATGCCAGTTCCTAAGACAGAGAAAGAAGTCAGAGGCTTTTTAGGACGCCTGAATTACATTGCTCGCTTCATCTCACACCTGACTGCTACCTGTGAGCCAATCTTCAAGCTGCTGAAGAAAGATCAGGTAGTACGTTGGAACGATGAATGTCAGGCTGCTTTTGACAGAATCAAAGAGTATCTCCAAGAACCACCCATCCTTATGCCACCGGTTGAAGGGAGACCTCTGATACTATATCTAACAGTGCTTGACAACTCAATGGGGTGTGTGCTGGGGAAGCATGACGAGTCTGGCCGAAAAGAGCATGCCATTTATTACCTTAGCAAAAAGTTTACCGACTGTGAGACCCGATACTCACTGCTTGAGAAAACTTGCTGCGCTTTGGTATGGGCTGCTTGCCGGCTGAGACAGTATATGCTGACTCATACCACCTTGTTGATCTCAAAGATGGATCCTATAAAATACATATTCGAAAAGCCTGCTCTGTCTGGGAGAATTGCAAGATGGCAAATGATCTTGACGGAATACGACATTCAGTACACAACCCAGAAAGCCATCAAGGGAAGTGTATTGGCAGACCACTTGGCACATCAGGCCGTAGATGACTACCAATCAATGAATTTCGAGTTTCCGGATGAAAGCATCATGATAGTGACAGATTGTGAAGTACCTGGACCGGATGAAGGACCTGAACCAGGATCCCGATGGTCTATGCACTTTGACGGAGCCTCCAATGCTTTGGGAAACGGTATCGGCGCCATAATCATATCTCCTCAAGGTACTCATACTCCACTCACTGCCCGGCTATATTTCAACTGTACCAACAACATGGCGGAGTATGAGGCGTGCATCATGGGTCTTCAAGCTGCGATTGACTTAAGGATTAAGTTTCTGAGTGTCTTCGGAGATTCCGCTCTTGTGATCAATCAAATCAAAGGAGAGTGGGATACGAAACATCCAAACCTGATTCCTTACAGAGAATGTGTGTTGACCCTGATCCCCCACTTCACAGAGATAACCTTTGAGCACTTTCCAAGAGAAGAGAATCAGTTGGCGGACGCGTTGGCTACAATGTCTTCTATGTTCAAAGTTAAATGGGATAATGAGGCTCCCCGGATCATCATCTGGAAACTGGACGAACCGGCATACTGTTGCGATCTCGAGACTGAATTGGTGACTGAGAAGCCTTGGTACCACGAGGTGAGGAGATATCTGGAAATTCAGGAATACCCTGAAGGTGCCTCTATCAATGATAAGAAGTTCCTGAGAAGATTCGCAGCAAAGTTCTTCCTTAGCAACGGCATCTTGTACAAGCGAAACCAGGATTCAACATTACTGCGTGGTGTGGATAAGACTGAAGCAGAAAGGATCATGGAAGAGCTACATGAAGGGACCTTTGGTACACATTCCAGTGGACACACTATGGCTAAGAAGATCCTTCGGGCAGGATATTACTGGTCCACAATGGAAGCTGACTGCTACCAACATTCCAGGACATGCCATAAGTGCCAGATTTATGCAGACAAGGTGCATGTTCCTCCAGTTCCCCTGAATGTTCTGACCGCGCCTTGGCCGTTTGCAATGTGGGGCATAGACATGATCGGCGAGATTAAACCTACGGCATCTAATGGGCATCGCTTCATCCTAGTGGCGATCGATTACTTTACGAAGTGGGTCGAGGCAGCGTCCTACGCTACTGTAACCAAGACTATTGTGGCACGGTTCATCCGACATAATCTGATCTGTCGGTACGGCGTCCCAGAGAGGATCATTACAGACAACGGTACCAATCTGAACAATAAGATGATCGCTGAGCTCTGCGAGCAGTTCAAGATACAGCACCACAATTCTTCTCCTTACAGACCGAAGATGAATGGGGCTGTAGAAGCAGCAAATAAGAACATCAAGAAAATCGTGCAGAAGATGACAGTGACTTATAAGGATTGGCACGAGATGTTACCGTTCGCTCTACATGGGTACCGTACCTCAGCCAGGACGTCAACCGGGGCAACTCCTTTCTCTCTGGTTTATGGTATGGAGGCAGTCTTACCAATCGAAGTGCAAATACCCTCTCTCCGGATAATGAAGGATGCAAATCTGAACGAAGATGATTGGATCCAGACACGACTTGATCAGCTCAACCTCATTGATGAAAAGAGACTTGCTGCTATCTGCCATGGTCAGACGTATCAGAAACGGATGATCAGGGCATTTAACAAAAAGGTCAGACCACAGGAATATCAAGTTGGGGATCTGGTAATCAAGCGAATCATCCTTCCTCAGAGTGATCCAATGGGCAAATGGACCCCTACGTACGAAGGGCCATTTGTGGTTAAACATGTGTTCTCAGGGAGAGCAATGATATTAACCAACATGGATGGTGACGACCTTCCTCACCCTGCCAATGCAGACGTAGTAAAAAAATACTACGCATAAAAAAGACCCGCTAGGCTGACATGCCTAGGCAAAAATTAGGGCTTCCCGGCGAACCAAAAGGGTTCGGGCAAAATGAAGGGATGAAATGAAAAAAATCTGTACACCCGGCAAGTCGAAAACCTGAAAAGGCGGCTTGGGCAAAAATGGGTATCCCGGTGGACTGAAAACCCGAAAGGGCGGTCCAGGCAAAAATTAGGGATTAAAAGCGTAATACTATGTCTCATTGGATCACTTTGCATCCAGAATCCGGTACCTACATCAAGTTCAGACGGCATCGATCAGTCAGCTTCATCTTCAACTAAGGTCATCAAGTGATGAGACGCTCGGAGTTATAAAGGCAATGGCAGAGTTGAAACCCAGTGGGATCATTCATACTTCACACAGCTGTTTTATTTTCTTTTGTACAAAACTTGTATAAACTCTTTTGTTCGGCGGCGTTCTCTTACTAGGACGTCAGCCTCTTGTATACAAAACGCCTATTTTCAGGCCATTCAAAAATCAATACAAATATACTTTTCAGTTAAATGTGCCAATTGTTTTTCTTTTTCTGTTTTGTTTTGCGAAGAACGTCCAAGGTTCAATTTGTGATATATGCATTGACAACAATTTGCTAACTCATGAATATTTGCATACGAAACAAAGGATTTATTACAGGTAACATTAGAAACAGGGGCAATAAAGAGTGGTCTAAGCAATCTAATTGTTCTGTCCTCCAAGGTTTCCAAGGTAGGTTCGGCTAAGGAACATGACCAATACATCTTAATTCCCCAGAGAGTAAGTCAGCAGTCAGTGCATTCTTCTCCAAGCAGAGTTATCAAACCTTAAGGAAGTCGGGTATCCTCCAGCAGATACCAACATTCCGCAGCAGCATACATATATTCTTAAACAAGCATCCCTGGCAGTCTTGGTCTAAAGATTGTTCCCCGGTGGCATATAAACATTCAACAGAGTCACTTCCCCCGCAGTTCAAAACTTCCCCAGGAGAGTCCAATCCAGTTTCCCCCAAGAAAGTTGGAATCCATCTCCCCAACAGTAAGCTTATCCCCAGTAGATTCTGGAAGCTTATCCTCGCAGAGCACGAACGCGTCGTCCGGCTTTATTTAAAGAGTTATTTCCTTAACAGGATATAACTGGGTTATCCTCAGCCAAAAGCCACGGAAAGATCGTCGTCGACGAAATCTTCTTATCCCCAGCGAAGTCTATCAACACTTCCAACACAACAAGAGTATCCTCAGCAAGTTATTACTAACAATTCAGCGAAAGCATCTCTCCCCACAGAATATTACTCCCCAGCATGATCGTCAGAGTATCATTCTCCCCGCAGAATCTGCCATTCGCCAAGTTTATTCCTCAACGGAGTCATCTTCTCCTACCGGTATTCTTGCAGTTATCATCCCCAGCAGGAGTAAAATCTATTCTCCAACATCAGCCCAGGAGTGACTTCCCGGCACCCGTCAAGGATTTATTTTCCTAGACGAAAAATACATTCATAAACATCACATACATCATTATAGCATGCATAGACGCATCATATCATACAAATCTCATTTATGTTGAGAACATCATTGCTTGATCCATATCATGCATTGCATATGACTGACCTTTATCTTTCAAGAAAGATGCAGTTAAATTCTCAATCATATTTCAAGACCTAGACCGGTTCAGTTAATCGACTCCAAAGATTTCTTATCCAGTCCAAGGCCTTCTCTAGTCCAGCTAAATCGACCCCCAACAGATTTTTCTGATGAAGACTCAGTAGAAGTTAGTCAGGTTTTTCTCAGACGTTCGCTTTTGAGATTATAATTTCCTATGGTTCCCTCCCCGACGGTGCGTGAGGTGATAATTCCATTTCAGGTTATAATTTCCTATTGGTTCCCTCCCCGACGGTGCGTGAGGTGATAATTCCCTTTCAGGTTATGATTTCCTACGGTTCTCTCCCCGACGGTGCGTGAGATGTAATTCCCTTTCAGGTTATAATTTCCTATGGTTCTCTCCCCGACGGTGCGTGAGATGTAATTCCCTTTCAGGTTATAATTTCCTATGGTTCTCTCCCCGATGGTGCGTGAGATGTAATTCCCTTTAAGGTTATAATTTCCTATGGTTCTCTCCCCGACGGTGCGTGAGATGTAATTCCCTTTCAGATTATAATTTCCTATGGTTCTCTCCCCGACGGTGCGTGAGATGTAATTCCCTTTGAGGTTATAATTTCCTATTGGTTCTCTTCCCGATGATGCGAAGATAGTAATTCCCACCAAGATTTTCTCAACGAGCGTTGTTGAAGTTAAAGTCACCCAAGGTTCTCTCACCGTTCATGCTGAGGTAGTAACAATCCCTGGTTCATTCATCACCTTTTGAAACTCCAGATCCAGCTCCTGTAACCAGTCAGGACACATCTATACCAAGCATCTGAAAACAGCTCCTGCAACATGTCAGGTAATCATTTTCTGTTTTGCAGGTATGCAGGTTCTCGCTAAGGAATCTCTTATGCGATCAACATCCAGATGGCATCTATAAGCCCATCACCCTATTCATCAATCTCCAGATGGCATCTATAAGCCCATCGTCCTATTCATCAACCTCTAAATGGCATCTATAAGCCCATTCCCATCATCACGCTGCTACTATGTGAGCGCAAATTTCTGGGCACTCTAGTGTTCAATCATCTTCCACCCTCGGATTACGAAAGACACGTCAGCCAATCTGCATCCTCAGGTCTAAGAAGATTGAACAGGGGCAACTGTTGTACCCCAAAATTTACCCTCCCATATTCTTCAAGATTTGCCAAGTCAAACTGCCAAATTCCCCAAGGGTTGCACAGTTCAAAGGCCTCCTAAACAGTCAAAATTAGGGTTTTGTTTCTGATCAAGAAAATGAAGTTTCCAAAGGTCCAATCAAGTCCCACATGCCTACAAATATGGTCAAGCATCCTCATATCAAGTTTCAAGACTTTCAGCACAAAATTGCACAATCAAAAACCCTAATTGCACTACAGTCAACTGTAGGGGCAAAATGGTCATTTGACAGTCAAAAGTTCAAATTTTTGGTCAACATATCATTTTGAAGCCACAAACATCATTTGATCAATGCTTGATCATGATTCTCAAAGCTTGGCTCAAAAATCATCAAGATGCAAAAGTTTCCTTATTTGGACAGCTGAAAAAGTCAACTGCAAATTGACCAGGGCATAACTTTCACATGGATTATCAAAAAAATTCCATCCAAAGCTCATTTTGAATAGAAAGACATTTCCTACGACTCATCTTCATACTTCAAGTCCAAGAAATGCTCTCACAAAAAGTTATCAATCTCAACATTATAGGTCATTTTCAAAAGTCAACAAAAAGGGACTTTAAGTCAAAGGCCATAACTTGAGATTGGTAAATCAAAATGACATGGGACCAAAGTCATTGGTTAGAGGACTCAAATACCTTTCCAAAATGTCCAAGAACATGAGAAAAGCTTAAAAATTGAGCAAGTTATGCCTTGTGGAAGTTGGGAAATTTTTGGATATTTTGAAAAGTCAACATTGATTCAAATAACCTAAAATTGCTAATGGGCCCATTTTTCTTCCACAATTCATTATCCCAAGCATGCACACGACCATTAGGCCCAAAAGGAAGTTTTTCTCCATTTTTGTTTATTTATTTGGATTTTTTATTATTAATAAATCATTTAATTAAATAAAAGGCATGAAAAATACAAAACTAATGAAATAAAATCTTTTTCTGCAGAAATTATTCTCATTGGACACTCAAAATCGTGCATGATCATTTGTGGAAAGTTTTGGAAAGATTTGGTATCAAATTGCATGAAAAGATATGAAAATATTTTGCCATAAAAACTAAATATCCATATATCAAATCTTTGATTCTTTGGACAAGGAACTTGACCTAATTCACTCAGTACTTAAGCCTGATCATAAACCTAATGCAAAGAACCAAGAAGCTGCGCAGAAAACCCACCATCAAACTTGAATTTTTTTGCAAGAAACTCAATTCTGAAAACTACTTTCTAGGACGATTCAAGGCACGATTTTTGTTTCATTAGCTTGCTGAAGCTTCATAGAACGATTTCCAATCAAGAACATTCATCAACACTCAAAGAATTGGTACAATGAACCGGCCCTGTACAGAAAAAAATTCATAATCGTGTTTTAACATCTATGCATTTTCATGACCTTTTAATTATTGATTCATACTCCTTATGCAATTCTGAAGCTAACCCATATGTTTAATTGTATTTTTATGCATTGTGTGCCAATATACCATTGTTGCTTTTTAGGGTTTGCAGAGTTTCGAATTAGGGGTTTTAAGATAAGGCAAAATTAGGACACCACAGTACCATGGTCATGATCAGCGCCTTTGGACGAAGAAGACTGCACCCTCGCGCTCAATTTATGAGCGTCACAGGGCTAGTCGCTATTTTTCCATAGATGGCCTAAGAGGACGCTCAGGAAACCGTGGCCTTTGTCCTTTGTATTTCAGAAAAATAAAACACAATGAAGAAGATGAACTCGTGGCCAGCAACCATTGGCTCTTTTAAATTTTCGCGCTAAAACATTATCAATGTGTGTTTTTATTTTATATTAATTGTTTGATGTTTAGTATACAAGCGCGTTGGTTGGATCAGATGGCAAGCGAAGTTGTTGGTAAAGTACATGACCTGGGTTCGAACCCCAGGTCTTCACCCTTTCCATATGCTTTTTTCCAATTAACAATCACATGCAGATTCAATATCAAGGACCATCATACACCCACAAAATCAAGCGTCCACGCGTCCTGGAGCATCAGATCAAAGGCCATGGATTGGAGAACACCATGCACCCTGGTCAACGCGTGTACACGCGTTCTGAAAAGTCAAAGAGGCCATCAATTTAAGTGGGCCTGGATTGCTACAAGATACCTCCTAATTTGGGGTCTGAACCCCCTTTGGTTTGCAAATTCTTCCTACTTTCTTTATGTTTTTTTATTTTTTTATTTTTCTTTTTTATTATTGTTTTATTAATTAATTTATTACTTTCATAAAATATAAAATACCTAAAAATCAGAAAAGAGAAAAATAATCATTATTTTTATTTTTAGTGTTTTCCTAAATAAATTATATTAATGCATAAATTGATTAGTTTTAAATTAGGTCTTCAATTTTAATTCTTTTGATAAAAAATCTAAAAAACATAGAATTAGGGTTCATATTAATTTTTCATCCTTTTTATTCTTCTTTCATAAATAATTAAATAATTAGATATTTATAGTTAAATTGGTATATAAAAATTAGGTTTAATTTAGGTTAAAATTCAATGTTTTCTTAATAAATTAAAAGCCATTAGAATTAGGGTTAGTATTTATTTTAATTAATTCTTTTTTCATTTAAATCCTAAAATACTAAAAAATACCAAAAACACTTCCTTTCTTTTTTAAATTAATTAACTCCACCATGTAATTTTAATTTTGCAAAAAGGGTCCAACGCCCTCGTTTCGATTTAATTCTTATTCGCATATTTATTTTATTTCGTTTAAAAATTTATGTATCTCTCCCGAAGCCATGTAAACTATTTGTCGCACTTTATCTTTATTTTCTTTCTTTATTTTTTCTATCAAATCGGGTCCTGGTTTAATTTTGGCGATGTGGACCCGCGCCGTTTGTAATAGCTTAGAATTTACTTTTCTCGCAATTTTAATTGTTAAATAATGGCATGAAAGAATGTATGGACAAAAATAAAAACAAGCGTAGAACACCAATAACATGACAAGATAAATACAAATGAAAACGACACACAGATCGCACACACCACCCCTAGGGTACGCCTCACTGTTGCCTTGCCTCGAAAGGTGATCGTCGAGTAGAGGATGTCTTAGTAAGTCCTCATGATCCGGGAACCTGGCATGAGGGTAGCTTCTAAGGTGTCTTCCCATTGCTTTGGTGATCACCATGTCCCGAACCTCGAATTGACCCGAACACCTCCAACGATGGTGCTACCTACCTCTCAATGGTGGGATGGCACTACTTTAAAGGACATTTACACAGACAAATTCCTTAGGGTGGGTAGGTTCTCGTAGATACTTGCTCTAAATTCAAAAACAAAAAACCAAAAATACTTTTCACACCAACACATTTTCAAAAAGCTTTCGAAAGCAATTTTTCAAACACTCTTGAGGACCGATACAAGAGTCGAACTGAAATTTTCAAAGAAACCTTTTTTTAAAAACCCACAGTTGAAAAGCAAACAAACCTTTTTTTTGAAAACACAAATGAGCAAGTATCTAAGAGCCCATGGATAACCATGGATAGAAAGGGTGCTAATACCTTCCCTTTCTATAACTTACCTCCCGAACCGAGAGCAATCTCTTTAAGGATTTTTTCTGTGCTTTTGTCCTTTCCATTTGGAGAAAATAAAAGATGGTGGCGACTCTTGCTTCCGCGACATTTCGCGAACCAGCGTTAAACAGTCAGTTCCAGATCCACCGATCACACCCACCCATTCTCCATGATGTTCTCAATTCCTACGTTCAGTTAACCTGATATAAGCATTCATCTCTCGAGAAGAGTTTGCAATGTTTGAGGAACCACAGTGGTTTCTTGGACACGACAGTCACTAACTTCTTTGCCTTTGGTGTCTGATCAGACGACTTTATTCTTTGATGAGGATTTTTGTTGGTAATCCTTTTCTCGCCTTTTAGGATTTTCAATTTCTTCTTGCTTTCCCTAATTTTTTGCTGGACAAATTCTTTTGAATTTCGATTTGGAAGTCCAGCGGGATGCCCCAATTTTTTTGCCTAAGCGACTTATTTTCAAGTTTTGACTTAGCGGGGATTTTTGTTTCTTTCTTATTCATATTTTTCATTTTGAACAAGTCGTTGATCTTTGCGTTGTTTTGATTTGTTGGAAGTGATCATGACTGCCTGAGTCTTTAGTCGATGATGGATAACCATTATAGTATCGTCATTTGTTGACCTCCTGATGTGCGAGAGATACCCATTGGGATATAGTCAATAGACGCACATTGTTGTTAGATGAGGGTTAGGTTTTGACTTTCCTCAACCTTTTGATGGATAATCATTGTTGTATCCTTGGATGCACACTCTTGATGAGTTCTGAATGCTTGATCAGATTAGCTGAACACTACCCGCCCCAAGGTTAAAATGAGGGTTTTTTCTGAACAGAAAGGAAACTCCTACTTCGAAGGCTCAGAGGGGTTGGCGATGGTCTATCTCCCTTATATCTCCAGTGTTTAGGGATTGAAACAAGGCCTGTACATCGTCAGCAGGGTCTTACTCAAAAGCGTACCAACCAAAGATTTTTTCATTTTCAGATTGTCATCATCCTCCTTTGAATCTTTACCTAAGCATAAGACTAGGAAATCTGGCATCAATATGCAAGTAAAACATTTAAAGAGTGATAACAAATGGATGAGTAAAAATGAAAGGAACACTTCAAGACAAGCATACCTATTGTATTAAGATTTTCGTTCAAAAATAGACAAGTTTCTATATACAAGCAATGTTTAAACAAACAAGCAAGAATGCAAATGAAAATGCATTAAAGAAACCAATGATTGCCACTGTTGAGGAGACTTGACTCCGTATGGACTTGCTGATTCTGACGAATTTCTGTAGTCTTGAAGCTCGAGTGTGCGAGAGAATCCCCTTTCAGGCTTGATGTGAACACAACAGTCTCTGAATTGATCCAGTCTTGGACATTGTCTCTGGATGACATACCATCTTCGATCGATTGGCCAAGTTCCCCAGTATAATATGCATCACCAAGCACATCATGTCTTAAAGAAATAATAGACATCATCATCAGAGTTTCCATGACCTGGCTTATCTGGCTCTTTAATCCATTATCTTCCTGCTTGAAGAAGTTTCTGACTATGAGCCAAAGCTTGCATGTACCCCTCAGAGTTATTCCATCACCGATCTTTGAGCATGTGTGGAGAGAAATCAGGTTGAACCTTTGAAGAGAACCCCAGGTCTAAATAAGAATCCCCAATCTCTGAGTACCTGTTATGAATGCATGAATATGCATGGGGTGTATGAATGAATGCCATGTCATGTTTTGTCATTTCCAAGGAATTTGCGTGCTTTGATTTTGTTTTTGCGCAAGTAAGGGATGGAAGAATTTTGGCACAAGACTTGCAAATATGATTCCTTGAAAATGACAGAACATGTATGTTAAGCATGCAGTTAGCCATGTTATGTATGCAAAGGCATGAGATTAAAGAGGATCATGGTTCCATCATTCCTGAATAAGGTTGTTGCACTGCTCTGGATCACGTGAGTATCATCAGATTAGAGGTCCGACATAACTTCTGCATATATAAGAACCAAGTACCCTATGGATCTCCCATTGTCCGGGATCAAGGCTTCTGGAACATCGAATACTGTTGATAATTTCTGAACATGCTGGGGATACCAAGATTGAAGGCTTAAATGAACCTCCAGGTAAACAAGTCAGGAACTCAGAAAATAAATCTGAGAACCGTACGGTCACCAACAAGATATAGCATCTGCATCAAGTCATAACAGAAATCTAGAATACAGCCATCAGAACCAATAGCCACTGTCTAAGCATAGTTACCATTTGAATGTGAGTAACCATCTGCACATAGTCACCATCTGTACCTGTAAGAGAAATTCCCTCCCCACTCACGGGTGAAAACTAGGTCAGGGTAAGATAATGGTAACTCGAAAATCACGGGTTCGCCTGAAAGTGCTATGGGCTTGCCCACAGACGTGGGTGCCGATAGTAATTCATTTGAACCTCATCCGAGCATGGTATATGACATGACTGCACTAATCGGACCACGTCCTATAGCCGTCATGCCCCCACTCTATTCCTAGGTGTCCTAGTGCACTCTGGCCTGGGTACTGGGCCTTTTACCTCAATAGTGACATCCCAACCCAACATAGAGAACAGAGTTCAGCATAATAGATAACAGATATGGAAATCCATAAAATGCAATGCAAACATGTACAAATGAGTAAACTGAAAGCATAAAAATAAACACCCTAAGGAAAGAAAACAAGAGCTAGGAGCGACTCCGGGATGGACCAGCATTTGGTCGACCTAAGTCCCCAGTGAAGTCGCCAGTTGAAACAACCGGCTGAAAATCATCAAACAATGAAGTCGCCATTGAACGTCTTTTATCCCCACATGTAGGGAAAGGTAAACATCGAGAAAACCTGATGAGGGAGAAGTCACGGTCTTGCGACCGAGAGATCGGGTAAGGGAGTCTGTTACGCGAGGGGAAGGTATTAGCACCCCACACGCCCGTAGTACTCTACGGTATCCACTCTTGTTATCTATCTTATGGGTGTGTTTAATCTATGCTTACTGTCTACTATACTATTGGAGGAATGCATGCAAAAGAAAGGGGAAAAGAATGTAGGGAAAATAAAATTGTGCTCGCTTGGGCCCTACCCCAATGCCTACGTATCCTTTTTGAGGAATCAGAGCTACCGTAGTTCGGCTCATATGTTTTTGTTTGTTTGTGTTTTTTGTGGACGAAGTTAATTCCGCCTTCTGCCGCAGCTCGACCTTTGGAGACTTATGCGTTGGCACAGAAGTAAATTAATCATGTCCTTACCTGAAAAGGGTTTAAAAGAAAAGGTGCTCGAGCGCACAAAAGATTTGAGTTTGTATTGTATTTTTGTTGTAGATGATGACTGATTGACCTCAAGAGAGAGATATTAGTCATTTTTCTACTTAGTCATGAAAGGAGTCTTTGAGAATTGAACCACACCTATGCTTGAGATGAAGAACAATAAGATCGAGAAGAGACCCGCTTATCATTTCTCGTACTAAGCAAAAGCATGATTCTCATCAATAGTTTTAAAGTATTTTGAATTTTGAAAGAAAAAGAAGTTTTTGTTTTAGGTGCAAATGCAAAAGGGAAAGAAAAGTCAGAAGGAGACTAGCTTACTTCTAAACCTAATGTTATTATGCGTTAGTAGCCATAAGATTTAGGTTAAAGGGGAAATTTCTACCTGATGTTAGTATGCATGAATTTGAAAGCCTAATGTCTAATTTTAGTTCAATTAAATCGAAGATTAAATTTGAACCAAAATCTCCTAAGGAATCATGAAATAATATACGAACAAGTAAAATTAGGCAGCAAGTATCAAAATATCGCATACAATCCATAAAAATTGCAAGCGAAACACATGACATAAAAACGAGTAAAACTAATGATTAAAATCGAAAAGAAAAAAAGTGAGAGAAGTGAAAAGAAATCTTTTTTATTTACCAATATCACCAAAGAAAATAAATCACCAAAATTAATGGCAAACGCAATCGAAATAAGTATCGAAAATAAGACCCTAGGAGGTGCAAGCTGGATTCAATATATGCTGCAAAAAAATAGAATGACATTAGGCCCATCAAGATAAACCCAAAAGAATTTTTTTTTATAGTAAATAAACCAAAAAGCAACCAGAAAAAAAATGTTGGGCCCAGGAATCGATTGGTTTGGTCCATTCCATCACTAATTCCTCTTACAACAAAAACTCATATTTTTTTTGTATTATTTCAGCATATTATTATTATTAAATAAAAAAGATAAAATAATAAAACAATTATATTATTTCAGCATATTATTATTATTAAATAAATAATATAAGATAATAAAACAATTATATTAAATGGAAAAAAAGTATATGAAATTGGAAAGGGATTTTAGGGATTGCAATTGTTCTTCTTCCTCCACGACGGCGCGGCGAAACTCTTCTTCTCCTCATACTCTCGGTGCGGCGGTCTCATCTCTTCGCCAATCGAGATTCTCTTTCCTGACGAACCATCATGATGTCGCCGTAAAATCTCCTCTGATTCTCACCTTCCACCGCGGTGTCGCGACGCTTGCGTTAATCCGTTTCGGCCCGAGCGACTTGAACGGTTCTTTAAGTCGAAGATGATGATTTGAGAAAACCGGCGGAGCTCACAGGTACACATCTTCTTCGCTTTACGCTTTATCTTCCTCTTCTGATTTCGCGTCATCTTTCTCTTCTGATTTCGCGTCATCTTTCTCTTCCCTTGAATCCCTGTGTTTTGGTTATGGTATTGATATAGTATTGATGTGTGTGTTGAAGCGTGTTGCAAGTCTTGTGCAGAATGTTGATGAAGATCTTTGAAGGTTGATGAACGATTTACAGAAGAAATCGCTATGTGGAGAAATTGGTAGTTGAATTAGAAGTGATGTTGGGGAGCTTTGAAACGAATGAGAATTGATTAGCTCAAAGGAGAATGATGAAGGTGCAGAGTTTTCAGAGAGAGAGGGAATGCAGATGGGGGTTTCTTTTGCGGATATTGAAGAAAAGATGAGAGGAGAAGAGATAATTTTTAATGTGATTCTTCTGCCAGTTCCAGAATGAGATCATTGAGAGGTAATAATTTCCCTTTTTTCTGTGTTGAAAAAAATCGTATCTCTATTTTGTCCATCTCTGGTTATATATATGCTGTGAGCTCTATTATGTATATGCTGGTAGTTTGTTAGAGTTGGTTATTGATCAAAGGTGATGGTGAAAGTTGGTTAGAGGTTGGTTAAGTTAGTTATGAAGAAAGTTAAGAAAAGTTGTTAGGTGTTATAACAGTTTTGGTTAGTTATGCTGTTAGAAGTTAGGGAATTGGTTATGGTATGGTTAAAAATTAGTTAGACTATTTTCAGTTACAGTTGGTGATTCTGTTAGTGGTTTTGTTAATAGTTACAGGGCTGTTTTAGGAAACGGTTTAGGGAATGTTTAAAAATCTGTTAGAAGCGGTTAGGAGGTTTGTTAGGTTATTGGGAAAAATGGAAAGTTGGTTATAGTTGAGTTAGTTTGATCATGAAGGCTGTTAGGAAAGTTACTTTGTTATACCATTTATGTGCAGGGCTGCCTTTATTTTTTTGGGTTACGGAATTGGTTTTGACAATTGGAAGTGTAGTGTATGCGGTTCATGCTTATGACAGTTTATCCAATATTTTTTTCAGGCTTGGTTCATATCAGGGCTATTGGGAAGCAAAGGCAAAGGAAAACACCAAGATGATATGAAGTTGCATAACACGAAGTTTGAAACATGAAGAACGTTTGAAAATTAGGATAGGTTTTGGTAAAAATGTATAGATGTTATGTATAATTGTAATGGAATTTGGACTTGTATGTATTTGAATATACATGGGAATGTATGTTGACTTTATTTCCACATAATGAAATGGCCTTTGTATGAATTCAAATAAATGGTATGAATCCAAAATATTTGCAAGGTAATCAAAAGAGACATGAATCTTGAATGAATCCAAGAGAGGCTATTTGGACAATATTTTGATGGTTGGATGAATTTGATGCATGCTTTTTCATACTTGTGGTTTGAATTCCAAGAAAAGCCACGCAAATATTTAAGAACTTTGATTTTCTCCAAATCCACTTCAAATATTGATGAATGAATTCTAATCAAACCACAGCTTCAGTGAACCCCTAATTCAATTCAATTTTCCGATCTAAACCAAATTTGCGTGTCAAGCAATAAGCATTTGAAGTAATGACACCTTGATCATAATCATCATCTTGTACCATGTCCCGACTATATGAGCACTAGAACAACGACGTCTTGGACCCCTTCTCAATAGATGATAATGACTATGCCCTGAGGAATTCTTTGCAGATGAATATGAAAGATGAGACATGCGAATACCTTGATATAGAATGAACCTCAGGTAGAATGCTGACAAGCTCAAATATGAAAATGTATAAACCCTGATTTTTAGCTTCGTCTCATAAAACCTTGCAACTTGACATTGAGAAGAAAAGAATAGCATCGTAGCTTGATGATGATAAGGTCCATGAAATGAAAACCTAGCTTCAAACAGATTATTAATGGAGAAATCAACCGAAACAAGCTTGTGAGAAGATGGGAGCCTTAAAGCCATAAACCAACCCTTATTCCTCGAAATCCATGATCTTATGCCAATTTATTGATTAATGATGCATGATGTGTTAGATGACCTAATGGAAATTATATATGTGCAAAAATGCGTAAGCCAGATAGGAAGTAAAAGGGTAGGACAAATTTGGGGTATTACAGCTGCCCCTATTTAATCGTCTTAAACCTGAAAGTACGATTGGCACATGCCTTTCGGAAGTTCAAGGTTGAAGATGATTAAATATCAATGCCAAAAATTTGTCCTGAGGGAGAAAGAGTGTTTTCTTTATTTATTTATTTTGTGATCTGCTGAGGAAAAGAAATTTGTTTTTTTTTTCAATGAAGAGACAGGGATTGGACTTGTAACTTGGCTTGATGCCAATACAAGACAAATGGTTGGTATGAAAAGACAGCGGACGAGGTCTACGGGCGACCTGCGATCCTAAGGTGACACATGAGAGTGATTTGACAGAGAACCTAGCCAAATGGCGATCTCAGGTTCGACGATGATTTGAGGGAAGAACCTAGCCAAGAGGCGATCTCAGGTTCGACGATGATTTGAAGGAAGAACCTAGCCAAGAGGCGATCTTAGGTTCGACGATGATTCGAAGGAAGAACCTAGCCAAAAGGCGATCTCAGGTTCGACGATGATTTGAAGGAAGAACCTAGCCAAGAGGCGATCTTAGGTTCGACAATGATTCGAAGGAAGAACCTAGCCAAGAGGCAATCTCAGGTTCGACGATGATCTGAAGGAAGAACCTAGCCAAGAGGCGATCTCAGGTTCGAAGAAGGGAACATGGGTTATGACATGATGATTGTTTAGATAAGAGACACGGATGAGCATCAAGAAAATGTTAAACACGGACGAGTGTTTGAATCAATACGGACGAGTATTGGAAGAAGATACAGGTGAGTATCAAAAAGTTAAACACGGACGAGTGTTTGAATCAATACGGACGAGTATTGAAAGGAGATACGGGCGAGTATCAAAAGTATAAACACGGACGAGTGCTTGATTCAATACAGACGAGTATTGAAAGAAGATACAGACGAGTATCAAAAAGTTAAACACGAATGAGTGTTTGATTCAATACAGACGAGTATTGAAAGAAGATACGGACGAGTATCAAAAAGTTAAACACGGACGAGTGTTTGATTCAATACAGACGAGTATTGAAAGAAGATACGAACGAGTATCAAAAAGTTAAACACGGACGAGTGTTTGAATCAATACGGACGAGTATTGAAAGGAGATACAGGCGAGTATCAAAAGTATAAACACGGACAAGTGCTTGATTCAATACGGACGAGTATTGAGAGAAGATACGGACGAGTATCAAAAAGTTTAAACACGGACGAGTGCTTGATTCAATATGGACGAGTATTGAAAGGAGATACGGACGAGTATCAAAAGTATAAACACGAACGAGTGTTTGATTCAATACGGACGAGTATTGAAAGAAGATACAGGCGGGTATCAAAAGTATAAACACGGACGAGTGTTTGAATCAATACAGACGAGTATTGAAAGAAGATATGGACGAGTATCAAAAAGTTAAACACGGACGAGTGTTTGATTCAATACGGACGAGTATTGAAAGAAGATACAGGCGAGTATCAAAAGGTTAAACACGGACGAGTGTTTGAATCAATACGAACGAGTATTGAAAGAAGATACAGACGAGTATCAAAAAGTTAAACACGGACGAGTGTTTGAATAACTGACCCGGGTGGGTGTTTAGGAAACTTGACACATACGAGTGCTTAGGAATGGACACGGACGAGTGTTTGGGAATAGACACGGACGAGTGTTTAGGAATGGACACGGACGAGTGTTTAGGAATGGATACAGACGAGTGTTTAGGGAACCGACTACCAGACAAGAACTGGGTTTAGAACGGCAAAGTGTATTGATTTTGTTTGGCATTGAAAAGGTGAAGGTCACTGATTGGGGATTTTGGGCATGATACCCTTCTGTAGGGGCGTATTGTTGTCCTTGAATAATTCAGGTCTTTTTTGTAAGGTACCTGATCTGGCTTATGCTTTGTATGCATGTTTGAATTTCTTTTGACGCAAAGATCCACTCTGATGGATCAGCTACGCATTTTTGAGGATGCAATGATATGTAATGATAACTATATACAATGCGAAGAAATAAACTTCATGGGGATAAAAGAAGGCTTGCTGGGAGCCATTGCTCATCACTGGGGATGTCAGTATATATCGGCGTTGGAAGCCTGCAGTATCAAAGGTTGTTGGGGATGCTGATAAGAGTATACACGGGGGAGCTCTTGAAGACCAAAGATCGTTGTTGACTTTGCTAAAGATTGAATTGCTGACGAAGCGAGTTTTTAGGTACGCTGCTGAATTCCGAATCGCCGTTGGGAAGAGATAACCTGGCTAGACTTCCAAACATCCTGAACTGTTGAGGGGGTGATAAAAGTGAATATGCCGAAGAATGGATACTGAACACCATGTGGATCTCTCTGAATACATGTCCCAAGTTTACGCACACTGGGGAATTATCTCTTGAATCACTTGGGGATAAGAGATGGGAATGGACACCTACGAGTGCCCCGGTTAAACCCTGTGAATGCCCCGGTTGGGCCTTGAAAATGCCCCGGTTTGGTTCTACGAATGCCCCGGTTTAGCTTTGCGAATGCCCCAGTTCAGCTATGCGAATGCCCCGGTTTAGCTCTGCGAATGCCCCGGTTTAGCTCTGAGAATGCCCCGGTTTAGTTCTGCGAATGCCCCGGTTTAGCTTTACTGGGGATGTTCTTGATTAACTCCACTGAGGATGCACTTGTGTGTGCTGAGTTAAAAGACGATGCTAGATTTTCTGAATTCACTTGGGGAATCAGACCCGAAGTTGCCTGTAGTAGATGGAGGCAGTTTCACGTGCTGGCTAGGCCAGGGTGACTGTTATGATGCTTCCAGCTTGATTCGTTTCATACAACATAATTGGCTTGAGCAACTTTGCAAGTATGGATGAGGAATGCCCTTGTCTCGAGGGTCTCTGAGAAGATCTATGTTGAATAGAAGACCAGAATATTCGTGCCACAATACGATATGAGGTGGCCTGCCCCAATGTCTTGAGCCACGAAATAAACTGCTCTTGATTACAGCTTTCTTGGAGAGATTTGTCGAATCTCGACGTAACTGCCCCAGGTTGAATGAATTCTGAATAGATTTCTCGATGTGATAGCCTCTGATTGATCGAGCTTGAAGAGGTTTACCGACGTGATAACCTCTGATTGATAACTTTTAGGGAATGCCCCAGATTTGGCTGAGCTTGGAGAGATCGATTCTTGACTTGATTGCCCCAGATTGGCAGCTTGGAGAGATCGACTCTCGACTTGATTTCCCCAGATTGGCTGGCTCTGCTAACTTCATCCCTGAATTGTACTCAGATTGTGAAGTACCAAGATGATTTCTCTTGACAGAATCACCGGTCAACATGCTACTGGATAAGTCATTTCTCTTGTGGCAGCTGACTCTTGCTTCAACAGGGTATTCAAGCCTCTCTTTTGTGACAAGATTGAGCTCTTTACCGATTGTTCATTGTGCAAACTTACTTGATGTCAATCAGTTGTTTAGTATGAAGAAGAATGTTTATTATGAGAATGACAATTCTAATGCAACACATATGTAAGTCTTGAAGTTTGAAAAAACTTTGAATGAAATGACGTCACAACTTTGTTGTGAACGAGTCACTAGCTATAGAGGAACATTTGCAAATTCCTTTTTTATGAAAGATAATGCAAGCATATGATGCCAACACAGATATTCAAACATACCTCTTAGGAGTCAGTTAAACGCTATCTCGTTGTAGCATGCTTTTGAATTGACCCATGCTTCAGTTAGGACTTTTATAGGTTGTAACGTGGCCTGGTTCACGGTTTTAGAAAAAAGGATTTAAGGCTCAAAATTATTTGGTGCCCACCCATTCTCCATGATGTTCTCAATTCCTACATTCAGTTAACCTAATATAAGCATTCATCTCTCGAGAAGAGTTTGCAATGTTTGAGGAACCACAGTGGTTTCTTGGACACGACAGTCACTAACTTCTTTGCCTTTGGTGTCTGATCAAACGACTTTGTTCTTTGATGAGGATTTTCGTTGGTAATCCTTTTCTCGCCTTTTAGGCTTTTCAATTTCTTCTTGCTTTCCCTAATTTTTGCCTGGACAAATTCTTTTGAATTTCGATTTGGAAGTCCAGCGGGATGCCCCAATTTTTTTGCCTAAGCGACTTATTTTCAAGTTTTGACTTAGCGGGGATTTTTGTTTCTTTCTTATTCATATTTTTCATTTTGAACAAGTCGTTGATCTTTGCGTTGTTTTGATTTGTTGGAAGTGATCGTGACTGCCTGAGTCTTTAGTCGATGATGGATAACCATTATAGTATCGTCATTTGTTGACCTCCTGATGTGCGAGAGATACCCATTGGGATATAGTCAATAGACGCACATTGTTGTTAGATGAGGGTTAGGTTTTGATTTTCCTCAACCTTTTGATGGATAATCATTGTTGTATCCTTGGATGCACACTCTTGATGAGTTCTGAATGCTTGATCAGATTAGCTGAACACTACCCGCCCCAAGGTTAAAATGAGGGTTTTTTCTGAACAGAAAGGAAACTCCTACTTCGAAGGCTCAGAGGGGTTGACGATGGTCTATCTCCCTTATATCTCCAGTGTTTAGGGATTGAAACAAGGCATGTACATCGTCAGCAGGGTCTTACTCAAAAGCGTACCAACCAAAGATTTTTGCATTTTCAGATTGTCATCATCCTCCTTTGAATCTTTACCTAAGCATAAGACTAGGAAATCTGGCATCAATATGCAAGTAAAACATTTAAAAAGTGATAACAAATGGATGAGTAAAAATGAAAGGAACACTTCAAGACAAGCATACCTATTGTATTAAGATTTTCGTTCAAAAATAGACAAGTTTCTATATACAAGCAATGTTTAAACAAACAAGCAAGAATGCAAATGAAAATGCATTAAAGAAACCAATGATTGCCACTGTTGAGGAGACTTGACTCCGTATGGACTTGCTGATTCTGACGACTTTCTGTAGTCTTGAAGCTCGAGTGTGCGAGAGAATCCCCTTTCAGGCTTGATGTGAACACAACAGTCTCTGAATTGATCCAGTCTTGGACATTGTCTCTGGATGACATACCATCTTCGATCGATTGGCCAAGTGCCCCAGTATAATATGCATCACCAAGCACATCATGTCTTAAAGAAATAATAGACATCATCATCAGAGTTTCCATGACCTGGCTTATCTGGCTCTTTAATCCATTATCTTCCTGCTTGAAGAAGTTTCTGACTATGAGCCAAAGCTTGCATGTACCCCTCAGAGTTATTCCATCACCGATCTTTGAGCATGTGTGGAGAGAAATCAGGTTGAACCTTTGAAGAGAACCCCAGGTATGAATAAGAATCCCCAATCTCTGAGTACCTGCTATGAATGCATGAATATGCATGGGGTGTATGAATGAATGCCATGTCATGTTTTGTCATTTCCAAGGAATTTGCGTGCTTTGATTTTGTTTTTGCGCAAGTAAGGGATGGAAGAATTTTGGCACAAGACTTGCAAATATGATTCCTTGAAAATGACATAACATGTATGTTAAGCATGCAGTTAGCCATGTTATGTATGCAAAGGCATGAGATCAAAGAGGATCATGGTTCCATCATTCCTGAATAAGGTTGCTGCACTGCTCTGGATCACGTGAGTATCATCAGATTAGAGGTCCGACATAACTTCTGCATATATAAGAACCAAGTACCCTGTGGATCTCCCATTGTCCGGGATCAAGGCTTCTGGAACATCGGATACTGTTGAGAATTTCTGAACATGCTGGGGATACCAAGATTGAAGGCTTGAATGAACCTCCAGGTAAACAAGTCAGGAACTCAGAAAATAAATCTGAGAACCGTACGGTCACCAACAAGATATAGCATCTGCATCAAGTCATAACAGAAATCTAGAATACAGCCATCAGAACCAATAGCCACTGTCTAAGCATAGTTACCATTTGAATGTGAGTAACCATCTGCACATAGTCACCATCTGTACCTGTAAGAGAAATTCCCTCCCCACTCACGGGTGAAAACTAGGTCAGGGTAAGATAATGGTAACTCGAAAATCACGGGTTCGCCTGAAAGTGCTATGGGCTTGCCCACAGACGTGGGTGCCGATAGTAATTCATTTGAACCTCATCCGAGCATGGTATATGACATGACTGCACTAATCGGACCACGTCCTATAGCCGTCATGCCCCCACTCTATTCCTAGGTGTCCTAGTGCACTCTGGCCTGGGTACTGGGCCTTTTACCTCAATAGTGACATCCCAACCCAACATAGAGAACAGAGTTCAGCATAATAGATAACAAATATGGAAAGCCATAAAATGCAATACAAACATGTACAAATGAGTAAACTGAAAGCATAAAAATAAACACCCTAAGGAAATAAAACAAGAGATAGGAGCGACTCCGGGATGGACCAGCATTTGGTCGACCTAAGTCCCCAGTGAAGTCTCCAGCTGAAACAACCGACTGAAAATCATCAAACAATGAAGTCGCCATCGAACGTCTTTTATCCCCACATGTAGGGAAAGGTAAACATCGAGAAAACCTGATGAGGGAGAAGTCACGGTCTTGCGACCGAGAGATCGGGTAAGGGAGTCTGTTACGCAAGGGGAAGGTATTAGCACCCCACACGCCCGTAGTACTCTACGGTATCCACTCTTGTTATCTATCTTATGGGTGTGTTTAATCTATGCTTACTGTCTACTATACTATTGGAGGAATGCATGCAAAAGAAAGGGGAAAAGAATGTAGGGAAAATAAAATTGTGCTCGCTTGGGCCCTACCCCAATGCCTACGTATCCTTTTTGAGGAATCAGAGCTACCGTAGTTCGGCTCATATGTTTTTGTTTGTTTGTGTTTTTTGTGGACGAAGTTAATTCCGCCTTCTGCCGCAGCTCGACCTTTGGAGACTTATGCGTTGGCACAAAAGTAAATTAATCATGTCCTTACCTGAAAAGGGTTTAAAAGAAAAGGTGCTCGAGCGCACAAAAGATTTGAGTTTGTATTGTATTTTTGTTGTAGATGATGACTGATTGACCTCAAGAGAGAGATATTAGTCATTTTTCTACTTAGTCATGAAAGGAGTCTTTGAGAATTGAACCACACCTATGCTTGAGATGAAGAACAATAAGATCGAGAAGAGACCCGCTTATCATTTCTCGTACTAAGCAAAAGCATGATTCTCATCAATAGTTTTAAAGTATTTTGAATTTTGAAAGAAAAAGAAGTTTTTGTTTTAGGTGCGAATGCAAAAGGGAAAGAAAAGTCAGAAGGAGACTAGCTTACTTCTAAACCTAATGTTATTATGCGTTAGTAGCCATAAGATTTAGGTTAAAGGGGAAATTTCTACCTGATGTTAGTATGCATGAATTTGAAAGCCTAATGTCTAATTTTAGTTCAATTAAATCGAAGATTAAATTTGAACCAAAATCTCCTAAGGAATCATGAAATAATATACGAACAAGTAAAATTAGGCAGCAAGTATCAAAATATCGCATACAATCCATAAAAATTGCAAGCGAAACACATGACATAAAAACGAGTAAAACTAATGATTAAAATCGAAAAGAAAAAAAGTGAGAGAAGTGAAAAGAAATATTTTTTATTTACCAATATCGCCAAAGAAAATAAATCACCAAAATTAATGGCAAAAGCAATCGAAATAAGTATCGAAAATAAGACCCTAGGAGGTGCAAGCTGGATTCAATATATGCTGCAAAAAAATAGAATGATATTAGGCCCATCAAGATAAACCCAAAAGAAAATGTTTTTTTTATAGTAAATAAACCAAAAAGCAACCAGAAAAAAAATGTTGGGCCCAGGAATCGATTGGTTTGGTCCATTCCATCACTAATTCCTCTTACAACAAAAACTCATATTTTTTTTGTATTATTTCAGCATATTATTATTATTAAATAAAAAATATAAAATAATAAAACAATTATATTATTTCAGCATATTATTATTATTAAATAAATAATATAAGATAATAAAACAATTATATTAAATGGAAAAAAAGTATATGAAATTGGAAAGGGATTTTAGGGATTGCAATTGTTCTTCTTCCTCCACGACGGCGCGGCGAAACTCTTCTTCTCCTCATACTCTCGGTGCGGCGGTCTCATCTCTTCGCCAATCGAGATTCTCTTTCCTGACGAACCATCATGATGTCGCCGTAAATCTCCTCTGATTCTCACCTTCCACCGCGGTGTCGCGACGCTTGCGTTAATCCGTTTCGGCCCGAGCGACTTGAACGGTTCTTTAAGTCGAAGATGATGATTTGAGAAAACCGGCGGAGCTCACAGGTACACATCTTCTTCGCTTTACGCTTTATCTTCCTCTTCTGATTTCGCGTCATCTTTCTCTTCTGATTTCGCGTCATCTTTCTCTTCCCTTGAATCCCTGTGTTTTGGTTATGGTATTGATATAGTATTGATGTGTGTGTTGAAGCGTGTTGCAAGTCTTGTGCAGAATGTTGATGAAGATCTTTGAAGGTTGATGAACGATTTACAGAAGAAATCGCTATGTGGAGAAATTGGTAGTTGAATTAGAAGTGATGTTGGGGAGCTTTGAAACGAATGAGAATTGATTAGCTCAAAGGAGAATGATGAAGGTGCAGAGTTTTCAGAGAGAGAGGGAATGCAGATGGGGGTTTCTTTTGCGGATATTAAAGAAAAGATGAGAGGAGAAGAGATAATTTTTAATGTGATTCTTCTGCCAGTTCCAGAATGAGATCATTGAGAGGTAATAATTTCCCTTTTTTCTGTGTTGAAAAAAATCCTATCTCTATTTTGTCCATCTCTGGTTATATATATGCTGTGAGCTCTATTATGTATATGCTGGTAGTTTGTTAGAGTTGGTTATTGATCAAAGGTGATGGTGAAAGTTGGTTAGAGGTTGGTTAAGTTAGTTATGAAGAAAGTTAAGAAAAGTTGTTAGGTGTTATAACAGTTTTGGTTAGTTATGCTGTTAGAAGTTAGGGAATTGGTTATGGTATGGTTAAAAATTAGTTAGACTATTTTCAGTTACAGTTGGTGATTCTGTTAGTGGTTTTGTTAATAGTTACAGGGCTGTTTTAGGAAACGGTTTAGGGAATGTTTAAAAATCTGTTAGAAGCGGTTAGGAGGTTTGTTAGGTTATTGGGAAAAATGGAAAGTTGGTTATAGTTGAGTTAGTTTGATCATGAAGGCTGTTAGGAAAGTTACTTTGTTATACCATTTATGTGCAGGGCTGCCTTTATTTTTTTGGGTTACGGAATTGGTTTTGACAATTGGAAGTGTAGTGTATGCGGTTCATGCTTATGACAATTTATCCAATATTTTTTTCAGGCTTGGTTCATATCAGGGCTATTGGGAAGCAAAGGCAAAGGAAAACACCAAGATGATATGAAGTTGCATAACACGAAGTTTGAAACATGAAGAACGTTTGAAAATTAGGATAGGTTTTGGTAAAAATGTATAGATGTTATGTATAATTGTAATGGAATTTGGACTTGTATGTATTTGAATATACATGGGAATGTATGTTGACTTTATTTCCACATAATGAAATGGCCTTTGTATGAATTCAAATAAATGGTATGAATCCAAAATATTTGCAAGGTAATCAAAAGAGACATGAATCTTGAATGAATCCAAGAGAGGCTATTTGGACAATATTTTGATGGTTGGATGAATTTGATGCATGCTTTTTCATACTTGTGGTTTGAATTCCAAGAAAAGCCACGCAAATATTTAAGAACTTTGATTTTCTCCAAATCCACTTCAAATATTGATGAATGAATTCTAATCAAACCACAGCTTCAGTGAACCCCTAATTCAATTCAATTTTCCGATCTAAACCAAATTTGTGTGTCAAGCAATAAGCATTTGAAGTAATGACACCTTGATCATAATCAACATCTTGTACCATGTCCCGACTATATGAGCACTAGAACAACGACGTCTTGGACCCCTTCTCAATAGATGATAATGACTATGCCCTGAGGAATTCTTTGCAGATGAATATGAAAGATGAGACATGCAAATACCTTGATATGGAATGAACCTCAGGTAGAATGCTGACAAGCGTAAATATGAAAATGTATAAACCCTTATTTTTAGCTTCGTCTCATAAAACCTTGCAACTTGACATTGAGAAGAAAAGAATAGCATCGTAGCTTGATGATGATAAGGTCCATGAAATGAAAACCTAGCTTCAAACAAATTATTAATGGAGAAATCAACCGAAACAAGCTTGTGCGAAGATGGGAGCCTTAAAGCCATACACCAACCCTTATTCCTCGAAATCCATGATCTTATGCCAATTTATTGATTAATGATGCATGATGTGTTAGATGACCTAATGGAAATTATATATGTGCAAAAATGCGTAAGCCAGATAGGAAGTAAAAGGGTAGGACAAATTTGGGGTATTACAGCTGCCCCTATTTAATCGTCTTAAACCTGAAAGTACGATTGGCACATGCCTTTCGGAAGTTCAAGGTTGAAAATGATTAAATATCAATGCCAAAAATTTGTCCTGAGGGAGAAAGAGTGTTTTCTTTATTTATTTATTTTGTGATCTGCTGGGGAAAAGAAATTTGTTTTTTTTTTCAATGAAGAGACAGGGATTGGACTTGTAACTTGGCTTGATGCCAATACAAGACAAATGGTTGGTATGAAAAGACAGCGGACGAGGTCTACGGGCGACCTGCGATCCTAAGGTGACACATGAGAGTGATTTGACAGAGAACCTAGCCAAAGGGCGATCTCAGGTTCGACGATGATTTGAGGGAAGAACCTAGCCAAGAGGCAATCTCAGGTTCGACGATGATTTGAAGGAAGAACCTAGCCAAGAGGCGATCTTAGGTTCGACGATGATTCGAAGGAAGAACCTAGCCAAAAGGCGATCTCAGGTTCGACGATGATTTGAAGGAAGAACCTAGCCAAGAGGCGATCTTAGGTTCGACGATGATTCGAAGGAAGAACCTAGCCAAGAGGCGATCTCAGGTTCGACGATGATCTGAAGGAAGAACCTAGCCAAGAGGCGATCTCAGGTTCGAAGAAGGGAACATGGGTTATGACATGATGATTGTTTAGATAAGCGACACGGATGAGCGTCAAGAAAATGTTAAACACGGACGAGTGTTTGAATCAATACGGACGAGTATTGGAAGAAGATACAGGTGAGTATCAAAAAGTTAAACACGGACGAGTGTTTGAATCAATACGGACGAGTATTGAAAGGAGATACGGGCGAGTATCAAAAGTATAAACACGGACGAGTGCTTGATTCAATACAGACGAGTATTGAAAGAAGATACAGACGAGTATCAAAAAGTTAAACACGGATGAGTGTTTGATTCAATACAGACGAGTATTGAAAGAAGATACGGACGAGTATCAAAAAGTTAAACACGGACGAGTGTTTGATTCAATACGGACGAGTATTGAAAGAAGATACGGACGAGTATCAAAAAGTTAAACACAGACGAGTGTTTGAATCAATACGGACGAGTATTGAAAGGAGATACAGGCGAGTATCAAAAGTATAAACACGGACGAGTGCTTGATTCAATACGGACGAGTATTGAGAGAAGATACGGACGAGTATCAAAAAGTTTAAACACGGACGAGTGCTTGATTCAATATGGACGAGTATTGAAAGGAGATACGGACGAGTATCAAAAGTATAAACACGGACGAGTGTTTGATTCAATACGGACGAGTATTGAAAGAAGATACAGGAGGGTATCAAAAGTATAAACATGGACGAGTGTTTGAATCAATACGGACGAGTATTGAAAGAAGATACAGACGAGTATCAAAAAGTTAAACACGGACGAGTGTTTGATTCAATACGGACGAGTATTGAAAGAAGATACAGGCGAGTATCAAAAGGTTAAACATGGACGAGTGTTTGAATCAATACAAACGAGTATTGAAAGAAGATACAGACGAGTATCAAAAATTTAAACACGGACGAGTGTTTGAATAACTGACCCGGGTGGGTGTTTAGGAAACTTGACACATACGAGTGCTTAGGAATGGACACGGACGAGTGTTTGGGAATGGACACGGACGAGTGTTTAGGAATGGACACGGACGAGTGTTTAGGAATGGACACAGACGAGTGTTTAGGGAACCGACTACCAGACAAGAACTGGGTTTAGAACGGCAAAGTGTATTGATTTTGTTTGGCATTGAAAAGGTGAAGGTCACTGATTGGGGATTTTGGGCATGATACCCTTCTGTAGGGGCGTATTGTTGTCCTTGAATAATTCAGGTCTTTTTTGTAAGGTACCTGATCTGGCTTATGCTTTGTATGCATGTTTGAATTTCTTTTGACGCAAAGATCCACTCTGATGGATCAGCTACGCATTTTTGAGGATGCAATGATATGTAATGATAACTATATACAATGCGAAGAAATAAACTTCATGGGGATAAAAGAAGGCTTGCTGGGAGCCATTGCTCATCACTGGGGATGTCAGTATATATCGGCGTTGGAAGCCTGCAGTATTAAAGGTTGTTGGGGATGCTGATAAGAGTATACACTGGGGAGCTCTTGAAGACCAAAGATCGTTGTTGACTTTGCTAAAGATTGAATTGCTGACGAAGCGAGTTTTTAGGTACGCTGCTGAATTCCGAATCGCCGTTGGGAAGAGATAACCTGGCTAGACTTCCAAACATCCTGAACTGTTGAGGGGGTGATAGAAGTGAATATGCCGAAGAATGGATACTGAACACCATGTGGATCTCTCTGAATACATGTCCCAAGTTTACGCACACTGGGGAATTATCTCTTGAATCACTTGGGGATAAGAGATGGGAATGGACACCTACGAGTGCCCCGGTTAAACCCTGTGAATGCCCCGGTTGGGCCTTGAAAATGCCCCGGTTTGGTTCTACGAATGCCCCGGTTTAGCTTTGCGAATGCCCCGGTTCAGCTATGCGAATGCCCCGGTTTAGCTCTGCGAATGCCCCGGTTTAGCTCTGAGAATGCCCCGGTTTAGTTCTGCGAATGCCCCGGTTTAGCTTTACTGGGGATGTTCTTGATTAACTCCACTGAGGATGCACTTGTGTGTGCTGAGTTAAAAGACGATGCTAGATTTTCTGAATTCACTTGGGGAATCAGACCCGAAGTTGCCTGTAGTAGATGGAGGCAGTTTCACGTGCTGGCTAGGCCAGGGTGACTGTTATGATGCTTCCAGCTTGATTCGTTTCATACAACATAATTGGCTTGAGCAACTTTGCAAGTATGGATGAGGAATGCCCTTGTCTCGAGGGTCTCTGAGAAGATCTATGTTGAATAGAAGACCAGAATATTCGTGCCACAATACGATATGAGGTGGCCTGCCCCAATGTCTTGAGCCACGAAATAAACTGCTCTTGATTACAGCTTTCTTGGAGAGATTTGTCAAATCTCGACGTAACTGCCCCAGGTTGAATGAATTCTGAATAGATTTCTCGATGTGATAGCCTCTGATTGATCGAGCTTGAAGAGGTTTACCGACGTGATAACCTCTGATTGATAACTTTTAGGGAATGCCCCAGATTTGGCTGAGCTTGGAGAGATCGATTCTTGACTTGATTGCCCCAGATTGGCAGCTTGGAGAGATCGACTCTCAACTTGATTTCCCCAGATTGGCTGGCTCTGCTAACTTCATCCCTGAATTGTACTCAGATTGTGAAGTACCAAGATGATTTCTCTTGACAGAATCACCGGTCAACATGCTACTGGATAAGTCATTTCTCTTGTGGCAGCTGACTCTTGCTTCAACAGGGTATTCAAGCCTCTCTTTTGTGACAAGATTGAGCTCTTTACCGATTGTTCATTGTGCAAACTTACTTGATGTCAATCAGTTGTTTAGTATGAATAAGAATGTTTATTATGAGAATGACAATTCTAATGCAACACATATGTAAGTCTTGAAGTTTGAAAAAACTTTGAATGAAATGACGTCACAACTTTGTTGTGAACGAGTCACTAGCTATAGAGGAACATTTGCAAATTCCTTTTTTATGAAAGATAATGCAAGCATATGATGCCAACACAGATATTCAAACATACCTCTTAGGAGTCAGTTAAACGCTATCTCGTTGTAGCATGCTTTTGAATTGACCCATGCTTCAGTTAGGACTTTTATAGGTTGTAACGTGGCCTGGTTCACGGTTTTAGAAAAAACGATTTAAGGCTCAAAATTATTTGGTGCCCACCCATTCTCCATGATGTTCTCAATTCCTACATTCAGTTAACCTGATATAAGCATTCATCTCTCGAGAAGAGTTTGCAATGTTTGAGGAACCACAGTGGTTTCTTGGACACGACAGTCACTAACTTCTTTGCCTTTGGTGTCTGATCAAACGACTTTGTTCTTTGATGAGGATTTTCGTTGGTAATCCTTTTCTCGCCTTTTAGGCTTTTCAATTTCTTCTTGCTTTCCCTAATTTTTTCCTGGACAAATTCTTTTGAATTTCGATTTGGAAGTCCAGCGGGATGCCCCAATTTTTTTGCCTAAGCGACTTGTTTTCAAGTTTTGACTTAGAGGGGATTTTTGTTTCTTTCTTATTCATATTTTTCATTTTGAACAAGTCGTTGATCTTTGCGTTGTTTTGATTTGTTGGAAGTGATCGTGACTGCCTGAGTCTTTAGTCGATGATGGATAACCATTATAGTATCGTCATTTGTTGACCTCCTGATGTGCGAGAGATACCCATTGGGATATAGTCAATAGACGCACATTGTTGTTAGATGAGGGTTAGGTTTTGACTTTCCTCAACCTTTTGATGGATAATCATTGTTGTATCCTTGGATGCACACTCTTGATGAGTTCTGAATGCTTGATCAGATTAGCTGAACACTACCCGCCCCAAGGTTAAAATGAGGGTTTTTTCTGAACAGAAAGGAAACTCCTACTTCGAAGGCTCAGAGGGGTTGGCGATGGTCTATCTCCCTTATATCTCCAGTGTTTAGGGATTGAAACAAGGCATGTACATCGTCAGCAGGGTCTTACTCAAAAGCGTACCAACCAAAGATTTTTGCATTTTCAGATTGTCATCATCCTCCTTTGAATCTTTACCTAAGCATAAGACTAGGAAATCTGGCATCAATATGCAAGTAAAACATTTAAAGAGTGATAACAAATGGATGAGTAAAAATGAAAGGAACACTTCAAGACAAGCATACCTATTGTATTAAGATTTTCGTTCAAAAATAGACAAGTTTCTATATACAAGCAATGTTTAAACAAACAAGCAAGAATGCAAATGAAAATGCATTAAAGAAACCAATGATTGCCACTGTTGAGGAGACTTGACTCCGTATGGACTTGCTGATTCTGACGACTTTATGTAGTCTTGAAGCTCGAGTGTGCGAGAGAATCCCCTTTCAGGCTTGATGTGAACACAACAGTCTCTGAATTGATCCAGTCTTGGACATTGTCTCTGGATGACATACCATCTTCGATCGATTGGCCAAGTGCCCCAGTATAATATGCATCACCAAGCATATCATGTCTTAAAGAAATAATAGACATCATCATCAGAGTTTCCATGACCTGGCTTATCTGGCTCTTTAATCCATTATCTTCCTGCTTGAAGAAGTTTCTGACTATGAGCCAAAGCTTGCATGTACCCCTCAGAGTTATTCCATCATCGATCTTTGAGCATGTGTGGAGAGAAATCAGGTTGAACCTTTGAAGAGAACCCCAGGTCTGAATAAGAATCCCCAATCTCTGAGTACCTGCTATGAATGCATGAATATGCATGGGGTGTATGAATGAATGCCATGTCATGTTTTGTCATTTCCAAGGAATTTGCGTGCTTTGATTTTGTTTTTGCGCAAGTAAGGGATGGAAGAATTTTGGCACAAGACTTGCAAATATGATTCCTTGAAAATGACAGAACATGTATGTTAAGCATGCAGTTAGCCATGTTATGTATGCAAAGGCATGAGATCAAAGAGGATCATGGTTCCATCATTCCTGAATAAGGTTGCTGCACTGCTCTGGATCACGTGAGTATCATCAGATTAGAGGTCCGACATAACTTCTGCATATATAAGAACCAAGTACCCTGTGGATCTCCCATTGTCCGGGATCAACGCTTCTGGAACATCGGATACTGTTGAGAATTTCTGAACATGCTGGGGATACCAAGATTGAAGGCTTGAATGAACCTCCAGGTAAACAAGTCAGGAACTCAGAAAATAAATCTGAGAACCGTACGGTCACCAACAAGATATAGCATCTGCATCAAGTCATAACATAAATCCAGAATACAGCCATTAGAACCAATAGCCACTGTCTAAGCATAGTTACCATTTGAATGTGAGTAACCATTTGCACATAGTCACCATCTGTACCTGTAAGAGAAATTCCCTCCCCACTCACGGGTGAAAACTAGGTCAGGGTAAGATAATGGTAACTCGAAAATCACGGGATCGCCTGAAAGTTCTATGGGCTTGCCCACAGACGTGGGTGCCGATAGTAATTCATTTGAACCTCATTCGAGCGTGGTATATGACATGACTGCACTAATCGGACCACGTCCTATAGCCGTCATGCCCCCACTCTATTCCTAGGTGTCCTAGTGCACTCTGGCCTGGGTACTGGGCCTTTTACCTCAATAGTGACATCCCAACCCAACATAGAGAACAAAGTTCAGCATAATAGATAACAGATATGGAAAGCCATAAAATGCAATGCAAACATGTACAAATGAGTAAACTGAAAGCATAAAAATAAACACCCTAAGGAAAGAAAACAAGAGCTAGGAGCGACTCCGAGATGGACCAGCATTTGGTCGACCTAAGTCCCCAGTGAAGTCGCGCAGCTGAAACAACCGGCTGAAAATCATCAAACAATGAAGTCGCCATCGAACGTCTTTTATCCCACATGTAGGGAAAGGTAAACATCGAGAAAACCTGAGGAAGGAAGAAGTCACGATCTTGCGACTGAGAGATCGGGTAAGAGAGTCTGTTACGTGAGGGGATGGTATTAGCACCCCACACGCCCGTAGTACTCTACGGTATCCACTCTTGTTATCTATCTTATGAGTGTGTTTAATCTATGCTTACTGTTTACTATACTACTGGAGGGAAAATGCATGCAAAAATAAAAGAGAAAAGAATGTAGGGAAAATGAAATTGTTGTGCTCGTTCAGGCCCTACCCCGATGCCTATGTATCCCTTTTAAGGAATCAGAGCCGTCGTAGTTCGGCTTATATGTTTCTGTTTGTTTGTATTTTTTACTGAACATTATTAATTTTGCCTTCTGCCGCAACTCGACCGTTGGAGACTTACGCGTCAGCACAAAAGTGAATTAACATGCTCTCTTGAAAAGTTTGGAAAGAAATGTGCCTGGACGCACGAAAGTTTGAATTTGTTTGTTTTTGAATGAACGGTAGTAATTTTGCCTTCTGCCGCAACTCGACCTTTGGAGATTTATGCGTCAGCACAGAAGTGAATTAACACGCTCTTTTGAAAAGTGTTTGAAAGGAAGGGCCCGAAGGCAAAAAGAGTTTGTATTGGTTGGTATTTTTGCTTGTAGATAATAGCTAGTTGATCTCAAGAGAGAGATTTTAGCCATGTCTCTACTTATTCATGAAATGAGTCTTTGAGACTTGAACCACACCAAAGCTTAGAATAAGAAATCAATAAGGTCAAGAAGAGACCCGCTTATCGTCTCACATACTTAACGAAGGTATGATTCTTGTCAGTAGATTTTTTGTATTTTTGAAGTTTATGAGAAAAAGAAGTTTTTGTTTTTAAATGCATATGCGAAAAGAAAAAAAAGAAAAGTCATAGGGAGACTAACCTATTTTCTAAACCTAAAGTCATCATACCATGCAATCTATGGGAAGTGATAAATGTGGGGTGAGAGTGGAAATAAAATATACCAAACGAGTACTAGCTCGTAGAGCAAAGTAAAAAGCAAGGAAACTCGATGATCTCACGAGCTGCTAGCATCAACAAAGAAAAGAATTAGAAATCCAATGCTCGGAATAAGTGTTGAAGCATCATCGATGTGAAAATAAATCACAATCGAAATTTCAAGCGTATCCGCATACCGCATAATAAACCTGCATAAGATTTAAATCTCAACAAACAAAGGTGAATCATGAATTTCGAATAATCGGATAACCACGAATTAATTCCTAAAAATCAAAATAAGAAAAAAAATATAACAAATTTTACTGATTTTTATTATTTTTATTTTGTGAAGAAAATTAAAACAAGTCTAAGCTATAATCAAAATTATTCAAAAGAAATTGCAACTAGTAAGAAACAACCCAGGGGGTGCAATATGGGAACATGAGATATGATCTAGCAAACAGGCGCTGAAGGCCCATCAATATAGTCCAAACAATTATTTATGTCTCACCAACATCAAAAATGCAACAAAAAAAATTGCATATTGGACTACATTTTGGGTGAGTTTCGGTCCACTTACTTCACAAACAAATCACTAATAGCCTCCCTATTATTCATATTACGTTTTTATTGATTATAACAAAAAAACAATCAAATAATTTTTTTTAGGGAATTAGGTTAAGTTTGGGTGACGGTTCAAATCTTCGAACACAGACTCCCTTTGTTTCTGACTCTCAATGGCGCGTCATCCCCAATCGTCCTGTTCTCTGATCCCTCAACACCAATGGTGCCGCAACCTCCTTCTCAGACGATTCATTTTGCCATCATAAGACAGCCCAACACCACCACAACTCCTCTCTCTTTCATCGGTTCAACTCCCTTCTTCATAAACTTCACACCGAATCGCGAATAGAGAAAATATGGTATAGTGAAATTGATGAAGAAATAGAGAGAAGTTGAGATTTACCGGCCAGGGAATGTCCGAAGCTTTTTCGTGATGACGAAGATGACGAGAAGCCAAGGAAGAAACTCTCAGGTATGCTTTTTTCTTCCGATTATGCTTCTTCAAATTCCCCCGAACCATGCCGACGTGTCACTCTTCATCTCGCTTTGAGTCTCACCGCATAAATCTAAACAACCATGAAGTCGGACCGCAACCCCAGTGATGCAATCGAGGAAACCAGGTAATTCTTTTGGTTCTAATTTGTTTTCTCTTCTTATTCTTCTTCTCGCTGATTTTTTAGTTCATGGTTTTGTTGTAGATTGCATTGTAGAAAGACGCTGATGTGTTTTGTGATGCAGTGACGAAGTCAGTGCGAGGAAGATGGTGAATCGATGCATAGAGGATTTGCGGAAGCCATAATGGTGATGGTGAAGTGCTCAAAGATTGAATTTTTGTTGAAGAGGATCAAGAAGATTGAGATGGAGGTGCAGATTCTGTAATTGATAAAGAATAAAGATTGAAAGTGATACATGTTGAGATTGTTGTTTCAGTCGTTCTTGCTCAACCTTATGAACATGTTTTTTTTTTGCAGTTTGATGAAGATTGAAGAATCAAATGTGCATGATATTGCTTGCAGGCTGTGCTATGCGGTTTGAACTGATACCGAGAATTGTTGCATTGATGATGAAGAGTTGTGATGAAGATTTAGATGCGATTCTGTTGGTGCGTTGAAGATGAAAACAGGTTGAGAGAAAGATTCAATTATAGAAATTTTCGACGAAGATTGTTAACAAAGGAGTTTCAGATATCAATAATGAAGGTGGAAAAGGGAATTGGTGTTGGTGATTGAAGGTTGAAGATGAAGAAGAAAGATGAAGATTGTTGAGAGAGCTTATTAGAGGTTTTTTTGGTGATTTTCTCATAGTGAATCAGTTATGGAGAGAGAACTGCCAGGTAAATTATGTTTTTGTATTTTCTCTTATTGAATAATTGTAATGAATCCTCTCCCCTGAGATATCTCCCTGTTATCTCTGTTGAAAAGTTTTTTTTTTTAGGAGCTACTGAGCTGGAGTTCTATTATGACCGTTAGTTGGATAATTAGTTAGGAGGTTATTGAAATTCTGTTAGGATGTTAAGATACAATTGGTTATGGTTTTGAAAGCTGTTAGAGGTTAGTTAAGTTAGTTACATGGTTGTTACAGTTAGTTATAGAATTGGTTAGATTCAGTTAGGAAAGTTAGTAATTCTGTTAGAAGTTATGCAGTGTTGTTTAGTTGGGTTAAAAGGAGTTAGTTATAGAATTGGTTAGGAGCTTAGAAACTGTTAGAGTTAGTTAGAAAATTCAGTTAGAAAATTTTGGTTAGAAATTTGCTATGGTTACAAGTTAGTTGTATTTTCTTCAAGTGAAAATTCTTTCCATTCGAAAAAATGCATCAGCTGCACTTGAATTTGCAAGAGTTGGTATTTCAACCTTAATAATACTCTCGATTTGAACTTCTCGAGACTTAAACTTGAACTGTTGTTGAGCATCATAATCTCTTTTTGATTTAGCATCATCTTTCCTTTTCATCCAAAGGCCGGAAAACTCGTCAAAGATTTTTTGCAAAAGCATATAAGATTTATAATCACTTATTTTTGCATTTGCTGTAGGATATGCAATTTGAACAAGAATGTTCCAGTATCAAGCCTGTATGACTGATGCAATTCTAACCCAACATACTCGACAAAAATGAACTTGCATGAAGCAGCCCGGGGGAAGCGCATGAGTATATATAACCAGGTTGATGTTCTCATGCTCAAAATTTCTCAAACATTCTTTTTCTAAATTGCTTTGACAGAACCAGTGATAACCCAAATTTCATCTCATACACAACAACTTGAATCGGTTGAATAATGTCATCACATGCTGAATACTCATCCCTCAACCGATTAATGAAACACATTGTTGTTTCCTGCCAACGGTGATTGCTGTCAATAACTTTCCTGCTAAATACCCGCACTCTTTCCAAATTTCATGATTCAAGTTAGAGTTTAATGAATCGAACTGTTGCGTTTTCTGTGTTTGTTTTTGTTATGATATATGCAGGGTAGTTCTTTCTGTTTATACAGGGCATTAACGAAGGAACAATGGTAGCACATGGGCGTAATTTGTGGTTTTGACATGAAGTCCAACATTTGGTTATTTGTGGATGCAGGTAATATTGGCAACTAGCAGCATACTGGACAAGAAGAATCTGCCCGTTTTGAAATACGGGAACAATGGAAATAATGATTGCATATGGTTGTAAGAATTCAACTTGCGTCTTGATCTAATCGATCAAGGTAAACTGGACATGTTGGTTGTTCGGTTGAAGGGTCATGAAGATTGAAGAATATATGAAGATGGCGAACTTTGGCATGGCATAGACTTGGAAGTTTACTCATGGAATTTTAGCACCTTTAGGACTAAAGAAATTGGTTCAAGTGTATTTTGTAACAGTTTTTTTTTGTAGAATATTGGTGTAATGGGATTGTAATGATTTTATGATTAACGTTTGGTTTTGGATGAACTTGAAATTTATAGTGTGAATTATTAATGACTTTGAGCTTGAAATGTCGGGTGATGGATTTTTTTGGACGGAGTTTAAATGACAAAGTCTTGAAAAAATGCTTGAAGACATGAAAGCATCAAATTTTCTTGTGGGATGTTGTTACAATTGAATGAAATTGAATGGAATTGGATAGTATTTTCTTGAATAAATGTTTGAACGCATTGTGAACTTGAATCTGGAATAACGATGAACATCTTTGTAATGTGGATGAACTCCGACTTGAAATAATACCTTGCAGTCTGTATTTTACCTTCCAAGAAACTCATACGACCAATACTTAAGGCTCTTTGCCAATTTTAATCCAATCAAACACTTTCGAACATCTTGAACTCAAATCAAACTTCAAATCCAAATCACACTTGCATTCTCAATGAACTCCTAACTTCACTCTTGAATGACAAATAATTTGAATAGCCAATGAGATCTTGATCCTAAAAATTCACAACCTCGCCCTTTTGCATCATGCCTCATCCTACGATTCAATCCACAAGTCTCTTATCTCGACGAGGTCCTTCTCTAATTGACGACCTTTAATCATCAAAGATGTACACAAATGATAATGAAAGAACATGATCGAGATTAACATGAAACCTTATTTCCCCTGATCTTCAATTACTTGAACATTTATCGATGAATAGAAACCCTGATTTTTAATGAAATCTTCCTTTTCTGAACCAATATTTCTTTTCCTTTACCATACTATTCTTCAAATGCAACTCGAATTCCCAACACATATTAGATGAAAATTCAAGGGAGACCTTGGCCCCAAAGTTAATTGTTCAAAGCTTACTTTAACCGAAGTCAACAGATCTTATCCTCGTATCTTTGAACTTGGCCCATGATTATGCATCTCAAGGTCTCATAAGAGCTTGTAAGCCCATCAACCAGGTATGCCATGTTGAACAAAACCCTGCCTTGAATGCCTTGAACCTTTAATTACCTTGCATGAATTCTTCCCTGAGAAACCCACTTCAATCCCAACCTACTAGCATTGCACATAACAAATGACAATGATGAGGACAATGATTGCCTTGGTTAAGGAGAAATCTATGAATTCATATCTTAGGTCATGAACCACGCTTCACAATTCAATCCCCAGCCCTTAGCGATCGGTTATTTCAACTTGAAATTAGCGTCATAAGGAACAATCTTACAGAGGGATGATAAAGTCTGAATCACAGAAGAATTCCCTTGACGTGAAACCTAGTTGCACAAATGAAAACCCCAGCACTTGCCAAGACTGGATAAAAGCAATTATATCTTGAAGAGAAAGAAATCATGTTAACCACACCTCACAATCTTAATTCCCCGTTTAGATGCACAGAGAAATATCCGGATAAAACATCTTTGAACCATGATTCAACAAAATCTAAATTGATTAACTGAGGAGTAGATGAATGTCATGTCACAGTCATTAATCCTAATCAAATGACAAGCATACTTATAGGAAAGGATGCCATGCTTCAAAGTCCATATATGCTAGGTCACGTCCTAGAGTTCTTGACCAGAATGACCTACAACCAGTTGTTCATCAAAAGATATTAGCCCAGTAACTTGGTGGAGAAGAGGTCCAGAAATGAGCCTAAAAAAACCTAATTCCAAAGCTTGCTGCATGAATAAGAAATCATCCTTTATTGGATACGAGCGCCTTAACCACTGTGAAACCCTAGTATCGCACAACCACTGAACTTTGAACCTCAGAGCTATATTGAATGAAATGTATACCATGTTAGTAACCTAATGAAATAGATGCAGATGAATGCAAAAGTCTAAGCCAAAAAGTGCAATTAGGAGGGCAAATTTTGGGGTGCAACAGCTGCCCCTATTTAATCGCCTTCAATCCTGAAGGTGAGATTGGCGTCAGCCTTTCGAACTTTCAGGGTGGAAGAAGATTAAATACTAAAAAAACCCGAAAATTTGTGCTCCGAAGCCAGTCAAGTATTATTATATCTTTGGTTTTTCTGTATCTTCTGTATATTTTTTTTGGTAAAAAGGATTATCAGGGTTAGATGTATGTTTAACCAGAGTTTGACACACCAAAGGATAACTTGGTTATCGAGGAACTTCTGTTGGGATTTAGTAACAAACACCTGTAAGAAAGATATCAAAAGATATATGCCTGAAGTCTGTAGTAGACATACGAAAAAAAGTATCAGAGACACATATCCGGGGTTGGTAGCGGATATACAAGAAAGAGACATCAAAAATACATATCCTTGGTCGGTATTGGACACATAAGAAAGAGATAGAAAAGATACATATCCGTGGTCGGTATCGGATACGTAAGAAAGAGATAGAAAAGATACATATTCGTGGTCGGTATCGGATATGCACAAAAGAGTCATCCAAGATACATATCTGTGGTCGGTATCGGATACGCACAAAAGAGACATCAAGATACATATCTGTGGTCGGTATCGGATACGCACAAAAGAGACATCAAGATACATATCCGTGGTCGGTATCGGATACGTACGGAAGAGACAGACTGAAGAAAGCCCTTACAAAGATGTCAAGAACACATGTCTAGGATTGGTAGCAGACATATGAAACAGGTATCAAAAATACATATCCGTGGTCGGTATCGGATATGTAAGAAAGAGACAGATACATATCCGTGGTCGGTATCGGATACGCACAAAAGAGTCATCAAAGATACATATCCGTGGTCGGTATCGGATACGCACAAAAGATAACAAAGATACAAGAATATATGTCTGGGGTTGGTAGCAAACATATAAAACAGGTATCAAAAATACATATCCGTGGTCGGTATCGGATACGTAAGGAAGAGACATCAGAGATACAAGAATATATGTCTGGGTTTGGTAGCAAACATATAAAACAGGTATCAAAAATACATATCCGTGGTCGGTATCGGATACGTAAGGAAGAGACATCAAAGATACAAGAATATATGTCTGGGGTTGGTAGCAAACATATAAAACAGGTATCAAAAATACATATCCGTGGTCGGTATCGGATACGTAAGAAAGAGATATCAAGAATACATATCCGTGGTCGGTATCGGATACGTAAGAAAGAGATATCAAGAATACATATCCGTGGTCGGTATCGGATACGTAAGAAGACATCAAAGATACAAGAACATATGTCTGGGGTTGGTAGCAGACATATAAAGCAAGTATCAAAAATACATATCCGTGGTCGGTATCGGATATGTAAGAAAGAGACAGACCGAAGAAAGCTCTTGCAAAGAGACACCAATCGAAGGTGAACTTACTGAAGGAAGAGACCAAGCAAATGAGACTCTTGACAAATGATACCAATTGACGATGGATTTTAACAAATGATACCAGCCAAAGCGGGTTTTTTAGAAAGATACCAGCCGAAGCGGGATTTTGAAAGATACCAGCCGAAGCGGGATTTTGAAAGATACCAGCCAAAGCGGGATTTTAGGATAAAGAAACCAGCCGAAGGGGAAATCTTCATCCAGGAATACTATGCCGAAGGTAGATTCCTAAGAAAAGAACGTCGGTCGAAGGAGAACTTACAACTGTAAAGAGACCAGCCGAAGGGGACTCTCAACAGATGATACCAGCCGAAGGTGGATTTTAAAGGATGCCAGCCGAAGGTGGACTTTAAAGGGTGCCAGCCGAAGGTGGACTTTAGGATAAAGAAACCAGCCGAAGGGGAATCTTCAGCAGGAATACTATGTCGAAGGTAGATTCCTAAGAAAAGAACGTCGGTCGAAGGCGAACTTATAACTGTAAAGAGACCAGCCGAAGGGGACTCTCAACAAATGATACCAGCCGAAGGTGGATTTTAAAGGATTCCAGCCGAAGGTGGACTTTAGGATAAAGAAACCAGCCGAAGGGGAATCTTCAACCAGGAATACTATGCCGAAGGTAGATTCCTAAGAAAAGAACGCTGGTTGAAGGCGAACTTACAACTGTAAAGAGACCAGCCGAAGGGGGCTCTCAACAAATGATACCAGGCGAAGGTGGATTTTAAAGGATGCCAGCCGAAGGTGGACTTTAGGATAAAGAAACCAGCCGAAGGGGAATCTTCAACCAGGAATACTATGCCGAAGGTAGATTCCTAAGAAAAGAACGCCGGTCGAAGGCGAACTTACAACTGTAAAGAGACCAGCCGAAGAGGACTCTCAACAAATGATACCAGCCGAAGGTGGATTTTAAAGGATGCCAGCCGAAGGTGGACTTTAGGATAAAGAAACCAGCCGAAGGGGAATCTTCATCAAGGAATACTATGCCGAAGGTAGATTCCTAAGAAAAGAACGTCGGTCGAAGGCAAACTTACAACTGTAAAGAGACCAGCCAAAGGGGAATCTTCATCAAGGAATACTATGCCGAAGGTAGATTACTAAGAAAAGAACGCCGGTCGAAGGCGAACTTACAACTGTAAAGAGACCAGCCGAAGGGGACTCTCAACAAATGATAAAGGTATGTATATCTGGTCAGAGTTAGATACACAAGAGAGAAGTTGATCATTAAGAAACACATGTTTAGAATTGCTAGCTAACACAGGAACGAGACTAACCGAGAAAAGCCCAAAAAAGGGCGCATTCGCCTAAACAAGGGCGCCAGACAACTGGACTTTGAAGAGACATTGAAAGACTCTTAATCATAAAAAGTTAGCTAGGCTAACGAAAGGAGGACCCGACTGACGCGGATAAACCAAAACAAGGAACCGACTAAGCAGGACCTTCAAAGAGCACCGATCGAAGGTGAACTCTGCAAGAGAAAGGGACTGGTCAAAGCAGACTCTGACAAAGATTTCCAAAACACACAGGGCTTTTGATAAGTTGCAAATACGCAAGGACTATAAAAATCCCTCAGGCCAAAGGCGGGGTGTTAATTCTTCAAGAGTGGCAATTGTTTGAATTACCACACACCAAGTATGGATACTCAAACACTTGAGAAGCAAGAAAGGTTATGAGACAACTCTTACTCATACTCTAACGACAAAGCAAACGCGGGTAAAATAACCAAAGGCTTACAAAGGAAAGCGCAAACCACAAAGTTACTGGGGAAATGGAGAAATACCAAAGACCCGACTGGTGGTGAATCCAAACACACTCTGCTGGGGAAACCTAATAGAATTACCCTAGGCTTCTTGTGGAGGTAAATCAGATCTGAGCGCATAACAATCTGGTTGCCACAGGTGGGAACAACTGGCTTATACTCATGCATGTTTGAATTTTTTTTTAGCGTAATGCTCCATATAATAGAAATGCTACGCGTTTTAGTAGATGCAATGTAATGATGCAAGTTTAGTAATGCATTATGAAAACATATCAATAATCGGCTGCTGAGAAGTCAGTGAACTTTCGAACGATTGTTCTGGCATATCTGATCTTCTGTAGAGAAAAGGCAATTTGTACTTCAATGGGGAACTGAGATTCGGAACTGTCAACCCCTAAATATCGATATCACTGGGGAAATAACTTCCTGGGAAGAATACTACAAAAATGAAATTGTAGTTCAGAGAAAAAATTGAATTCTGATCAAACTCCCTACTTCACGGGGAATGAATTTCTTATCCTCTACTGGAAAGAGGAAAATTTTTGCTGGGAATAGAAACTTCTGGCATAGGAATCCTTTGACAAAGATGACTTCTATTGGGGGAGTATAGAAATTCTTAAATAAAAAGAATTCTACTCAGACCATGCTGGGGATAACATTGATGGGAAGTAAAAGATTCTCACTTGGGGGAGAAACCACATCCCGAGATAGAAGCTCCATTGGGGATACCTCAATAAAATCTCCTACCACTGGTAACGAAAGAGTTATGACTGGAATTCTTCATGTACACCTCACCAGAGAGAAAGGACACTTGCTCCATTAGGGAAAGAAGAATAGTTCCACTGGGGAAATTGGATCTCATTATACGAACATCCTCACGTTAGTCACATACAGACCCTTCTTGATTCATTTGCTGGTATGCCTCTTGTCACGCAAGACCAACAAGTATTTGCAAAACAGAAACTGGGGCGACATGCCCCTGTTTGGAATGAAAAACCTTACTGAAGAATATACAACTTGAACAACCAATCACTGGGTGAAAACCGTGATGCAAGATTGCTACTTCAACATGCCGACTCCAAGGAGGAATGCCACTAAAAAATGGACTTTAGAGGAGATGCTGCAAAAATAAATTGCAGTCCGATGAAAAGGGGTCAACCAGACTTTAAACAACTTCTATATTTCCAGGGAGAAAGGACATTCTCCTACTGCAGGGAAACGAGGATGCTTCACTGGGGAGAACAAATCTCAAAAGAGGAACCCCTTGGTAGATAGGTCTATGTCAAGTAGCAGTAAGTATTTTACTAGGAGCAGGCACCCTTCTAGGGAGGAATATTCCCCTCACGTCTTGTACGTGTAAACAATCTTCAAATGATCTTTGCGTTACTGCTCATATCCTGCTGAGGATAACAATCCAAACTTCAACTGGGGATAATGACCTTAACTTAGGACAAAGGGTATCAGTAAATGGTCTTGAGTCTCTGATAAGTTGAAGATGACAATCTTAACTTCTCAGCATGATTTTCAAATTCATAGGTCGTTTAGCCTATACATGGATGTGATCTGATCAACCACTCAAGAAGAGAGAAAGCCCTTACATGAATTCTTGCCCCAGTCTGTAAGGATTTTGCAGAAAATTGCCTCGAGAGGACTTTTTGAGATTTACACCACCAAGATAGACTGCCCCAGTGTTATGAACTTCAGAATACTGCCCATGGCTGACCAAAGTTGGAAATAACTTCAACAATGCTTGATTGAATTCTCGTGCATCTCTGAATTCTGAAAAGATTCTCCCCTAATCAACAAATTCTTAGAGAGATTTATCAAATCTCGACATAACTGCCCCAGTTTGACTGCCCTTTGAGGGATGAAATCCCGACTTGAATGCCTCAAATTGGCTGAATACCTACTCGATGGAGTACTTGACATGCTTTCCCCTGCTCAACAGAGTCTTGACAGATCTTTTCCTTGTCCCATTCTCACGGAGAGATGAAAGCTTGAGGATTTCTTTGAAGACAACATAACCTTAGGGTAGTTGGATCATATCTTGAAAGTACGTTATTTCACAACCATACTTCTCGACTTGAACTGCTTCTTTCTCGAGAAAATACTTGAAGCAATATGTCCCTTGGGACCAACTGAAAGTAATGCACCACTGCTTATCAGAAACTTTGGGCGACCAACTTTTACAATCTACTTCAGATCATTTCTCAGACTGGTATTCTTTTACTCGACGGAGTCGATAGAAGATTTGCCCCAGGTTAAGACCATTCCCACAAATGATTTACCTTTAAACGGTGTCCTGGAGTAATTTGTCGTTGGAGATGATCAAATTTTCATCTGATGCTCATTATGCAAACTTACTCGATGTTTAAGCACTTGCTCATATGCAAAGAATGTTTTTTATAAGAATGATAATTGTAATGCAAAGCTCATGTTTGTCTTGAAGTTTTAAACCTTGTATTAAAAATACATTGAAATATCAAAAAAATTGTACAAAAGATAGTAAAAAGATGGAGTGATACCAACTCAAAAGTTTTTGCAAGCCTCCCTAGGAGTCAGATTACCGTATTTCTTGTTACAGTGTGCTTTCGAATTAACCCTTGCTTCAGTTAGGACTTTTTAGGGTTGTAACGTGGCCTGGTTCATGGTTTTAGAAAAAATGGATTTAAGGCTCAAAATATTTGGTGCCCACCCATTCTCCATGATGTTCTCCAATCCTAAATTCAGTTAAACTAATACGAGCACTCATCCCTCAAAAGAGTTTACCATGGTTGAGGAGGATATGACAGTCACTCACCCTTTCATTCTTGGTATTTTGATCACACGACTTTATTTTTTTGTGGAGAATATTTATTTGGTAATCCCCTTTTTCTCTTTTCACGCTTTTCGCTTTCTTTTTGTATTCCCTAAATTTTGCCTGGACAAATTCCTCTTGAATTTGATTTTGAAGTCCAGTGGGATACCCTGACTTTTGCCTAAGCGACTTGTTTTCCAAGTTTTGACTTAGCAAGGCTTTTTGTCTCTTTCTTTTACTATTTCTTTTGAACTAGTCGTGTGATTTCGAGTCATTCTTTGGCTTGCTGAAAAAGATGTGACTGACTTGCTGTTTGGTTGACGAGAAATAGCCATTATGGTATCGTCACCTTTTGACCTTTCAATGTGCGAGAGATATCTATTGGGATATCATTATCATTGATGCACGCTGCTGATATATGAAAGTTATCCATTGTGGTTTTGTTCTTTCTCAACCTTCTGAAGGATAACCTTTATTGTATCCTTAGGTGCGCACTCTTGGTGAGTTCTGAACGCTCGATTAGATCAACTGAAGTCTACCCTGCCCCGGGTTAAATGTGAGGGTTTTTCTGAAAAGAAAAGAAACTCCTACTTCAAGGCTCAAAGGGGTTGACGGGGGTCTATCTCCCTTATATCTCCGGTGTTTGGGAATTCGAAACAAGGCTTGTACATCGTCAGCAGGGTCCTATTCAAAAGCGCACTGTTTGAAATTTTGGCATATTACTCATCATCCTCCATCCGGAGGTTATTTTCTTTATTTAACACGAGTTAAGTATCAAAAATTCAAAGAAAAAAATTCATGAGTGAATACGAATGGACTAATTCAAAACAAACATACTCAATGCATTATGATTAATATTCAATAATAAGCAAGTTTCGCATATAAGAAAGTACTGAACCAAGACAAGAAAGATTACGAATGAGAATGAAAATGTAATTTGAAAATGCCATGTTGAGGAGACTAGTCTCCGTATGGACTTGTTGCTTCAGACGATGGTCCTCCAGTCTTAACATTCACTGGGTCGACGGAGACTTCAAATATGTCTGGCTAGCCTGAAATTAATAGCCTTTGCATCCAGCAAGTCTTGCATATTTTATTTGAAAGCCCAATAATCTTCAATGGAATGGCCTATTGCCCCAGTATAGTAATCACATCAAGTTCCTTCACCATGTGTGATGAGGACCTTATCAAGTGAACTTGCATAAATTGCATCACAAAGTATCTTCTATCATAGAGAAGAAATGCCAACCATCTTCTATCACACAGAAGAGAAATCCAGCCACTGAATTCCTGAGCGTCTCCTATTACACAAAAGAAGCGACGTCTTCTATTACATAGAAGCAACATCCAACAACCATACCAAAGAATCTTCTACTACATAGAAGAAAGGAAGCTTCATCTCTTACTTCACAAGAGAGAAGTTTTAGCAACCGAATCACGAAGAATCTCCTACTTCACAAAAGAGCCTCCGTCTTGTACTACACAGAAGCAAAATTCAGAAACTGTAACAAAGAATCTTCTACTACACAGAAGAAAGTAAACTTCATCTCCTACTTCACAAGAGAGAAGTTTTAGCAACCGAATTACGGAGAATCTCCTACTTCACAAAATAGTCTCCGTCCTCTACTACACAGAAGCAAAATTCAGAAACTGTAACAAAGAATCTTTCTACTACATAGAAGAAACTAAACTCTGAATATAGCATTTGACCTTTAAGGTGTTTTTCTTCTACACAACAGCAGATATCAAAGAACTCTTATACTTCTTCATCACATAAGCATCACCCCATCTTATACTTACACATAAGAAGCATCCAATTGAGGAAAAAGAGTCTGAAATGGTTTTCCAAACATGGACTGAACCATGGAAAAGAAACCAAACAAGTACCAAACTTCATGCTTCAACCCCTTGCAGTATTCAATATCTTGACTAAATGCCCCAGAACGGGAGACACATCAAGCATTTGTATCAAAATCAGGAGAGAAATTTGTTGGAGGATGGTTAAAAGTGCAAAGCTTAATCAACTGAGCTTCCAACATACGAGGAAGTAACTGGATACAAGGCATTGAGATTGTATCAACCTGCTTCTCAAGCTTTCCATGTCTTTGCTGGTAAGTTTTACCCCATGGGTTCACTTGGAAACCAGAAACTAGCTGCTAGCAAGAAAATCCGAGAATACGAAGCTCTGGGTGAGACCCACATAATATCTCATGATTTGAGAAAGAGAAAAAAAAGTCCCATAGGCTGGGGATGAATGATAACTCATGTTGCAACAACATATACGAGATCACTTTTCTTTGCCGACGTTGTCTTCAAAAATTCTATACCCGACTCAACCGAGTCTTCAATTGGCTATCTTTTCTCCTTGAGGATTTCTAACTACAGGCCATTGTTTGCATATCCCCAATAAATAGCCCCCTCCAATTCTTTTTATCTCATCCAATTCCTCACAAGGTTGTTTCATAACTTGAATCTGATCATGAAGCAGTGAGACGTCAAGATTATCAGTTCTTGAAAAGAGAATACTGAATCTGAATAAGGGTTCCCCATTCCGAGTACCTTCTGAGTACCCTCTATGGATGCATGAAGATGCATGGGGTGAGTGAGAAAATTCTCCCTCTGATATGATTTGGACACTACGGTCTCTGGATTGATCTCGTCTTAGGCCTTGTCTCTGGATGACGTACTCTCTTTAATCGAATGATCAATTGCCCCAGAATAATATGCCTAGAAGATTCTTTCAGGAGAACAACTGAATGCCTTTTCAAGTGAAAACTGCATCATCATGCATACTACGCCACAAAAAACTAATACAGTTTGTCTTCTATCAAAACATAAGAGACATCCACCTGGTGATAAAGAATGTGGCAATTGGCCAAAAAGGAATTTGGACCTTTGGAAGAGACGCCAAACATGTGATGGGCTTTATATTTCAACCCTTTTGTAGTCTTCAATATCAAAACCGGGTACCCCAGAATAGGAAGTGTATCTAGCATACAGAAGAGACGTTTGTGGGAGGAAGTCCTCAAAGATCAGAGCTGGGAAGAACTGGGAATAATATGATGTAATGCATTGGGCTCGCATTTAGCATGCTCATCAGGGTTCTTGTGTCCTGGCTTAAAAGCTTTGCCCCCTGGATTTACTTGGGGAATAAAGACTGGCTCTTGTTGAACAAATTAGGGAACACAAAGTTATGGAGGATGCCCCTGATTAAAAAGTCTGATGCCCCGGTGTGGCAACCATATCTGATGTTGGTCAAAAAGAACGAAGCACTGATATAAGATCACATAGTAAATGGGAACCATCTCCTGGTAAGATGTTCTCAGGATTGCGTAGCACTCCATGGTTGGAAGCAATTCCCAAAAGAGGATGAGGAAACAAGAGAACCCGTTGCGGCAGTAACTTTATTGATCATCCTCATAGCTTTCGTGACCTGGATCGTCTGAGTTTTCAATAAAATATCTTCCTGTTCGAAGAAATTTCTGACCACGGGCCAAAGCTTGCTTATATACCCGGAGTTATTCCATAACTGATCCCTAAACATGTGGCGCAAGAAATCAAATTGAACCTCCGAGGAGAGCACCATGTCTGAATAAGAATCCCCAATCTTCGAGTACCTGTTATGGATGCATGAATATACATGGAGTGCATGAATAGATGCCATGTTATGTCCCTTCATTCCCAAGGAATTTACGTGCTTTGATTTTACGTAAGTAAAAGATGGAAAAGTTTGGCACTAGGCTCATAAATACGATTCCTTGGAAATCACAGAACATGTATGTTAAGTATGTGGTTAACCATGTTATGTATGCACATGTATGAGATCAAATGGGATCAAGGTTCCATCATTTCCAAATATGATTGCTGCGTTATTCTGAACCATATGAATATCATCAAATCAAAGGTCCGACATAGCTTCCGCACATATAAAAGCCGAGTACCATGTAGATCTAAGTAGCATGAGATCAAGGCTTCAGGAACATCAGGTACTGTTTGAGCATTTCTGAGTATGCTGGGAATGCCAAGATCAAAGGCTTGAATGAACTTCCAAGTAAGCAAGTCAGGAACTCAGAAAATAAATCTGAGAACCATATGGTCACCAACAGAACACCATATGCGTAAGTCATTGACAGAAGTCCATAACATGATCATTAGAACCACTAATCACCATCTGATCACAGTCTCCATCTGAGCATGAGTAACCATTTGAACATAGTACCAAATGTACCTATAATGACAAATCCCTCCCCACTCACGGGTGAAGACTAGGTCAGGGTAAAACAATGGTAACTCGAAAATCACGGGTCCGCCTGAAAGTACTATGGGCTTACCCACAGACGTGGGTGCTGATAGTAATTCATTTGAACCTCATCCGAGCATGGTATATGACATGACTGCACTAATCGGACCACGTCCTATAGCCGTCATGCCCCCACTCTATTCCTAGTGTCCTAGTGCACTCTGGCCTGGGTACTGGGCCTTTTACCTCAATAGTGACATCCCCACCCAACATGGAAAACAGAGTCCAGCATAATAGATAACAAATAGGGAAAGCAATAAAATGCAATGCAGACTTATGCTCAGGCAAACATGTACAAATGAGTAAACTGAAAGCATAAAAATAAACACCCAAAGAAAAGAGAACAAGAGCTAGGATCGAATCCGGGATGGACCAGCATTTGGTCGACCTTTCCCCAGTGAAGTCGCCAGCTGAAACAACCGGCTAAAAATCATCAAACAATGAAGTCGCCATCGAACGTCTTTTATCCCACATGTAGGGAAAGGTAAACATCGAGAAAACCTGAGGAAGGGAGAAGTCACGGTCTTGTGACCGAGAGATCGGGTAAGGGAGTCTGTTACGTGAGGGGAAGGTATTAGCACCCCACACGCCCGTAGTAATCTACGGTATCCACTCTTGTTATCTATCTTATGGGTGTGTTTAATCTATGCTTACTGTTTACTATACTACTGGAGGGAAAATGCATGCAAAAATAAAAGAGAAAAGAATGTAGGGAAAATGAAATTGTTGTGCTCGTTCGGGCCCTACCCCGATACCTACGTATCCCTTTTAAGGAATCAGAGCAGCCGTAGTTCGGCTTATATGTTTCTGTTTGTTTGTATTTTTTACTGAACATTATTAATTTCGCCTTCTGCCGCAACTCGACCGTTGGAGACTTACGCGTCAGCACAGAAGTGAATTAACACGCTCTCTTGAAAAGTTTGGAAAGAAATGTGCCTGGATGCACGAAAGTTTGAATTTGTTTGTTTTTGAATGAACGGTAGTAATTTCGCCTTCTGCCGCAACTCGACCTTTGGAGATTTACGCGTCAGCACAGAAGTGAATTAACACGCTCTTTTGAAAAGTGTTTGAAAGGAAGGGCCCGAAGGCAAAAAGAGTTTGTATTGGTTGGTATTTTTGCTTGTAGATAATAGCTAGTTGATCTCAAGAGAGAGATTTTAGCCATGTCTCTACTTATTCATGAAATGAGTCTTTGAGACTTGAACCACACCAAAGCTTAGAATAAGAAATCAATAAGGTCAAGAAGAGACCCGCTTATCGTCCCACATACTTAACGAAGGTATGATTCTTGTCAGTAGATTTTTTGTATTTTTGAAGTTTACGAGAAAAAGAAGTTTTTGTTTTTAAATGCATATGTGAAAAGAAAAAAAAAGAAAAGTCACAGGGAGACTAACCTATTTTCTAAACCTAAAGTCATCATACCATGCAATCTATGGGAAGTGATAAATGTGGGGTGAGAGTGGAAATAAAATATACCAAACGAGTACTAGCTCGTAGAGCAAAGTAAAAAGCAAAGAAACTCGATGATCTCACGAGCTGCTAGCATCAACAAAGAAAAGAATTAGAAATCCAATGCTCGGAATAAGTGTTGAAGCATCATCGATGTGAAAATAAATCACAATCAAAATTTCAAGCGTATCCGCATACCGCATAATAAACCTGCATAAGATTTAAATCTCAACAAAAAAAGGTGAATCATGAATTTCAAATAATCGGATAACCACGAATTAATTCCTAAAAATCAAAATAAGAAAAAAAATCTAACAAATTTTACTGATTTTTATTATTTTTATTTTGTGAAGAAAATTAAAACAAGTCTAAGCTATAATCAAAATTATTCAAAAGAAATTGCAACTAGTAAGAAACAACCCAGGGGGTGCAATATGGGAACATGAGATATGATCTAGCAAACAGGCGCTGAAGGCCCATCAATATAGTCCAAACAATTATTTATGTCTCACCAACATAAAAAATACAACAAAAAAATTGCATATTGGACTACATTTTGGGTGAGTTTCGGTCCACTTACTTCACAAACAAATCACTAATAGCCTCCCAATTATTCATATTACGTTTTTATTGATTATAACAAAAAAACAATCAAATAATTTTTTTTTAGGGAATTAGGTTAAGTTTGGGTGACGGTTCAAATCTTCGAACACAGACTCCCTTTGTTTCTGACTCTCAATGGCGCGTCATCCCCAATCGTCCTGTTCTCTGATCCCTCAACACCAATGGTGCCGCAACCTCCTTCTCAGACGATTCATTTTGCCATCATAAGACAGCCCAATGCCACCACAACTCCTCTCTCTTTCATCGGTTCAACTCCCTTCTTCATAAACTTCACACCGAATCGCGAATAGAGAAAATATGGTATAGTGAAATTGATGAAGAAATAGAGAGAAGTTGAGATTTACCGGCCAGGGAATGTCCGAAGCTTTTTCGTGATGACGAAGATGACGAGAAGCCAAGGAAGAAACTCTCAGGTATGCTTTTTTCTTCCGATTATGCTTCTTCGAATTCCCCCGAACCATGCCGACGTGTCACTCTTCATCTCGCTTTGAGTCTCACCGCATAAATCTAAACAACCATGAAGTCGGACCGCAACCCCAGTGATGCAATCGAGGAAACCAGGTAATTCTTTTGGTTCTGATTTGTTTACTCTTCTTATTCTTCTTCTCGCTGATTTGCAGTTCATGGTTTTGTTGTAGATTGCATTGTAGAAAGACGTTGATGTGTTTTGTGATGCAGTGACGAAGTCAGTGCGATGAAGATGGTGAATCGATGCATAGAGGATTTGCGAAAGCCATAATGGTGATGGTGAAGTGCTCAAAGATTGAATTTTTGTTGAAGAGGATCAAGAAGATTGAGATGGAGGTGCAGATTCTGTAATTGATAAAGAATAAAGATTGAAAGTGATACATGTTGAGATTGTTGTTTCAGTCGTTCTTGCTCAACCTTATGAACATGTTTTTTTTTGCAGTTTGATGAAGATTGAAGAATCAAATGTGCATGATATTGCTTGCAGGCTGTGCTATGCGGTTTGAACTGATACCGAGAATTGTTGCATTGATGATGAAGAGTTGTGATGAAGATTCGGATGCGATTCTGTTGGTGCGTTGAAGATGAAAACAGGTTGAGAGAAAGATTCAGTTATAGAAATTTTCGACGAAGATTGTTAACAAAGGAGTTTCAGATATCAATAATGAAGGTGGAAAAGGGAATTGGTGTTGGTGATTGAAGGTTGAAGATGAAGAAGAAAGATGAAGATTGTTGAGAGAGCTTATTAGAGGTTTTTTTGGTGATTTTCTCATAGTGAATCAGTTATGGAGAGAGAACTGCCAGGTAAATTATGTTTTTGTATTTTCTCTTATTGAATAATTGTAATGAATCCTCTCCCCTGAGATATCTCCCTGTTATCTCTGTTGAAAAGTTTTTTTTTTTAGGAGCTACTGAGCTGGAGTTCTATTATGACCGTTAGTTGGATAATTAGTTAGGAGGTTATTGAAATTCTGTTAGGATGTTAAGATACAGTTGGTTATGGTTTTGAAAGCTGTTAGAGGTTGGTTAAGTTAGTTACATGGCTGTTACAGTTAGTTATAGAATTGGTTAGATTCAGTTAGGAAAGTTAGTAATTCTGTTAGAAGTTATGCAGTGTTGTTTAGTTGGGTTAAAAGGAGTTAGTTATAGAATTGGTTAGGAGCTTAGAAACTGTTAGAGTTAGTTAGAAAATTCAGTTAGAAAATTTTGGTTAGAAATTTGCTATGGTTACAAGTTAGTTGTATTTTCTTCAAGTGAAAATTCTTTCCATTCGAAAAAATGCTTCAGCTGCACTTGAATTTGCAAGAGTTGGTATTTCAACCTTAATAATACTCTCGATTTGAACTTCTCGAGACTTAAACTTGAACTGTTGTTGAGCATCATAATCTCTTTTTGATTTAGCATCATCTTTCCTTTTCATCCAAAGGCCGGAAAACTCGTCAAAGATTCTTTGCAAAAGCATATAAGATTTATAATCACTTATTTTTGCATTTGCTGTAGGATATGCAATTTGAACAAGAATGTTCCAGTATCAAGCCTGTATGACTGATGTAATTCTAACCCAACATACTCGACAAAAATGAACTTGCATGAAGCAGCCCGGGGGAAGCGCATGAGTATATATAACCAGGTTGATGTTCTCATGCTCAAAATTTCTCAAACATTCTTTTTCTAAATTGCTTTGACAGAACCAGTGATAACCCAAATTTCATCTCATACACAGCAACTTGAATTGGTTGAATAATGTCATCACATGCTGAATACTCATCCCTCAACCGATTAATGAAACACATTGTTGTTTCCTGCCAACGGTGATTGCTGTCAATAAATTTCCTGCTAAATACCCGCACTCTTTCCGAATTTCATGATTCAAGTTAGAGTTTAATGAATCGAACTGTTGCGTTTTCTGTGTTTGTTTTTGTTATGATATATGCAGGGTAGTTCTTTCTGTTTATACAGGGCAGTAACGAAGGAACAATGGTAGCACATGGGCGTAATTTGTGGTTTTGACATGAAGTCCAACATTTGGTTATTTGTGATGCAGGTAATATTGGCAACTAGCAGCATACCGGACAAGAAGAATCTGCCCGTTTTGAAATACAGGAACAATGGAAATAATGATAGCATATGGTTGTAAGAATTCAACTTGCGTCTTGATCTAATCGATCAAGGTAAACTGGACATGTTGGTTGTTCGGTTGAAGGGTCATGAAGATTGAAGAAAATATGAAGATGGCGAACTTTGGCATGGCATAGACTTGGAAGTTTACTCATGGAATTTTAGCACCTTTAGGACTAAAGAAATTGGTTCAAGTGTATTTTGTAACAGTTTTTTTTTTGTAGAATATTGCTGTAATGGGATTGTAATGATTTTATGATTAACGTTTGGTTTTGGATGAACTTGAAATTTATAGTGTGAATTATTAATGACTTTGAGCTTGAAATGTCGGGTGATGGATTTTTTTGGACGGAGTTTAAATGACAAAGTCTTGAAAAAATGCTTGAAGACATGAAAGCATCAAATTTTCTTGTGGGATGTTGTTACAATTGAATGAAATTGAATGGAATTGGATAGTATTTTCTTGAATAAATGTTTGAACGCATTGTGAACTTGAATCTGGAATAACGATGAACATCTTTGTAATGTGGATGAACTCCGACTTGAAATAAGACCTTGCAGTCTGTATTTTACCTTCCAAGAAACTCATACGACCAATACTTAAGGCTCTTTGCCAATTTTAATCCAATCAAACACTTTCGAACATCTTGAACTCAAATCAAACTTCAAATCCAAATCACACTTGCATTCTCAATGAACTCTTAACTTCACTCTTGAATGACAAATAATTTGAATAGCTAATGAGATCTGGATCCTAAAAATTCATAACCTCGCCCTTTTGCATCATGCCTCATCCTACGATTCAATCCACAAGTCTCTTATCTCGACGAGGTCCTTCTCTAATTGACGACCTTTAATCATCAAAGATGTACACAAATGATAATGAAAGAACATGATCGAGATTAACATGAAACCTTATTTCCCCTGATCTTCAATTACTTGAACATTTATGGATGAATAGAAACCCTGATTTTTAATGAAATCTTCCTTTTCTGAACCAATATTTCTTTTCCTTTACCATACTATTCTTCAAATGCAACTCGAATTCCCAACACATATTAGATGAAAATTCAAGGGATACCTTGGCCCCAAAGTTAATTGTTCAAAGCTTACTTTAACCGAAGTCAACAGATCTTATCCTCGTATCTTTGAACTTGGCCCATGATTATGCATCTCAAGGTCTCATAAGAGCTTGTAAGCCCATCAACCAGGTATGCCATGTTGAACAAAACCCTGCCTTGAATGCCTTGAACCTTTAATTACCTTGCATGAATTCTTCCCTGAGAAACCCACTTCAATCCCAACCTACTCGCATTGCAGATAACAAATGACAATGATGAGGACAATGATTGCCTTGGATAAGGAGAAATCTATGAATTCATATCTTAGGTCATGAACCACGCTTCACAATTCAATCCCCAGCCCTTAGCGATCGGTTATTTCAACTTGAAATTAGCGTCATAAGGAACAATCTTACAGAGGGATGATAAAGTCTGAATCACAGAAGAATTCCCTTGACGTGAAACCTAGTTGCACAAATGAAAACCCCAGCACTTGCCAAGTCTGGATAAAAGCAATTATATCTTGAAGAGAAAGAAATCATGTTAACCACACCTCACAATCTTGATTCCCCGTTTAGATGCACAGAGAAATATCCGGATAAAACATCTTTGAACCATGATTCAACAAAATCTAAATTGATTAACTGAGGAGTAGATGAATGTCATGTCACAGTCATTAATCCTAATCAAATGACAAGCATACTTATAGGAAAGGATGCCATGCTTCAAAGTCCACATATGCTAGGTCACGTCCTAGAGTTCTTGACCAGAATGACCTACCACCAGTTGTTCATCAAAAGATATTAGCCCAGTAACTTGGTGGAGAAGAGGTCCAGAAATGAGCCTAAAAAAACCTAATTCCAAAGCTTGCTGCATGAATAAGAAATCATCCTTTATTGGATACGAGCGCCTTAACCACTGTGAAACCCTAGTATCGCACAACCACTGAACTTTGAACCTAAGAGCTATATTGAATGAAATGTATGCCATGTTAGTGACCTAATGAAATAGATGCAGATGAATGCAAAAGTCTAAGCCAAAAAGTGCAATTAGGAGGGCAAATTTTGGGGTGCAACAGCTGCCCCTATTTAATCGCCTTCAATCCTGAAGGTGAGATTGGCGTCAGCCTTTCGAACTTTCAGGGTGGAAGAAGATTAAATACTAAAAGAACCCGAAAATTTGCGCTCCGAAGCCAGTCAGGTATTATTATATCTTTGGTTTTTCTGTATCTTATGTATATTTTTTTTGGTAAAAAGGATTATCAGGGTTAGATGTATGTTTAACCAGAGTTTGACACACAAAAGGATAACTTGGTTATCGAGGAACTTCTGTTGGGATTTACTAACAAACACCTGTAAGAAAGATATCAAAAGATATATGCCTGAAGTCTGTAGTAGACATACGAAAAAAAGTATCAGAGACACATATCTGGGGTTGGTAGCGGAATACAAGAAAGAGACATCAAAAATACATATCCGTGGTCGGTATCGGACACATAAGAAAGAGATAGAAAAGATACATATCTGTGGTCGGTATCAGATACATAAGAAAGAGATAGAAAAGATACATATCCGTGGTCGGTATCGGATACGCATAAAAGAGTCATCCAAGATACATATCTGTGGTCGGTATCGGATACGCACAAAAGAGACATCAAGATACATATCCGTGGTCGGTATCGGATACACATAAAAGAGACATCAAGATACATATCTGTGGTCAGTATCAGATACGTACGGAAGAGACAGACCGAAGAAAGCCCTTACAAAGATGTCAAGAACACATGTCTGAGATTGGTAGCAGACATATGAAACAGGTATCAAAAATACATATCCGTGGTCGGTATCGGATATGTAAGAAAGAGACAGATACATATCCGTGGTCGGTATCTGATACGCACAAAAGAGTCATCAAAGATACATATCCGTGGTTGGTATCGGATACGCACAAAAGATAACAAAGATACAAGAATATATGTCTGGGGTTGGTAGCAAACATATAAAACAGGTATCAAAAATACATATCCGTGGTCGGTATCGGATACGTAAGGAAGAGACATCAAAGATACAAGAATATATGTCTGGGGTTGGTAGCAAACATATAAAACAGGTATCAAAAATACATATCCGTGGTCGGTATCGGATACGTAAGGAAGAGACATCAAATATACAAGAATATATGTCTGGGGTTGGTAGCAAACATATAAAACAGGTATCAAAAATACATATCCGTGGTCGGTATCGGATACGTAAGGAAGAGACATCAAAGATACAAGAATATATGTCTGGGGTTGGTAGCAAACATATAAAACATGTATAAAAAATACATATCCGTGGTCGGTATCGGATATGTAAGAAAGAGATATCAAGAATACATATCCGTGGTCGGTATCAGATACGTAAGAAAGAGATATCAAGAATACATATTCGTGGTCGGTATCAGATACGTAAGAAGACATCAAAGATACAAGAACATATGTCTGGGGTTGGTAGCAGACATATAAAGCAAGTATCAAAAATACATATCCGTGGTCAGTATCGGATATGTAAGAAAGAGACAGACTGAAGAAAGCTCTTGCAAAGAGACACCAATCGAAGGTGAACTTACTAAGGGAAGAGACCAAGCAAATGGGACTCCTGACAAATGATACCAATCGACGATGGATTTTAACAAATGATACCAGCCAAAGCGGGTTTTTTAGAAAGATACCAGCCGAAGCGGGATTTTGAAAGATACCAGCCGAAGCGGGACTTTGAAAGATACCAGCCGAAGCGGGATTTTAGGATAAAGAAACCAGCCGAAGGGGAAATCTTCATCCAGGAATACTATGCCGAAGGTAGATTCCTAAGAAAAGAACGCCGGTCGAAGGCGAACTTACAACTGTAAAGAGACCAGCCGAAGGGGACTCTCAACAGATGATACCAGCCGAAGGTGGATTTTAAAGGATGCCAGCCGAAGGTGGACTTTAAAGGGTGTCAGCCGAAGGGGAATCTTCAACCAGGAATACTATGCCGAAGGTAGATTCCTAAGAAAAGAACATCGGTCGAAGGCGAACTTACAACTGTAAAGAGACCAGCCGAAGGGGACTCTCAACAAATGATACCAGCTGAAGGTGGATTTTAAAGGATGCCAGCCGAAGGTGGACTTTAGGATAAAGAAACCAGCCGAAGGGGAATCTTCAACCAGGAATACTATGCCGAAGGTAGATTCCTAAGAAAAGAACGTCGGTCGAAGGCGAACTTACAACTGTAAAGAGACCAGCCGAAGGGGCCCCTCAACAAATGATACCAGCCGAAGGTGGATTTTAAAGGATGCCAGCCGAAGGTGGACTTTAGGATAAAGAAACCAGCCGAAGGGGAATCTTCAACCAGGAATACTATGCCGAAGGTAGATTCCTAAGAAAAGAACGCCGGTCGAAGGCAAACTTACAACTGTAAAGAGACCAGCCGAAGGGGACTCTCAACAAATGATACCAGCCGAAGGTGGATTTTAAAGGATGCCAGCCGAAGGTGGACTTTAGGATAAAGAAACCAGCCGAAGGGGAATCTTCATCAAGGAATACTATGCCGAAGGTAGATTCCTAAGAAAAGAACGTCGGTCGAAGGCGAACTTACAACTGTAAAGAGACCAGCCGAAGGGGAATCTTCATCAAGGAATACTATGCCGAAGGTAGATTCCTAAGAAAAGAACGCCGGTCGAAGGCGAACTTACAACTGTAAAGAGACCAGCCGAAGGGGACTCTCAACAAATGATAAAGGTATGTATATCTGGTCAGAGTTAGATACACAAGAGAGAAGTTGATCATTAAGAAACACATGTTTAGAATTGCTAGCTAACACAGGAACGAGACTAACCGAGAAAAGCCCAAAAAAGGGCGCATTCGCCTAAACAAGGGCGCCAGACAACTGGACTTTGAAGAGACATTGAAAGACTCTTAATCATAAAAAGTTAGCTAGGCTAACGAAAGGAGGACCCGACTGACGCGGATAAACCAAAACAAGGAACCGACTAAGCAGGACCTTCAAAGAGCACCGATCGAAGGTGAACTCTGCAAGAGAAATGGACTGGTCAAAGCAGACTCTGACAAAGATTTCCAAAACACACTGGGCTTTCGATAAGTTGCAAATACGCAAGGACTACAAAAATCCCTCATGCCAAAGGCGGGGTGTTAATTCTTCAAGAGTGGCAATTGTTTGAATTACCACACACCAAGTATGGATACTCAAACACTTGAGAAGCAAGAAAGGTTATGAGACAACTCTTACTCATACTCTAACGACAAAGCAAACGCGGGTAAAATAACCAAAGGCTTACAAAGGAAAGCGCAAACCACAAAGTTACTGGGGAAATGGAGAAATACCAAAGACCCGACTGGTGGTGAATCCAAACACACTCTGCTGGGGAAACCTAATAGAATTACCCTAGGCTTCTTGTGGAGGTAAATCAGATCTGAGCGCATAACAATCTGGTTGCCACAGGTGGACACAACTGGCTTATACTCATGCATGTTTGAATTTTTTTTAGCGTAATGCTCCATACAATAGAAATGCTACGCGTTTTAGTAGATGCAATGTAATGATGCAAGTTTAGTAATGCATTATGAAAACATATCAATAATCGGCTGCTGAGAAGTCAGTGAACTTTCGAACGATTGTTCTGGCATATCTGATCTTCCGCAGAGAAAAGGCAATTTGTACTTCAATGGGGAACTGAGATTCAGAACTGTCAACCCCTAAATATCGATATCACTGGGGAAATAACTTCCTGGGAAGAATACTACAAAAATGAAATTGTAGTTCAGAGAAAAAATTGAATTCTGATCAAACTCCCTACTTCACGGGGAATGAATTTCTTATCCTCTACTGGAAAGAGGAAAATTTTTGCTGGGAATAGAAACTTCTGGCATAGGAATCCTTTGACAAAGATGACTTCTATTGGGGGAGTATAGAAATTCTTAAATAAAAAGAATTCTACTCAGACCATGCTGGGGATAACATTGATGGGAAGTAAAAGATTCTCACTTGGGGGAGAAACCACATCCCGAGATAGAAGCTCCATTGGGGATACCTCAATAAAATCTCCTACCACTGGTAACGAAAGAGTTATGACTGGAATTCTTCATGTACACCTCACCAGAGAGAAAGGACACTTACTCCATTAGGGAAAGAAGAATAGTTCCACTGGGTAAATTGGATCTCATTATACGAACATCCTCACGTTAGTCACATACAGACCCTTCTTGATTCATTTGCTGGTATGCCTCTTGTCATGCAAGACCAACAAGTATTTGCAAAACAGAAACTGGGGCGACATGCCCCTGTTTGGAATGAAAAACCTTACTGAAGAATATACAACTTGAACAACCAATCACTGGGTGAAAACCGTGATGCAAGATTGCTACTTCAACATGCCGACTCCGAGGAGGAATGCCACTAAAAAATGGACTTTAGAGGAGATGCTGCAAAAATAAATTGCAGTCCGATGAAAAGGGGTCAACCAGACTTTAAACAACTTCTATATTTCCAGGGAGAAAGGACATTCTCCTACTGCAGGGAAACGAGGATGCTTCACTGGGGAGAAAAAATCTCAAAAGAGGAACCCCTTGGTAGATAGGTCTATGTCAAGTAGCAGTAAGTATTTTACTAGGAGCAGGCACCCTTCTAGGGAGGAATATTCCCCTCACGTCTTGTACGTGTAAACAATCTTCAAATGATCTTTGCGTTACTGCTCATATCCTGCTGAGGATAACAATCCAAACTTCAACTGGGGATAATGACCTTAACTTAGGACAAAGGATATCAGTAAATGGTCTTGAGTCTCTGATAAGTTGAAGATGACAATCTTAACTTCTCGGCATGATTTTCAAATTCATAGGTCGTTTAGCCTATACATGGATGTGATCTGATCAACCACTCAAGAAGAGAGAAAGCCCTTACATGAATTCTTGCCCCAGTCTGTAAGGCTTTTGCAGAAAAATTGCCTCGAGAGGACTTTTTGAGATTTACACCACCAAGATAGACTGCCCCAGTGTTATGAACTTCAGAATACTGCCCATGGCTGACCAAAGTTGGAAATAACTTCAATAATGCTTGATTGAATTCTCGTGCATCTCTGAATTCTGAAAAGATTCTCCCCTAATCAACAAATTCTTAGAGAGATTTATCAAATCTCGACATAACTGCCCCAGTTTGACTGCCCTTTGAGGGATGAAATCCCGACTTGAATGCCTCAGATTGGCTGAATACCTACTCGATGGAGTACTTGACATGCTTTCCCCTGCTCAACAGAGTCTTGACAGATCTTTTCCTTGTCCCATGCTCACGGAGAGATGAAAGCTTGAGGATTTCTTTGAAGACAACATAACCTTAGGGTAGTTGGATCATATCTTGAAAGTACGTTATTTCACAACCATACTTCTCGACTTGAACTGCTTCTTTCTCGAGAAAATACTTGAAGCAATATGTCTCTTGGGACCAACTGAAAGTAATGCACCACTGCTTATCAGAAACTTTGGGCGACCAACTTTTACAATCTACTTCAGATCATTTCTCAGACTGATATTCTTTTACTCGACGGAGTCGATAGAAGATTTGCCCCAGGTTAAGACCATTCCCACAAATGATTTACCTTTAAACGGTGTCCTGAAGTAATTTGTCGTTGGAGATGATCAAATTTTCATCTGATGCTCATTATGCAAACTTACTCGATGTTTAAGCACTTGCTCATATGCAAAGAATGTTTTTTATAAGAATGATAATTGTAATGCAAAGCTCATGTATGTCTTGAAGTTTTAAACCTTGTATTAAAAATACATTGAAATATCAAAAAAATTGTACAAAAGATAGTAAAAAGATGGAGTGATACCAACTTAAAAGTTTTTGCAAGCCTCCCTAGGAGTCAGATTACCGTATTTCTTGTTACAGTGTGCTTTCGAATTAACCCTTGCTTCAGTTAGGACTTTTCAGGGTTGTAACGTGGCCTGGTTCATGGTTTTAGAAAAAACGGATTTAAGGCTCAAAATATTTGGTGCCCACCCATTCTCCATGATGTTCTCCAATCCTAAATTCAGTTAAACTAATACGAGCACTCATCCCTCAAAAGAGTTTACCATGGTTGAGGAGGATATGACAATCACTCACCCTTTCATTCTTGGTATTTTGATCACACGACTTTATTTTTTTGTGGAGAATCTTTATTTGGTAATCCCCTTTTTCTCTTTTCACGCTTTTCGCTTTCTTTTTGTATTCCCTAACTTTTGCCTGGACAAATCATCAAACAATGAAGTCGCCATCGAACGTCTTTTATCCCACATGTAGGGAAAGGTAAACATCGAGAAAACCTGAGGAGGGAGAAGTCACGGTCTTGCGACCGAGAGATCGGGTAAGGGAGTCTGTTACGCGAGCGGAAGGTATTAGCACCCCACACGCCCGTAGTACTCTACGGTATCCACTCTTGTTATTTCTCTTATGGGTGTGTTTGGTCTATGCTTACTGTTTACTATATTACTGGATAATGCATGCGAAAGAAAGGGGAAAAGAATGTAGGGAAAAGAAAAGTTGTGCTCGCTTGGGCCCTACCCCAATGCCTACGTATCCCTTTTAAGGAATCAGAGCAGCCGTAGTTCGGCTTATATGCTTTTGTTGGTTTTGTTCTCTCTCAACCTTCTGAAGGATAGCCATTGTTGTATCCTTAGGTGCGCACTCTTGGTGAGTTCTGAACGCTCGATTAGATCAACTGAAATCTACCCTGCCCCGGGTTAAATGTGAGGGTTTTTCTGAAAAGAAAAGAAACTCCTACTTCAAGGCTCAAAGGAGTTGACGAGGGTCTATCTCCCTTATATCTCCGGTGTTTGGGAATTCGAAACAAGGCCTGTACATCGTCAGCAGGGTCCTATTCAAAAGCGCACTGTTTGAAATTTTGGCATATTACTCATCATCCTCCATCCGGAGGTTATTTGCTTTATTTAACACGAGTTAAGTATCAAAAAGTCAAAGAAAAACATTCATGAGTGAATACGAATGGACTAATTCAAAACAATCATACTCAATGCATTATGATTAATATTCAATAATAAGCAAGTTTCGCATATAAGAAAGTACTGAACCAAGACAAGAAAGATTACGAATGAGAATGCAAATGTAATTTTGAACATGCCATGTTGAGGAGACTAGTCTCCGTATGAACTTGTTGCTTCGGACGATGATCTGCCAATCTTGATATCTACTGAGTCAATGGAGACTTCAAATCTGACTGGCCGGCCTGAAATTAATAGCCTTTGCATCCAGTAAGTCATGCATATTTTCTTTGAATGGCCTGCAGTCTTTGATGAAATGGCCTAGTGCCCCAGTATGGTGATCACATCAAGTTCCTTCATCATGTGTGATGAGGACCTTATCAAGCGAACCTGCATAAATTGCATTACAAAGTATCTTCTACCATAAAGAAGAAATGCCAACCATCTTCTATCACACAGAAGAGAAATCCAGCCACTGAATTCCGGAGCGTCTCCCATTACACAAAAGAAGCGACGTCTTCTATTACACAAGCAAAATTCAGAAACTGTAACAAAGAATCTTCTACTACACAGAAGAAAGTAAACTTCATCTCCTACTTCACAAGAGAGAAGCTTTAGCAACTGAATTATGGAGAATCCCATGCTTCACAAAAGAGTCTCCGTCTTCTACTACACAAAATAGAAATCCAGAAACTGTAACAAAGAATCTTCTACTACACAGAAGCAAAAATTCAGAAACTGTAACATAGAATCTTCTACTACACAGAAGAAACTGAACTCTGAATATAGCATTCGACCTTTGAGGTATTTTTCTTCTACACAACAACAGATATCCAATAACTCGACGTCTTATACTTCTTCATCATAGAAGCATCACCCCCATCTTATACTTACACATAAGAAGCAATCAGCTGAGGAAAAAGAGTCCGAAATGCTTTTCCCAAACGTGGACTGAACCTTGGAAAAGAATCCAAACAAGTACTAAACTTCATACTTCAACCCCTTGCAGTATTTAATATCTTGACTAAATGCCCCGAAACGGGAGACACATCAAGCATTTGTATCAAAATTAGGAGAGAAATTTGTTGGAGGATGGCTCAAAGCGCGAAGCTTAATCAACTGAGCTTCCAACACCACGAGGAAGTAACCAGATACAAGGTATAAAGATTGTATCAACCTGTTTCTCAAGCTTTTTCTGTCTCTGCTGGTAAGTTTTACCCCATGGGTTCACTTGGAAACCAGAAACTAGCTGCTAGCAAGAAAATACGAGAACGCGAAACCATGGGTGAGACCCACAAAGTATTTTATGACTTGAAAAAAAGGTCCCATTGGCTGGGGATAAATGACAACTCCTGTTGCAATAACGTATACAAGATCATTTTTCTTTGCCGATATTGTCTTCAAAATTTCCATACCCGACTCAACTAAGTCTTCCGCCGGCTATTTTTTCTTTGAGGATTTCTGACTACCGGTCATTTTTGGCATGTACATGATAAATGACCCCATCTGATTCTTTTTATCTCACCCAATTCCTCACAAAGTTGTTTCGTAAATTGAATCTGATCACGAAGCAGCGAGAAGTCAAGATTGGCAATTCTGAAAGGAGAATACTGAATCCGAATAAGGATTCCCCATTCCGAGTACCTTCTGAGTACCTTCTATGGATGCATGAAGATGCATGAGGTGAGTGAGAAAATTCTCCCTATGATATGATTCGGACATTACAGTCTTTGGATTGATCTTGTCTTGGGTCTTGTCTCTGGATGACGTACCATCTTCAATCGATTGGCCAGGTGCCCCAGTATAATATGCGTCTAGATTCTTTCAGGAGAACAAATGAATGCTTTTCCAAGCGAAACGATATAAGCTGCATCATCAGGCATACTACGCCACACCAAAATATAGTTTGTCTTTTATCAGGATAAAAGAGACATCCCCCTGGTGAAAAAGAGCGTGGCAGTTAGCCAAAGAGGAATTGGACCTTTGGAAGAGACGCCAAACAGATGTTGGGCTTTATATTTCAACCCCTTTGTAGTTTTCAATATCAAAACCGGGTATCCCAGAATAGGGGATGTATCTAGCATACACATCATAATCAGAAGAGATGTTTGTGGGAGGAAGACCTCAAAGATCAGAGCTGGGAAGAGCTGGGAATACTAGGATGTTATGCACTGGGCTCGCATCAATATGCTCATCAGGGTTCTTGTGTCTTGGCTTAAAAACTTTCCCCGTGAATTCACTTGGGGAATAAATATTGTCTCTTGTTGAACAAATTAGGGAACACAAAGTTATGGAGGGTGCCCCTGATTAAAAAGTCTGATGCCCCGGTGTGGCGACCACATCTGACGTTGGTCAAAAAGAACGAAGCACTGATATAAGATCACATAGTAAAAATGGGAAGCATCTGCTGATAAGATGTTCCAAGAACTCAGGATTGCGTAGCACTCCATGGTTGGAAGCAATTCCCAAAAGATGATGAGGTGAAGAGAGAACTTGCTGCAGCCATAAGTTTATTGATCATTATTAGAGCTTCCATGACCTGGTTCATCTTGAGTCTTTAATACATTATCTTCCTGTTCGAAGAAATTTCTGACCACTGACCAAAGCTTGTAGGTATACCATACGGAGTTATTCCCTAACCGATCCCTGAACAAGTGCAGTAAGGAATCAAAGTTAAACCTCCAAGGAGAAACATGTCTGAGTAAGAATCCTCAATCTTTGAGTACCTGTTATGGATGCATGAATATGCATGGGGTGCATGAATAGATGCCATGTTATGTCCCTTCATTCCCAAGGAATTTACGTGCTTTGATTTTGATTTTACGTAAGTAAAAGATGGAAAAGTTTGGCACAAGGCTTACAATTACGATTCCTTGGAAATCACAGGACATGTATTTTAAGTATGTGTTCAACCATGTTATGTATGCACAGATATGAGATCAAATGGGATCAAGGTTCCATCATTTCTGAATATGGTTGCTGCGTTATTCTGAACCATATGAATATCGTCAAATCAAAGGTCCGACATAGCTTCCGCACATATAAAAGCCGAGTACTATGTAGATCTAAGTAGCATGAGATCAAGGCTTCAGAAACATCGGGTACTGTTTGAGCATTTCTGAGTATGCTGGGAATGCCAAGATCAAAGGCTTGAATGAACTTCCAAGTAAGCAAGTCAGGAACTCAAAATAAATCTGAGAACCATATGGTCACCAACAGAACACCATATGCATAAGTCATTGACAGAAGTCCATAATATGATCATTAGAACCACTAATCACCATCTGATCACAGTCTCCATCTGAGCATGAGTAACCATTTGAACATAGCACCAACTGTACTTGTAATGACAAATCCCTCCCCACTCACGGGTGGAGACTAGGTCAGGGTAAGACAATGGTAACTCGAAAATCACGGGTTCGCCTGAAAGCACTATGGGCTTACCCACATACGTGGGTGCCGATAGTAATTCATTTGAACCTCATCCGAGCATGGTATATGACAAGACTGCACTAATCGGACCACGTCCTATAGCCGTCATGCCCCCACTCTATTCTTAGTGTCCTAGTGCACTCTGGCCTGGGTACTGGGCCTTTTGCCTCAATAGTGACATCCCCACCCAACATGGAAAACAGAGTCCAGCATAATAGATAACAAATAGGGAAAGCAATAAAATGCAATGCAAACTTATGCTCAGGAAAACATGTACAAATGAGTAAACTGAAAACATAAAAATAAACACCCAAAGAAAAGAAAGCAAGAGCTAGGAGCGACTCCGGGATGGACCAGCATTTGGTCGACCTGTCCCCAGTGAAGTCGCCAGCAGCTGAAACAACCGGCTGAAAATCATCAAAACAATGAAGTCGCCATCGAACGTCTTTTATCCCACATGTAGGGAAAGATAAACATCGAGAAAACCTGAGAAGGGAGAAGTCACGGTCTTGCGACCGAGAGATCGGGTAAGGGAGTCTGTTACGCGAGGGGAAGGTATTAGCACCCCACACGCCCGTAGTACTCTACGGTATCCACTCTTGTTGTCTATCTTATGGGTGTGTTTAATCTATGCTTACTGTTTATTACTGCTAAGGGAAAATGCATGCAAAAGAAAAGGGAAAAAATGTAGGGAAAATAAAATTGTGCTCGCCTGGGCCCTACCCCAATGCCTATGTATCCTTTTTAAGGAATCAGAGCTACCGTAGTTCGGCTCATATGTTTTGTTTGTTTCATGTTTTTTATGGACAATGTTAATTCCGCCTTCTGCCGCAGCTCGACCTTTGGAGACTTATGCGTTGGCACAGAAGTAAATTAATCATGTCCTTACCTGAAAAGGGTTTTAGAGAGAAGGTGATCGAGCGCACAAAATGGTTTGAATTTGTTTTGTATTTTTGTTACCTTGAAAAAGGGTTTAACTATGATTAGCATGTTTTTGATTTGCTAAAAAGAGGTTTTGTTTTGAATGCAAGGATGGAAAAAAGGGAAGAAAAGAGTCTAACGGAGACTATCCTATTTCTAACCTAATGTTATCATACAATGGTAGTCCTATGTCAAGGATAAAGCAAACAAGCCAGCAGAAAGGAAGCACACCTAAAGGGATCCTGCCTAGGTTAGCATGCTGAAGAAAAGTCTAAAAAAAACTATCCTATAGGGAGCATGCAATAAGAGCGAAGTCGTGATCTCAATTTCTAAATTGAGTGACTCATCGATCAACAAGAAAGTAAAGAAAGCGATAAAGTCCTATAGGGAGCATGCACTGAGAGCGAAGTCGTGATCTCAATTTCTAAATTGAGTGACTCATCGATCGGCAAGAAATAAAGGAAAGCGATAAAGTCCTATAGGGAGCATGCACTGAGAGCGAAGTCGTGATCTCAATTGCTAAATTGAGTGACTCATCGATCGACAAGAAAGTAAACAAACACAAGCACAACACATATGGCAAATGAAGTGCGGAATGCTTGCTACAGGTCTTTAAACAGCGACTTCGAGCGCACGCTCTTTATTTCCTACTTCTCATGATATCTAGAAAGTGGTAAATGTAATATTACAACAAATGGCCTGAAACCATACTAAATGGATAATAAAAATTCGCAAAAACCAAGTCAAAGCATGGCGAAAGCTCAGAGGGCGCCACAAGCTAGCATCAACAACAAATAGCGTCAGAAGCGTGAACAACATATGCAAGCAAAGCGTATCCGTCACCAAAGAGAATGGTATCCCAATTGCTTCTCAAAGTATGCACATCTCACAGAATTTGTTAGTAGATAACAACAAAATCAAATATGATAATGGCAATTAACAATATGCACAAAAATGAAGTATGGATATGTACAACACAAAGCAAACAAGTCAAAGGGAGCATAAAATAGTATTCCGGACAGCAACCTCGTACTCATGAAAATAGGTGCAAAAACCGGTTTAGAAACATCCAAACTTGCTATCGATATCGAAGAAATGCTCAAATAAGTATAACAATGCATATTCACAAATAAAAACTCAATGCACATGCGAAATACAAGTTCCGGACAGCATTACGCATATTTTGAAATTCATCACGAATCGATTTGGAAATCAAAGTTTTAGTACATTAATCTTGATAATTAGTATGAGAGGGTTATCCGGAACTTGCACATGAACATGTAACCTCAAGATTGATCTAAAAATCAAGAATTAAAGTCTTAAAACCACATGAATTTAATGTATCGGAATTTAATCAACAAATTGCAAATTAACTCCAATTCATGAGTTTATGTATTTATGTCAAAAGTATGATGAATAGGAATCAAATCACAATTTGCCAAACACAAAAGTTGTGAATCAAAATGTATTCCGATACGCTAAATTCACAAAGTTCTCAAACAATTAGTTAAAACCAAATGATATTACTTGACATCAAAGTAAGAGTTAACACACAAAAAGTATCACAATTCAACAATGAAATACAAGATAATCTACAAAAAACTTGAATCGAAAAGTTAGAAAATTAATCGAAAAGCATCCGAAATCAACCGCAAAAATTAAGGCGGCATAGAAACATGCCAACGGTTCCAAAAATTAACTCGGTTCGGCCAAATTCCGTTCCGAAATATGATTTTCGAAACTGCTACAGTAGCAGAAAAACAGAATGAAATTTGTCCGAATCAAAAAAATACTCGCGTGAGAGATTCCGGATGGCTCAAGAAAATCGGTTTTCATTAAAGAAATTCGGAAAAACTCAATACGAATCAAAAGTTAGAGCAAAAACACCAATTATGTCAAACTTTGCCATTTACCAAGTATTGAGATATTTTCTATCAAACTCAATCAAACTTACTTCAAAAATATTTAGCAATGACATTTGAGTCCATTAGAAATTATCTCAATTTATTGAAATGGAAAGCAACAAGTAATCAACCAAAAATTGGTAAAAGATTAGATTATGTCAAGAATTAGTAACTTGAGATCATATGCAAAAAATGCATTTTAAATGCACAAAAATATCAATGATCATCAACCAAAAATAATTGAAAACATGTAGTAAATATTGAAAATCAAATATTAGGCCTAAACTAAACTAAACTAAACTAAACTAATTGTTAGTTTATGTTACAACACCTAAATCAAAGTTAGTGTTAGAATCTACCTAACCTAAACTATTAACAAATTCTACATCAAGAATTAAAAACTAGTGTTAATCTAATCAAAAGTTCAAAATCTCAAACTAATGTTAGTACTAATTAGTTTTCTATAGCTAATTCAACTTAAACACTAGTGTAACTATACCTAGGGCTAAAAATCAACACAACAACACTATGCCAACTTCAAGTTACAACCAAAATCAATTTATCAAGTTCAATTAATCACTTATTTCAATAAGTATTCAATAAAATGGTATTAAATTTTCAATTCAAATCAATTCTCAACAATTAAGCCTCAATTATACAATTAAAACCTCAATCAACACAAAACTAAAAAAAACACTTATTCCAAAAAATCACTTATTTCAAAAAGCGCTTAATTCAAGAAAACTCACTGATAGAAGTGAAGAGGAGGCTTAGGTATAGAGATCGCAACGAACGGGTCGACAATCGGAGGATAATTGCTCTTTGTTATACCCCAAAATTTGCCCTCCCATATTCCTCAAGAAATTGCCAAGCCAGGTCACAAAATTCCCCAAGGGTTGTGCAGCTCAACTGTTTCCTATACAGTCAAAACTAGGGTTTGTGTTCTGACCAAGAATAGGAAGTTTTCAAAGGGCCAATCAAGTCTCATATGCTTACAAACATGGTCAAGCATCCTCATATCAAGTTTCAAGGCATTCAGCTCAAGATTGCACAGTCAAAACCCTAAATTGCACTACAGTCAACTGTAGGGGCAAAATGGTCATTTGGCAGTCAAAAGTTCAAATTTTTGGTCAACCTATCATTTTGAGGCCACAAACATCATTTGATCAATGCTTGATCATGATTCTCAAAATTTGGCTCAGAAATCATCAAAGATGCACAAGTTGCTATATTTGGACAGCTGAAAAAGTCAACTGAAATTGACCAGGGCATAACTTTCACATGGATTATCAGAAAAATTCCATCCAAAGCTCATTTTGAAGAGAAAGACATTTCCTACAACTCATCTTCATACTTCAAGTCCAAGAAATGCTCTCACAAAAAGTTATCAATTTCAACATTATAGGTCATTTCCAAAAGTCAACAAAAAGGGACTTTAAGTCAAAGGCCATAACTTGAGATTGGTAAATCAAAATGACATGGGACCAAAGGCATTGGTTAAAGGACTCAAAGACCTTTCCAAAATGTCCAAGAACATGTGAAAAGCTTAAAAATTGAGCAAGTTATGCCTTGTAGAAGTTGGGAAATTTTTGTGAAATGGCAAAAGTCAATTATCCTTGAAAATCCAATTTTGACAAAAGGGCCCCATTTTTCTCACTTTGTTCATCCTTGTCATGCCACACACGTGTTCCATGGTTGATTTCAAGACCAAATATTGATTTTTTTATTTTATTTAATTTTTGATGATTTAATTCATTTTAATTCTTTGAAAATTCAAATAAAATTTAAAAACCAATAGAATAGTGTCAAATGAACTTGGACAATTCCTATGTATCATGAATCTACTCAAAAATCAGGCTAAGGTTCATTTGCACACTAGGTCTAGGTTTTGGCTAGAAAATAGGAAAAATGGTTAATGGAAGAAACCCTAAGACCAATTCTTTCTCAAGCATGGATTAAGGTCAAATAGCATGCCTATTCCATTCCATAATCATCACTGAGTCCAACCCTAACTAGAACATAGCAAAAGACTCGCTCAAAAGTGGATTGGAACTTTGAAAATTTGGACATAAAATGCAAATCTGAAATCAGTGCTAGGGATCTTTTCAAGCCTTAATTTTTATACCATTAGCATCCTGAGATAATTCTGAACGGGTCCCAAATCATAACATCTTCCAAAACTCCTTGAACTGGTATCTACAAGTGAAACTGTACAGAAAAATTTTTGAATTCGTGTTCTTGATTCTAAGCATCCTTTTGCATTTTTAATTACATATTCATGTTCCTCACAAAGTTTCCAAGCTGTTCATGGTATTTAATTGCATTTTCATAAGCCATACACGATTTTACCATTTTCACGTTCTAGGGTTTTCAAGTTTTGATTTTAGGGTTTTTACCATACTGCAAAATTGGCCCTCAAGACCATGACTGTTACACTCCATGCATCTGGACGAAAAGATCTACATACTCGCGCCTAATTTATATTAGGAAACAAGCTATTCGCTATTTTTTTGTAGCTTATCTAAAGCAACGTTTCAAAAACCGTTGCTCTTTTGTTTTATGTTACAGGGACGTGAAGAAGATGAAGATGTGGCACGCTGTCATTCGTCCGTTTAAATTTCGCGCGTGTTTAACCAACTAGCTTTATTTTTCTTTTATATTATTTATGTTATATTATATATTAAATGAACTTGCATAGCTCAGCTGGCCAAGACACGCGCATGTAACCTCAATGACCTGGGTTCAAGTCCCAGGTCTTGCAAAACTCAATATTATTTTTTCATTTGAATTTCCATGCAGCGCCAACATTAGGACTCACCATGCACATTCAAGAGGCATTATCCACGTGTCCCAGGGGATCTGATCAAGGGTTCAGCTTGAAGGTATACCATGAGGACAAGTCAACAGGCGTGCATATGATTGGAAAAGTCAACAAATTGCCAGCAAATGGGCCAGGCTTTTCAGGCCTACACCTCCAAATTTGAGGCCACACCCCCCTGGTTTGCCTTATTGTTTTTTCATTCTTTCTTTTTTCTTTTTATTTCTTTTCTTTTTATTTAATTAACTATTTTCATAAAAATATAAAAACATTCAAAAAAATCAGAAAAGACCATAAAAAATATAATTTTTATTTTAATTACTTTTGTAACTAAATTACATGTAAATTATTTAGGTTAATTAGGTTTTAATTTTAATTCCCTTTTAATAAAAATCAAAAAAATGAAGAATTAGGTTAATTGATAATTTTAATGTCCTTTTTAATTTTTATTCTTGTTCTCACAATACTATTTATTTATTATTTTTATTTTCATAAATCAAAAATTGTGCATAAATAAATTAGGGTTTAATTTAGATCATATTTTAATTTTTTCATAATAAACTTAAAAAACATTAAAACTAGGGTTTAACACTTTAATTTTAATTAATTTTTTCCTTTTTCTTTTAAATCTAAAAAACACAAAAATACTATTTTCATTTAATTTTAATTTTAGATTCCTTGATTATTTGTAAAAGGGTCCAACGCCCTAATTTTGTTTAAGCTCTTTATTTCGCGCATTTGTTTTATATTGTTTAAATAATTCTGTATATGCCCCAAAGCCATGTAATTTAAAATTCTCGCACTTTTATTTATTCGCTTTATTTATTTTCAGTCAAATCGGGTTCGGTTTTTTTTGGCGATGTGGACCCGCGCCAGTTGTAATAGTTTAGATTTATTTTCTCGCAAATATATAACTGTTAATAAATATGCATGAAAGAATGAATGCCCAAAAATAAAATCAAATCGTTAGATCACCATTGCATGACAAGACAAACAATAAACTGAAAATGACACACAACTCGCACACACCACCCCTAGGGTACGTCTCACTGTTACCTTTCGAAAGGTGGTCGTCGAGTATAGGACGTTTTAGTAAGTCCTTATGTCCATGACATGATCCAGTTGCCTCGAAACGGTTGCCTCGGAAAATAAAGGATCAATGGCATAAGGGTAGCTTCTAAGATATCCTACTGTTGCTCTGGTGACCACCACGTCCCTAAAACTCGAATTGACCCGAACACCTCCAACGGTGGTGCTACCTACCTCTCAATGGTGGGATGGCACTACCTTAAAGGACATTTACACAGACTAATTCCTTAGGGTAGGTAGGTTCTCAAAGGTACTTGCTCTAATTTCAAACAAATCAAATACTTTTCACACCGACACACTTTCAAAAACTTTCAAAACAAACTTTTCAAACACTCTGACGTATGAGTTGAACTGAAACTTTTCAAAGAATATTTTTGAAACCCACAATTGAAAAGCAAACGACAATTTTGAAAACACATTGAGCAAGTACCTAAGAGCCCATGGATAACCATGGATAGAAAGGGTGCTAACACCTTCCCTTTCTATAACCTACCTCCCGAACCGAGAGCGATCTCTTTAAAGGAATTTTTTCTGTGCTTTTGTCCTTTCCAATTGGAGAAAATAAAAGACGGTGGCGACTCTTGCTTCCGCGACATTTCGCGAACCAGCTTTAAAACAGTCAGTTCCAGATCCACCGATCACAGAACTGGCGACTCTGCTGGGGATAAACTTAAAGTGAGGTGTACCTTAGGGCTAGTTACAACTGTGTTTTCAATTGTATTGCTTTGTTTGCTTTAAATTGTGGGACTGTCTTGGGAGTTCTATAGATCCTAACCCGGATCTGGGGGATACCCTTTTAGAAAGTAGCAACAAGGCTGTGAGGAAACTGTGCGGGGTATACCGACATGGTTGAAACAGTCTGCTACGTTGATGTGGCACTTTGGTGTGTACCGGTAACCCTTGAGTCAGTCAAGGAGAGTACGGGGCCTCCATGTGGTGTCATGAAGCATCAACAGACCTTAGGAACCTTAATTGAACCATCTTGGCCTCTTTAGGGTAGTGAGATAACTGACTTTGGTGCAGTCCGAGGTTGGTTGATACTCGATACTACACCCAATTGAGGGTTGCTTTCCTGGAATATTTCGGTCGCCAGTTCAGTGGCTAAATCGAAACGATGAACAATGAAAGCAATCCCGTGATATTGGGAACCTTAGAACCCGGTTACTTTGATTAGGACAGGATGAACCCCCCAACTTCAAGAGGGTACTACCCAGACCCCATGCTGGCCTTAAACCTTAAGGGCCTGTCTTGTGTGCCTTGTGTGCCTTACATGTTTGTCTTTGTAAATATCTGTGTTTAATCATAGCATCATAACATCATCCAGCATCATATGCATTAACTAACCATTTCAGGGGTTCGAATTTTCATCTTTGTTCTTGTTTTGTAGGACATGGAAACTGTTCGTAGAAAGACAATTCCAATCAGTCTTGTAAGGATCCCTCCTCAGCTTAAGGAGCTTATATCCAGGATTCCCGAGAACTCTTCATTCAGTGAAAGGCATGGAAGCCTCATCAGCTTGGTCAACACCAACATTGAGGAAGATATGATAAAAGTCCTGTTCCAATTCTTTGACCCTCTGCATCACTGTTTCACCTTCTTGGACTATCAGTTGGTACCTACATTGGAGGAGTTCTCCCGACTCCTGAAGATCCCTATCCTTGATCAGCTACCCTTCAACGGTACAGAAAAGGAACCTAAGCTTGAAGAGATTGCTAAAGCCTTGCACCTACAGTCATCTGACCTCAAGGGACATTGGGAAGTTAGAAGTGGTATCAAAGGGTTCTTAGCCAGGTTTCTGTTTGAAAAGGCCTATGATTGTTGGAACTCCCTTGACTTACAAGCTTTTGAAGAGGTTGTAGCTCTCCTTGTTTATGGTTTGGTGTTGTTCCCTAACCCAGACCAGTTCATTGATATCAGTGCTGTCCAGATCTTTATGTCCAGGAATCCTATACCTACGTTGCTGGGGGACCTCCTTCACTCATGTTACACTCGAACCATGAGAAAAAGAGGTGTCCTTATGTGTTGCACTCCTCTCCTGGGAAAGTGGTTTATTTCGCACCTTCCGCAATCAGTCCTGAAGAACGAGCGGGGTTTGAGATGGTCACAACGGTTGATGACTCTTACACATGCAGATATACATTGGTGCCCTAGGTCCAGAGAAGATGTCACTATCATTGATCGTTGCGGGGAGTACCCTAATGTTCCTTTACTTGGAATCAGAGGGGGTATTACTTATAGTCCATGCCTGGCTTGGAGACAGTTTGGTTATGCTCGGAGGGATGGTCCTCATGACATGTTGATTCCTGACATAGTTTTTGACTTCGACAACGATACTCAAGGACTTCGCCAGAGATTTATCAGAGCTTGGAGGATGCCTAGTAGGATAGACAGCAAGACACTGGGGCACAGGAACTCCATCCCTTTGGAGCCTTACCTCAAGTGGGTACGAGCCCGTTCTCAGAAGTTAGTAATGCCTTATCCTCACATGCTTCCAGTAATCAAAGAGCCTGCCTTGGAAGGAGAGGTGTCTCATGTTATTCAGCACCCTGATATGCCCACATCCTGGGAAGAGATGCAGAAGAGCTGGATCCAGCTTAAGGAAGAGCGAAATTCTCTTGAGACTAGTTTGCATGCCAGTGAAAAGAAGGTCTTGGAGCTCACCCGCCTGTTGCATGAGGAAAGGAATCTCAACACTTACATAGCTCCAAAGAAGATGCGCAACATATTTTGGATGTGATTTGATCTTTTTGTACTTTTGCCCATGAGGCTTTGATGTATTAAACAATGATTTTCTTAATAATAATGTGTGTTCCTTTTGGTCTACGACAAATTTGAATTTTCGAACTCTTGAATGCATTGCATAAACACATATCATTCATCATGTGCATCATAAATACTCTTCTTTTCAGGTTGTTTACCGTTCTTCGCTGTTTATTTCAGCATCATGAACCCTCCTGAATCATCAACCGATGCGGCTATCAAGGCTCTTCAGGCGCAGAACGTCCAGTTTCAGGCGCAAAACGCCCAATTTCAGGAGCTGATCAAGGGCTTGTCTCAGGGTCAACAAGAGTTAAAGACCATGCTTCTGAAGAAGACTAAGAAGAAGAGGAGGACTGTGCTATTTAACACTGGGCGCAGACTCGGGAACACTTTGGTTGTTGAAGCTGAAAGGACTCCTCCATCTGTGACAGAAGGTAGTCACCATGAAAGGGAGGTCACTACTCCTGTGGGCTCTGATACTGAAACAGACTTCAACGACGACCAGTACCCTCCTGCTGAAGACCGGTACAAACAGCTGGAGGACAGATTAAAGGCTGTGGAAGTTCAGCGAGTGCCTGGATTGGATTTCGGAGACTTGGGGTTATCTACTGGAGTGGTGATCCCGCACAAGTTCAAAACACCTGCCTTCGTGAAGTATGATGGGGCTTCCTGTCCCAAGATGCACCTCCGTTCTTATGTAAGGAAGATCCAGCCTTACACCGCAGACAAGAACCTTTGGATCCACTTCTTCCAGGAGAGTCTTTCAGGGACTCACCTCGATTGGTTCTATCAGCTAGATGGAATCAGCATTCGTAACTGGGAGGATCTGGCCACTGCTTTTTACAAGCAGTATCAGTATAATGCCGACCTCGCTCCTACGCGTACCCAGCTCCAGGGTATGTCGCTAGGGTCGGGTGAAGGTTTTAAGGAGTATGCTCAGAAATGGAGAGACCTGGCTGGCAGGGTGCAGCCACCGTTGACGGATCGGGAGCTGGTAGATATGTTCTTGGGGACCCTGTCTGGTCCATTTTTCAATCATCTCATTGGTAATTCCTCTGCCGGGTTTACCGATCTAATCCTGACTGGTGAAAGGATCGAGGCCGGTATAAAATCAGGGAAGATACAGAAAGTTGCCTCCTCCAGTACTGAGAAGAAACCCTTCAAAAAAGAGGCTAGTGCTGTATATAACTCCCGGAGAACAGAGCGACCTGAGCACCGCCAATCTGTCAGTGCGGTAATGATTGCCAAACCTGCTGCCGCTCCTCGGCCCACTAATCCTCAAAAGTTTGAAAAACCCCGGAGAGAGTTCACCCGGTTAAGCATGACCTTATCACAAATCCTGCCACAGTTGCTATCCACCAATTTAGTGACTGTCAAGGAGGCTCCAAAGTTTCCCAACACTGCATCTCCCAAGTTCAATCCAAATGCTCGCTGTGCTTATCACTCTGATAGCCCGGGGCATAACACAGATGACTGTTGGGCCCTAAGAAATAAGGTTCAAGACCTCATTGATGCCAAGGAGATACAGTTTGAGGCGCCCGAGAGGCCGAATGTTGTAAATGCTCCCATGCCCCAGCATGGAGTGAATGCTGTTGAAGAGGATTTGTATGTAGCTTCGGTGGATGATGTTGCTACTCCGTTGCTGATGGTCAAGAGGAATCTGTTGCTAACCGGTTTATTTCCGGGATGTAGCGAAGGTTGCCTTCTATGTGTTGCTTCCCCTGCTGGTTGTTCTCTGCTGAAGTCAGGCGTTCAAAACCTGATAGATAGTAGAGAGATTTTGTTTGAAAAGACTGTTGTTCCTGCTGCTCCTGTTGAAGAAGTGTCAATCGTTACCATCTTCAACAACTATTCCGAGGCTCCTTCAAAGAAGCCTATACAAGTTTTGTCAGTTCACAAGAATGTTCCCATCACCATTACTGTTCCGGGGCCTATACCCTACAAATCTGATAAGGCTGTCCCATGTCATTATGGGGCGGATGTTTATGTTCTGGGTGTGAAACAAGAGTGCAACATTGATACTGGTGTCTCCAACATTACCGGGCCTGCTAAAGTCACTCGTAGTGGAAAACTGTTCTCGCCAGACATTGCTCCTCCAGCAATTCATAGGCCTTTGATCTTCACACCTGCCAGAGTGCCTGTTTCTCCTTCTGACCAAGTATCCACCCCTGCTGCTGAGTCATCTGATACTCGGGGCAAGGGAATTGCTGCTGATGTGCCTGCCAGGGCGGAGGCACCAAAGACCATTGTTGAGGCTTCCAAGCAGGAAATGGAAGAAATTCTCAAGATAATAAAGAAAAGTGATTTCAATGTTGTGGAACAGCTGGGGCACACCCCCTCTAAAATCTCCATGTTGTCACTGCTGCTGTGTTCAGAGGCCCATGCAAAGGCTCTGATTGCTTTCTTAAAGACTGCCCATGTACCCCAAGATACGACTGCTGACCAGTTCACCGATTGTGTGGCCAACCTAACTGCTGATAATGGCCTGGGTTTCTCTGATGCCGATCTGACAGCAAAGGGGAAGAACCATAATGATGCCCTGCATGTCTCCATTGAATGCAGGGGCACTACTCTGGCTCATGTGCTGGTTGACACAGGTTCTTCATTAAATGTGCTGCCCAAGAAGGCTCTGGATAGGCTGGATTGTGAGGGTCTAGAGCTCAAACCAAGTAGCATTGTTGTCCGGGCCTTTGACGGGTCCAAAAGAATGGTGCATGGTGAAGTGGACATCCCAATCAGGGTTGGGTCACAAGTATTTGATTCAAAATTTTATGTGATGGACATCCATCCGTCCTATTCTTGTTTGCTGGGTCGCCCATGGATCCACAAGGCTGGAGCGGTGACCTCCACATTGCATCAGAAGCTCAAGTACCCGGTCAGGGGGAGGATCGTAACAGTGCAAGGGGAGGAGGAATACATGGTCAGCCACCTCAACTCTTTCAGATACGTGGAAATGGATGGGGAGTTCATTGAAACCCCCTTTCAACATTTTGAGGAGGTACCACCAACCTTGGCAACAGTAGAAGATGAAGAGGTTTCTCCTATGAAGATGGCCTCCTTAAAGGACGCCCGGGCTGTGATCGAAAAAGGTGGATGTGCAAATTGGGGCAAGCTTCCTGATCTTACTCCTAAGACTAACAAGTTTGGGCTGGGTTTCACCACAGAAGCTCAGAAGGCGGTGCGCAAGGCAAGAATTGGAAGACCTCCGTTGCTCATCACTCACTCTGAAGTGAATGCTATTGGAGAGGAAGATGAAGTGGAGGAGTCAGAGTTCGATAGCTGGATCTACCCAACGGCCGACGGTGGATTGACCAATTGGACTGCTAAAGATTTTACTCCCATAACTTTTGTTCCCCAGTAATGAATTTCTTTGTTTTTGATTTGTAATAAACAATAATTTGAGACTATATGGCCCGGTGTCTTACCCGGGGCACCGTGGTTTTATTTATGAGGGCTTTTTGTTTGTCACTATCATATATCATGAATAAAAGCATTGGACGTTTTTCACATTTCAAATTTTGCGCTCCTTTTCTTTCCTTTCTTTACATATTGCAAAACAGCTGTATTTACACACACACTCACTCATACAGGTTTCAATCCACTCTGGATCTCACTGGTAACGACTCTGCTACTGCCAATTATGACTTCGAAAATCCGATCAACTTAGCCGCCGACGAAGGTGAAGATGATTGCGAAGTGCCTGGTGAACTTGCAAGACTGTTACAACAGGAAGAGAGGGCAATTCAACCCCATGAAGAGCCAGTGGAAATAATAAACTTGGGTACGGAGGAAGACAAGAAAGAGGTGAAGATTGGTGCCAACCTAGAACTCAGCGTGAAGCAACGGTTGACTCAGATGCTGCATGACTATAAAGAAATCTTTGCCTGGTCCTACGAAGATATGCCCGGATTAGATACCGACATTGTGGTCCATCGCTTACCTACTAAAGAAGATTTCCCTCCGGTTAAGCAAAAGGTCCGCCGTATGCGTCCAGAGATGTCTGAGAAGATTAAAGCCGAGGTTATGAAGCAATTTGATGCCGGATTTCTTGCAGTGACTTCTTACCCTCAGTGGGTTGCTAATGTGGTGCCGGTACCTAAGAAGGACGGCAAGGTCAGGATGTGTGTCGACTACAGGGATCTGAACAGGGCCAGCCCCAAGGATGATTTCCCTCTACCCCACATTGATGTCCTTGTTGATAATACAGCTCAGCATAAAGTGTTCTCTTTCATGGATGGTTTTTCAGGCTACAATCAGATCAAGATGGCTCCTGAAGACATGGAAAAGACTACATTTGTTACTCAGTGGGGCACCTTCTGCTACAAAGTCATGCCTTTCGGACTAAAGAATGCTGGGGCAACCTACCAACGGGCCATGGTTACCTTATTTCATGATATGATCCACCATGAGATAGAAGTGTATGTGGACGACATGATCGCTAGGTCCCAGACTGAGGAAGAACACCTTGATCATCTGCAGAAACTGTTTGACCGGTTGAAATTGTACAAGCTGAGGTTGAACCCGAACAAGTGCACCTTCGGGGTATGATCGGGAAAGTTGCTAGGCTTCGTGGTCAGTGATAAAGGTATTCAAGTGGACCCTGCTAAGGTCAAAGCCATTCAAGAGATGCCAGTTCCTAAGACAGAGAAGGAAGTCAGAGGCTTTCTAGGACGTCTGAATTACATTGCTCGGTTCATCTCACATTTAACTGCTACCTGTGAACCAATCTTCAAGCTGTTGAAGAAAGATCAGGTAGTACGTTGGAATGATGAATGCCAGGCTGCTTTTGACAGAATCAAAGAATATCTCCAAGAACCACCCATCCTTATGCCACCAGTTGAAGGGAGACCTTTGATACTTTACCTGACAGTGCTTGATAATGCAATGGGGTGTGTGCTGGGGCAGCATGACGAGTCTGGCCGAAAAGAGCATGCCATTTATTACCTTAGCAAAAAGTTTACCGACTGTGAGACCCGATACTCACTGCTTGAGAAAACTTGCTGCGCTTTGGTATGGGCTGCTCGCCGGCTGAGACAGTATATGCTGACTCACACTACCTTGTTAATCTCAAAAATGGACCCTATAAAGTACATATTTGAAAAGCCGGCTCTGTCTGGGAGAATTGCAAGATGGCAGATGATCTTGACGGAATACGACATTCAGTACACGACCCAAAAAGCCATCAAGGGAAGTGTATTAGCAGACCACCTAGCACATCAAGCTGTGGATGACTACCAATCAATGAACTTCGAGTTTCCAGACGAAAGCATTATGATAGTAACTGACTGTGAAATACCCGGACCGGATGAAGGACCTGAACCAGGATCCCGATGGTCTATGCACTTTGACGGAGCCTCCAATGCTTTGGGAAATGGTATCGGCGCCATAATCGTATCTCCACAAGGTACTCATACTCCACTCACCGCCCGGCTGTGTTTCAACTGTACCAACAACATGGCGGAGTATGAAGCGTGTATTATGGGTCTTCAAGCTGCGATTGACTTGAGGATCAAATTTCTAAGTGTCTTCGGAGATTCCGCTCTCGTGATCAATCAGATCAAAGGAGAGTGGGATACGAAACACCCAAACTTGATTCCTTACAGAGAATGTGTGTTGGCCCTGATCCCCCACTTCACAGAGATAACATTTGAGCACTTCCCAAGAGAAGAGAATCAGCTGGCGGACGCGTTAGCTACAATGTCTTCAATGTTCAAGGTTAAATGGGATAATGAAGCTCCCCGGATCATCATCTGGAAACTGGACGAGCCGGCATACTGTTGTGATCTCGAAACCAAATCGGTGACTGAGAAGCCTTGGTACCACGAAGTGAAGAGATACCTAGAAGCTCAGGAATACCCTGAAGGAGCATCGGTCAATGATAAGAAATTCCTGAGGAGGTTTGCAGCCAAGTTCTTTCTTAGCAATGGCGTCTTGTACAAGCGAAACCAGGATTCAACCCTACTGCGTTGTGTAGACAAGACTGAAGCAGAAAGAATAATGGAAGAGCTACATGACGGGACTTTTGGTACACACTCCAGTGGACATACCATGGCAAAGAAGATCCTACGGGCAGGGTATTACTGGTCTACAATGGAAGCTGACTGTTACCAACATTCTAGGACATGCCATAAATGCCAGATCTACGCAGACAAGGTGCATGTTCCTCCGGTTCCCCTGAACGTTCTGACTGCGCCTTGGCCATTTGCAATGTGGGGCATAGACATGATCGGTGAGATTAAACCTACGGCATCTAATGGACATCGCTTCATCCTAGTGGCGATTGATTATTTTACGAAGTGGGTTAAGGCAGCATCCTATGCTACGGTAACCAAGACTGTTGTGGCACGGTTCATTCGGCACAACCTGATCTGTCGGTACGGCGTCCCTGAGCGGATTATTACAGACAACGGTACCAATCTGAACAATAAGATGATCACCGAGCTTTGCGAACAGTTCAAGATACAGCACCACAATTCTTCTCCTTACAGACCGAAGATGAATGGGGCTGTAGAAGCAGCTAATAAAAACATCAAGAAGATTGTGCAGAAGATGACAGTAACGTATAAAGATTGGCACGAGATGTTACCGTTCGCTCTGCATGGGTATCGTACTTCAGCTAGGACGTCAACTGGGGCAACTCCTTTCTCTCTGGTTTATGGCATGGAGGCAGTCTTGCCGATCGAAGTACAAATTCCTTCTCTCCGGATAATGAAGGATGCAAATCTGAACGAAGATGATTGGATCCAGACACGACTTGATCAACTCAACCTTATTGACGAAAAGAGACTTGCTGCTATCTGCCATGGTCAGACGTATCAGAAGCGAATGATCAGGGCATTTAACAAAAAGGTCAGACCACAGGAAGTCGGGGATCTGGTGATCAAGCGAATCATCCTTCCTCAGAGTGATCCAAGGGGCAAATGGACCCCTACGTACGAAGGGCCATTTGTGGTTAAGCATGTGTTCTCAGGAGGAGCAATGATATTAACCAATATGGATGGTGACGACCTTCCTCACCCCGCCAATGCAGACATAGTTAAAAAATACTACGCATGAAAAAAGACCCGCTAGGCTGACATGTCTAGGCAAAAATTAGGGCTTCCCGTCGAACCAAAAGGGTTCGGGCAAAATGAAGGGATGAAAATGAAAAAATCTGTACACCCGGCAAGTCGAAAACCTGAAAAGGCGGCTTGGGCAAAAATGGGTATCCCGGTGGACTGAAAACCCGAAAGGGCAGTCCAGGCAAAAGTTAGGGATAAAAGCGTAATACTATGTCTCATTGGATCACTTTGCATCCAGAATCCGGTATCTACATCAAGACGGCATCGATCAGTCAGCCTCACTTTCAACCAAGGTCACCAAGTGATGAGACGCTCGGAGTCATAAAGGCAATAGCGGAGTTGAAACCCAGTGGATCATTCATACTTCACACAGCTGTTTTAATTTCTTTTGTACAAAACTTGTATAAACTCTCTTGTTCGGCGACGTTCCTCTTACTAGGACGTCAGCCTCTTGTACACAAAACGCCTATTCACAGGCTATTAAAAATCAATACAAATATACTTTTCAGTTAAACGTGCCAACTGTTTTTTCTTTTCTGTTTTGTTTTGCGAAGAACGTCCAAGGTTCAATTTGTGATATATGCATTGATAATAATTTGCTAGCTCATAAATATTTGCATACGAGACAAAGAACTAATTGCAGGTGACACTAGAAACAGGGGCAATAAAGAGTTGTCTGAGCAGTCTAATTGTTCTATCCTCCAAGGTACCAAGGTAGGTTCAGCTAAAGAACCTAACCAGATATCTTAAATTCCCCAGAGGACAGCAAGTCAGTGCATTCTTCCCCAAACAAGGTTAACAAGTCTCAAGGAAATTGGGTATCCTCCAGTAGATCCCAATATTCCCAGCAGCATATATCCTTAACAAGCATCCCCGGCAGTCTTGAGCTAAAGATTGTTCCCCGGCGGCATACATCAACATTCAAAGGAATCACTTCCCCCAGCATATCAAAACTATCAAAATTTCCCCAGGAGAACCCCATCCAAGTTCCCCAGGACAGATGGAATTCATCTCCCCAAGCAGTAAGCTTATCCCCAGTAAATTCTGGAAGCTTATCCTTCACGAACGCGTCGTCTGGCTTGATTTAAAGAGTTATTTCCTCAACAGGATATAACTGGGTTATCCTCAGCCAAAAGCCAAGGAAAGGTCGTCGTCAACGTAGTGCTTTCCTATCCCCAGCGAAGTCTATTCACACTTCCAATACAACAACGGTATCCCCAACGGAGTTACTATCAACAATTCAGCAAAGCATCTCTATCCCCACAGAGTATTGCTTCTCAGCATGATCGCTAGAGTAGCTTTTATCCCCGCAGAATCTTCCATTCGCCAAGTTTATTCCGCAACGGAGTCATCTTCTCCTACTGGTATCCTTGCAACTATCATCCCCAGCGGAAGGGAAATCTATTCTTCAAACATCAGCCCGGGATATGACTTCCTGGCACCCGTCAAAGAGTTTACTTTCCTAGACGAAAACATACATAAAACATCACATACAGTATTATAGCATGCATAACGCACTGCATCATACAAATCTCATTTATGTTGAGAACATCATTGCTTGATCCATATCATGCATTGCACATGACTGACTTTTATCTTTCAGGAAAAATTCAGTTAAGTTCTCAAGCTACATTTCAAGACCTAGACTGGTTCAGTCAAAGGCCTTCTCTGGTTCAGTTAAATCGTCCCAAGATTTTCCTGATGCTTATCCCTTTGAAGACATTTCAAGACCTAGACTGGTTCAGTCAAAGGCCTTCTCTGGTTCAGTTAAATCGTCCCAAGATTTTCCTGATGCTTATCCCTTTGAAGACATTTCAAGACCTAGACTGGTTCAGTCAAAGGCCTTCTCTGGTTCAGTTAAATCGTCCCAAGATTTTCCTGATGCTTATCCCTTTGAAGACATTTCAAGACCTAGACTGGTTCAGTCAAAGGCCTTCTCTGGTTCAGTTAAATCGTCCCAAGATTTTCCTGATGCTTATCCCTTTGAAGACATTTCAAGACCTAGACTGGTTCAGTCAAAGGCCTTCTCTGGTTCAGTTAAATCGTCCCAAGATTTTCCTGATGCTTATCCCTTTGAAGACATTTCAAGACCTAGACCGGTTCAGTTAAATCATCCCAAGATTTTCCTAATTCTTACCCAGTCAAAGGCCTCTCTGGTTCAGTCAGATCGACTCTAAGATCTCCCTGATTCTTATCCCAGTAGAAGACACCCCAGATTTTTCTCAACGAGCGTTGTTGAAGTTAAAGTCACCCAAGGCTCTCTTACCATTCATGCTAAGGAAGTAATCGTCCCTGGTTCTTTCATCGCCGTTTGAAGTTCCAGACTCAGCTCCTGCAACGCGTCAAGTACTCATTTTCTGTTTTGCAGGTATACAGGTTCTCGCCAAGGAATCTCTTACGCAATCAAACATCCAGATGGCATCTATAAGCCCATTCCCCTATCATTGCTAACATGTGAGCGCAAATTTCCGGGCACTCTAGTGTCCAATCATCTTCTACCCTCGGATTACGAAAGGCACGTCAGCCAATCTGCATCCTCAGGTCTAAGAAGATTGAACAGGGGCAACTGTTATACCCCAAAATTTGCCCTCCCATATTCCTCAAGAAATTGCCAAGCCAGGTCACAAAATTCCCCAAGGGTTGTGCAGCTCAACTGTTTCCTATACAGTCAAAACTAGGGTTTGTGTTCTGACCAAGAATAGGAAGTTTTCAAAGGGCCAATCAAGTCTCATATGCTTACAAACATGGTCAAGCATCCTCATATCAAGTTTCAAGGCATTCAGCTCAAGATTGCACAGTCAAAACCCTAAATTGCACTACAGTCAACTGTAGGGGCAAAATGGTCATTTGGCAGTCAAAAGTTCAAATTTTTGGTCAACCTATCATTTTGAGGCCACAAACATCATTTGATCAATGCTTGATCATGATTCTCAAAATTTGGCTCAGAAATCATCAAAGATGCACAAGTTGCTATATTTGGACAGCTGAAAAAGTCAACTGAAATTGACCAGGGCATAACTTTCACATGGATTATCAGAAAAATTCCATCCAAAGCTCATTTTGAAGAGAAAGACATTTCCTACAACTCATCTTCATACTTCAAGTCCAAGAAATGCTCTCACAAAAAGTTATCAATTTCAACATTATAGGTCATTTCCAAAAGTCAACAAAAAGGGACTTTAAGTCAAAGGCCATAACTTGAGATTGGTAAATCAAAATGACATGGGACCAAAGGCATTGGTTAAAGGACTCAAAGACCTTTCCAAAATGTCCAAGAACATGTGAAAAGCTTAAAAATTGAGCAAGTTATGCCTTGTAGAAGTTGGGAAATTTTTGTGAAATGGCAAAAGTCAATTATCCTTGAAAATCCAATTTTGACAAAAGGGCCCCATTTTTCTCACTTTGTTCATCCTTGTCATCCACACACGTGTTCCATGGTTGATTTCAAGACCAAATATTGATTTTTTTATTTTATTTAATTTTTGATGATTTAATTCATTTTAATTCTTTGAAAATTCAAATAAAATTTAAAAACCAATAGAATAGTGTCAAATGAACTTGGACAATTCCTATGTATCATGAATCTACTCAAAAATCAGGCTAAGGTTCATTTGCACACTAGGTCTAGGTTTTGGCTAGAAAATAGGAAAAATGGTTAATGGAAGAAACCCTAAGACCAATTCTTTCTCAAGCATGGATTAAGGTCAAATAGCATGCCTATTCCATTCCATAATCATCACTGAGTCCAACCCTAACTAGAACATAGCAAAAGACTCGCTCAAAAGTGGATTGGAACTTTGAAAATTTGGACATAAAATGCAAATCTGAAATCAGTGCTAGGGATCTTTTCAAGCCTTAATTTTTATACCATTAGCATCCTGAGATAATTCTGAACGGGTCCCAAATCATAACATCTTCCAAAACTCCTTGAACTGGTATCTACAAGTGAAACTGTACAGAAAAATTTTTGAATTCGTGTTCTTGATTCTAAGCATCCTTTTGCATTTTTAATTACATATTCATGTTCCTCACAAAGTTTCCAAGCTGTTCATGGTATTTAATTGCATTTTCATAAGCCATACACGATTTTACCATTTTCACGTTCTAGGGTTTTCAAGTTTTGATTTTAGGGTTTTTACCATACTGCAAAATTGGCCCTCAAGACCATGACTGTTACACTCCATGCATCTGGACGAAAAGATCTACATACTCGCGCCTAATTTATATTAGGAAACAAGCTATTCGCTATTTTTTTGTAGCTTACCTAAAGCAACGTTTCAAAAACCGTTGCTCTTTTGTTTTATGTTACAGGGACGTGAAGAAGATGAAGATGTGGCACGCTGTCATTCGTCCGTTTAAATTTCGCGCGTGTTTAACCAACTAGCTTTATTTTTCTTTTATATTATTTATGTTATATTATATATTAAATGAACTTGCATAGCTCAGCTGGCCAAGACACGCGCATGTAACCTCAATGACCTGGGTTCAAGTCCCAGGTCTTGCAAAACTCAATATTATTTTTTCATTTGAATTTCCATGCAGCGCCAACATTAGGACTCACCATGCACATTCAAGAGGCATTATCCACGTGTCCCAGGGGATCTGATCAAGGGTTCAGCTTGAAGGTATACCATGAGGACAAGTCAACAGGCGTGCATATGATTGGAAAAGTCAACAAATTGCCAGCAAATGGGCCAGGCTTTTCAGGCCTACACCTCCAAATTTGAGGCCACACCCCCCTGGTTTGCCTTATTGTTTTTTCATTCTTTCTTTTTTCTTTTTATTTCTTTTCTTTTTATTTAATTAACTATTTTCATAAAAATATAAAAACATTCAAAAAAATCAGAAAAGACCATAAAAATATAATTTTTATTTTAATTACTTTTGTAACTAAATTACATGTAAATTATTTAGGTTAATTAGGTTTTAATTTTAATTCCCTTTTAATAAAAATCAAAAAAATGTAGAATTAGGTTAATTGATAATTTTAATGTCCTTTTTAATTTTTATTCTTGTTCTCACAATACTATTTATTTATTATTTTTATTTTCATAAATCAAAAATTGTGCATAAATAAATTAGGGTTTAATTTAGATCATATTTTAATTTTTTCATAATAAACTTAAAAAACATTAAAACTAGGGTTTAACACTTTAATTTTAATTAATTTTTTCCTTTTTCTTTTAAATCTAAAAAACACAAAAATACTATTTTCATTTAATTTTAATTTTAGATTCCTTGATTATTTGTAAAAGGGTCCAACGCCCTAATTTTGTTTAAGCTCTTTATTTCGCGCATTTGTTTTATATTGTTTAAATAATTCTGTATATGCCCCAAAGCCATGTAATTTAAAATTCTCGCACTTTTATTTATTCGCTTTATTTATTTTCAGTCAAATCGGGTTCGGTTTTTTTTGGCGATGTGGACCCGCGCCAGTTGTAATAGTTTAGATTTATTTTCTCGCAAATATATAACTGTTAATAAATATGCATGAAAGAATGAATGCCCAAAAATAAAATCAAATCGTTAGATCACCATTGCATGACAAGACAAACAATAAACTGAAAATGACACACAACTCGCACACACCACCCCTAGGGTACGTCTCACTGTTACCTTTCGAAAGGTGGTCGTCGAGTATAGGACGTTTTAGTAAGTCCTTATGTCCATGACATGATCCAGTTGCCTCGAAACGGTTGCCTCGGAAAATAAAGGATCAATGGCATAAGGGTAGCTTCTAAGATATCCTACTGTTGCTCTGGTGACCACCACGTCCCTAAAACTCGAATTGACCCGAACACCTCCAACGGTGGTGCTACCTACCTCTCAATGGTGGGATGGCACTACCTTAAAGGACATTTACACAGACTAATTCCTTAGGGTAGGTAGGTTCTCAAAGGTACTTGCTCTAATTTCAAACAAATCAAATACTTTTCACACCGACACACTTTCAAAAACTTTCAAAACAAACTTTTCAAACACTCTGACGTATGAGTTGAACTGAAACTTTTCAAAGAATATTTTTGAAACCCACAATTGAAAAGCAAACGACAATTTTGAAAACACATTGAGCAAGTACCTAAGAGCCCATGGATAACCATGGATAGAAAGGGTGCTAACACCTTCCCTTTCTATAACCTACCTCCCGAACCGAGAGCGATCTCTTTAAAGGAATTTTTTCTGTGCTTTTGTCCTTTCCAATTGGAGAAAATAAAAGACGGTGGCGACTCTTGCTTCCGCGACATTTCGCGAACCAGCTTTAAAACAGTCAGTTCCAGATCCACCGATCACAGAACTGGCGACTCTGCTGGGGATAAACTTAAAGTGAGGTGTACCTTAGGGCTAGTTACAACTGTGTTTTCAATTGTATTGCTTTGTTTGCTTTAAATTGTGGGACTGTCTTGGGAGTTCTATAGATCCTAACCCGGATCTGGGGGATACCCTTTTAGAAAGTAGCAACAAGGCTGTGAGGGAACTGTGCGGGGTATACCGACATGGTTGAAACAGTCTGCTACGTTGATGTGGCACTTTGGTGTGTACCGGTAACCCTTGAGTCAGTCAAGGAGAGTACGGGGCCTCCATGTGGTGTCATGAAGCATCAACAGACCTTAGGAACCTTAATTGAACCATCTTGGCCTCTTTAGGGTAGTGAGATAACTGACTTTGGTGCAGTCCGAGGTTGGTTGATACTCGATACTACACCCAATTGAGGGTTGCTTTCCTGGAATATTTCGGTCGCCAGTTCAGTGGCTAAATCGAAACGATGAACAATGAAAGCAATCCCGTGATATTGGGAACCTTAGAACCCGGTTACTTTGATTAGGACAGGATGAACCCCCCAACTTCAAGAGGGTACTACCCAGACCCCATGCTGGCCTTAAACCTTAAGGGCCTGTCTTGTGTGCCTTGTGTGCCTTACATGTTTGTCTTTGTAAATATCTGTGTTTAATCATAGCATCATAACATCATCCAGCATCATATGCATTAACTAACCATTTCAGGGGTTCGAATTTTCATCTTTGTTCTTGTTTTGTAGGACATGGAAATTGTTCGTAGAAAGACAATTCCAATCAGTCTTGTAAGGATCCCTCCTCAGCTTAAGGAGCTTATATCCAGGATTCCCGAGAACTCTTCATTCAGTGAAAGGCATGGAAGCCTCATCAGCTTGGTCAACACCAACATTGAGGAAGATATGATAAAAGTCCTGTTCCAATTCTTTGACCCTCTGCATCACTGTTTCACCTTCTTGGACTATCAGTTGGTACCTACATTGGAGGAGTTCTCCCGACTCCTGAAGATCCCTATCCTTGATCAGCTACCCTTCAACGGTACAGAAAAGGAACCTAAGCTTGAAGAGATTGCTAAAGCCTTGCACCTACAGTCATCTGACCTCAAGGGACATTGGGAAGTTAGAAGTGGTATCAAAGGGTTCTTAGCCAGGTTTCTGTTTGAAAAGGCCTATGATTGTTGGAACTCCCTTGACTTACAAGCTTTTGAAGAGGTTGTGGCTCTCCTTGTTTATGGTTTGGTGTTGTTCCCTAACCCAGACCAGTTCATTGATATCAGTGCTGTCCAGATCTTTATGTCCAGGAATCCTATACCTACGTTGCTGGGGGACCTCCTTCACTCATGTTACACTCGAACCATGAGAAAAAGAGGTGTCCTTATGTGTTGCACTCCTCTCCTGGGAAAGTGGTTTATTTCGCACCTTCCGCAATCAGTCCTGAAGAACGAGCGGGGTTTGAGATGGTCACAACGGTTGATGACTCTTACACATGCAGATATACATTGGTGCCCTAGGTCCAGAGAAGATGTCACTATCATTGATCGTTGCGGGGAGTACCCTAATGTTCCTTTACTTGGAATCAGAGGGGGTATTACTTATAGTCCATGCCTGGCTTGGAGACAGTTTGGTTATGCTCGGAGGGATGGTCCTCATGACATGTTGATTCCTGACATAGTTTTTGACTTCGACAACGATACTCAAGGACTTCGCCAGAGATTTATCAGAGCTTGGAGGATGCCTAGTAGGATAGACAGCAAGACACTGGGGCACAGGAACTCCATCCCTTTGGAGCCTTACCTCAAGTGGGTACGAGCCCGTTCTCAGAAGTTAGTAATGCCTTATCCTCACATGCTTCCAGTAATCAAAGAGCCTGCCTTGGAAGGAGAGGTGTCTCATGTTATTCAGCACCCTGATATGCCCACATCCTGGGAAGAGATGCAGAAGAGCTGGATCCAGCTTAAGGAAGAGCGAAATTCTCTTGAGACTAGTTTGCATGCCAGTGAAAAGAAGGTCTTGGAGCTCACCCGCCTGTTGCATGAGGAAAGGAATCTCAACACTTACATAGCTCCAAAGAAGATGCGCAACATATTTTGGATGTGATTTGATCTTTTTGTACTTTTGCCCATGAGGCTTTGATGTATTAAACAATGATTTTCTTAATAATAATGTGTGTTCCTTTTGGTCTACGACAAATTTGAATTTTCGAACTCTTGAATGCATTGCATAAACACATATCATTCATCATGTGCATCATAAATACTCTTCTTTTCAGGTTGTTTACCGTTCTTCGCTGTTTATTTCAGCATCATGAACCCTCCTGAATCATCAACCGATGCGGCTATCAAGGCTCTTCAGGCGCAGAACGTCCAGTTTCAGGCGCAAAACGCCCAATTTCAGGAGCTGATCAAGGGCTTGTCTCAGGGTCAACAAGAGTTAAAGACCATGCTTCTGAAGAAGACTAAGAAGAAGAGGAGGACTGTGCTATTTAACACTGGGCGCAGACTCGGGAACACTTTGGTTGTTGAAGCTGAAAGGACTCCTCCATCTGTGACAGAAGGTAGTCACCATGAAAGGGAGGTCACTACTCCTGTGGGCTCTGATACTGAAACAGACTTCAACGACGACCAGTACCCTCCTGCTGAAGACCGGTACAAACAGCTGGAGGACAGATTAAAGGCTGTGGAAGTTCAGCGAGTGCCTGGATTGGATTTCGGAGACTTGGGGTTATCTACTGGAGTGGTGATCCCGCACAAGTTCAAAACACCTGCCTTCGTGAAGTATGATGGGGCTTCCTGTCCCAAGATGCACCTCCGTTCTTATGTAAGGAAGATCCAGCCTTACACCGCAGACAAGAACCTTTGGATCCACTTCTTCCAGGAGAGTCTTTCAGGGACTCACCTCGATTGGTTCTATCAGCTAGATGGAATCAGCATTCGTAACTGGGAGGATCTGGCCACTGCTTTTTACAAGCAGTATCAGTATAATGCCGACCTCGCTCCTACGCGTACCCAGCTCCAGGGTATGTCGCTAGGGTCGGGTGAAGGTTTTAAGGAGTATGCTCAGAAATGGAGAGACCTGGCTGGCAGGGTGCAGCCACCGTTGACGGATCGGGAGCTGGTAGATATGTTCTTGGGGACCCTGTCTGGTCCATTTTTCAATCATCTCATTGGTAATTCCTCTGCCGGGTTTACCGATCTAATCCTGACTGGTGAAAGGATCGAGGCCGGTATAAAATCAGGGAAGATACAGAAAGTTGCCTCCTCCAGTACTGAGAAGAAACCCTTCAAAAAAGAGGCTAGTGCTGTATATAACTCCCGGAGAACAGAGCGACCTGAGCACCGCCAATCTGTCAGTGCGGTAATGATTACCAAACCTGCTGCCGCTCCTCGGCCCACTAATCCTCAAAAGTTTGAAAAACCCCGGAGAGAGTTCACCCGGTTAAGCATGACCTTATCACAAATCCTGCCACAGTTGCTATCCACCAATTTAGTGACTGTCAAGGAGGCTCCAAAGTTTCCCAACACTGCATCTCCCAAGTTCAATCCAAATGCTCGCTGTGCTTATCACTCTGATAGCCCGGGGCATAACACAGATGACTGTTGGGCCCTAAGAAATAAGGTTCAAGACCTCATTGATGCCAAGGAGATACAGTTTGAGGCGCCCGAGAGGCCGAATGTTGTAAATGCTCCCATGCCCCAGCATGGAGTGAATGCTGTTGAAGAGGATTTGTATGTAGCTTCGGTGGATGATGTTGCTACTCCGTTGCTGATGGTCAAGAGGAATCTGTTGCTAACCGGTTTATTTCCGGGATGTAGCGAAGGTTGCCTTCTATGTGTTGCTTCCCCTGCTGGTTGTTCTCTGCTGAAGTCAGGCGTTCAAAACCTGATAGATAGTAGAGAGATTTTGTTTGAAAAGACTGTTGTTCCTGCTGCTCCTGTTGAAGAAGTGTCAATCGTTACCATCTTCAACAACTATTCCGAGGCTCCTTCAAAGAAGCCTATACAAGTTTTGTCAGTTCACAAGAATGTTCCCATCACCATTACTGTTCCGGGGCCTATACCCTACAAATCTGATAAGGCTGTCCCATGGCATTATGGGGCGGATGTTTATGTTCTGGGTGTGAAACAAGAGTGCAACATTGATACTGGTGTCTCCAACATTACCGGGCCTGCTAAAGTCACTCGTAGTGGAAGACTGTTCTCGCCAGACATTGCTCCTCCAGCAATTCATAGGCCTTTGATCTTCACACCTGCCAGAGTGCCTGTTTCTCCTTCTGACCAAGTATCCACCCCTGCTGCTGAGTCATCTGATACTCGGGGCAAGGGAATTGCTGCTGATGTGCCTGCCAGGGCGGAGGCACCAAAGACCATTGTTGAGGCTTCCAAGCAGGAAATGGAAGAAATTCTCAAGATAATAAAGAAAAGTGATTTCAATGTTGTGGAACAGCTGGGGCACACCCCCTCTAAAATCTCCATGTTGTCACTGCTGCTGTGTTCAGAGGCCCATGCAAAGGCTCTGATTGCTTTCTTAAAGACTGCCCATGTACCCCAAGATACGACTGCTGACCAGTTCACCGATTGTGTGGCCAACCTAACTGCTGATAATGGCCTGGGTTTCTCTGATGCCGATCTGACAGCAAAGGGGAAGAACCATAATGATGCCCTGCATGTCTCCATTGAATGCAGGGGCACTACTCTGGCTCATGTGCTGGTTGACACAGGTTCTTCATTAAATGTGCTGCCCAAGAAGGCTCTGGATAGGCTGGATTGTGAGGGTCTAGAGCTCAAACCAAGTAGCATTGTTGTCCGGGCCTTTGACGGGTCCAAAAGAATGGTGCATGGTGAAGTGGACATCCCAATCAGGGTTGGGTCACAAGTATTTGATTCAAAATTTTATGTGATGGACATCCATCCGTCCTATTCTTGTTTGCTGGGTCGCCCATGGATCCACAAGGCTGGAGCGGTGACCTCCACATTGCATCAGAAGCTCAAGTACCCGGTCAGGGGGAGGATCGTAACAGTGCAAGGGGAGGAGGAATACATGGTCAGCCACCTCAACTCTTTCAGATACGTGGAAATGGATGGGGAGTTCATTGAAACCCCCTTTCAACATTTTGAGGAGGTACCACCAACCTTGGCAACAGCAGAAGATGAAGAGGTTTCTCCTATGAAGATGGCCTCCTTAAAGGACGCCCGGGCTGTGATCGAAAAAGGTGGATGTGCAAATTGGGGCAAGCTTCCTGATCTTACTCCTAAGACTAACAAGTTTGGGCTGGGTTTCACCACAGAAGCTCAGAAGGCGGTGCGCAAGGCAAGAATTGGAAGACCTCCGTTGCTCATCACTCACTCTGAAGTGAATGCTATTGGAGAGGAAGATGAAGTGGAGGAGTCAGAGTTCGATAGCTGGATCTACCCAACGGCCGACGGTGGATTGACCAATTGGACTGCTAAAGATTTTACTCCCATAACTTTTGTTCCCCAGTAATGAATTTCTTTGTTTTTGATTTGTAATAAACAATAATTTGAGACTATATGGCCCGGTGTCTTACCCGGGGCACCGTGGTTTTATTTATGAGGGCTTTTTGTTTGTCACTATCATATATCATGAATAAAAGCATTGGACGTTTTTCACATTTCAAATTTTGCGCTCCTTTTCTTTCCTTTCTTTACATATTGCAAAACAGCTGTATTTACACACACACTCACTCATACAGGTTTCAATCCACTCTGGATCTCACTGGTAACGACTCTGCTACTGCCAATTATGACTTCGAAAATCCGATCAACTTAGCCGCCGACGAAGGTGAAGATGATTGCGAAGTGCCTGGTGAACTTGCAAGACTGTTACAACAGGAAGAGAGGGCAATTCAACCCCATGAAGAGCCAGTGGAAATAATAAACTTGGGTACGGAGGAAGACAAGAAAGAGGTGAAGATTGGTGCCAACCTAGAACTCAGCGTGAAGCAACGGTTGACTCAGATGCTGCATGACTATAAAGAAATCTTTGCCTGGTCCTACGAAGATATGCCCGGATTAGATACCGACATTGTGGTCCATCGCTTACCTACTAAAGAAGATTTCCCTCCGGTTAAGCAAAAGGTCCGCCGTATGCGTCCAGAGATGTCTGAGAAGATTAAAGCCGAGGTTATGAAGCAATTTGATGCCGGATTTCTTGCAGTGACTTCTTACCCTCAGTGGGTTGCTAATGTGGTGCCGGTACCTAAGAAGGACGGCAAGGTCAGGATGTGTGTCGACTACAGGGATCTGAACAGGGCCAGCCCCAAGGATGATTTCCCTCTACCCCACATTGATGTCCTTGTTGATAATACAGCTCAGCATAAAGTGTTCTCTTTCATGGATGGTTTTTCAGGCTACAATCAGATCAAGATGGCTCCTGAAGACATGGAAAAGACTACATTTGTTAATCGATCGGATAAACGGTGATTTAGTTATGATTTTTTGAAGTTTCGTCTCAGATGAAAATATTTCTCGGTTCAGGATTTTCAACCACGTTGCGCGCGCTTCAGACCAAAAACGAAGGCCTTCGGGATACCGCTCGAATTGGAATACTGAAAGAAATATTTAACCAACTCAATTTTTGAACCAATGCCACTCGAACCGGCTCGATACGATAAGAATCGACCGAGTTATGATTTTCTGAAGATGAAGCCAGTGAATATTTGTCACTATTTTCTCGTGCGAATATATTTGATAAATTCATATATTCGAAGACTCTCTGGGTAGAACTGGCTTCCGGCCGTGAGATACGAAATGTAGATGACATCAAGACGGAAATTTAACCACCAGAACGGGTTCAAAACGATAAATGGTCTTCGAGTTATGAATTTTTTAGTGTGCGAAAACTGCACTTTCAGCACCTTTTTCTTTGTATTTTTCACCATATAACTTCCAAAAGAACCGCGTATCCGGAGACTTTCCTTTGAGAATTAGCTTTTGGTCCAAACACAAAAATTGAATAGAACATCGAGACGGTTTCAAATCCTCATGAATCAACCCAAAACACCATTCCAAGCTGGAGATGCAAATTTTCAAACTTTGATCAGTAAAAACACTATTTCCAATTCGCACTGTTTTAAATTCACCGAAAACAACCAAATCTTCCACAACTTAAACATGCGTTGAAAAATCACGATAGCTTTGTTGTGTTGATCAAATACCTTGATCCCATGAATACGGGAACAATGAGATGCATGCATGTGTTAGATGACCTAATGAAGGTTATGTACATGAGGAAAGTGCGAGAATGCGTAAACCAGACAAAAGTAAAAGGGTAGGACAAATTTGGGGTATTACAGCTAGTACCGGTGTCAACAACATCACCGGGCCTGCCAAAGTTACTCGCAGTGGTAGGCTGTTCTCACCAGATATTGCGCCACCAGCTATTCAGAAACCTCTTATCATCACACCTGCAAGTGTGCCTGCTTCCCTTCCTGATCAAGTTCCTGTCTCTACCCCTGCTGCCGAGTCATCTGACGCTCGGGGCAAAGGGATTGCTACTGATTTGCCTGCCCTGACGGAGGCACCAAAGACAACCAATGTTGAAGCTTCCCAACAAGAGATGGAAGAGATTCTCAAGATCATTAAGAAGAGTGATTTCAATGTAGTTGAGCAGCTGGGGCACACCCCCTCTAAAATTTCTATGTTATCACTGTTGTTGTGTTCAGAGGCCCACGCCAAGGCTCTGATCTCCTTCCTGAAGACGGCCCATGTGCCACAAGAAACGTCTGCTGATCAATTTACCGATTGTGTGGCCAACTTGACTGCCGATAATGGTTTGGGCTTCTCTAACGCCGATCTGACAGCCAAAGGAAAGAACCATAACGACGCCCTGCATGTCTCCATTGAGTGCAGGAGCACTACTCTTGCCCATGTGTTGGTAGACACTGGTTCTTCATTGAACGTATTACCCAAGAAGGCCCTAGACAGGTTGGATTGTGAGGGTTTAGAGCTCAAGCCTAGTAACATTGTTGTCCGGGCCTTTGACGGTTCGAAAAGGATGGTACATGGGGAAGTTGACATTCCAATCAGGGTTGGTTCTCAAGTTTTTGATTCTACTTTATATGTGATGGACATCCGACCATCCTATTCTTGTTTGCTGGGTCGTCCATGGATCCACAAGGCTGGAGCTGTGACCTCGACACTACATCAGAAGCTTAAGTACCCGGTCAGAGGGAAAATTGTGACAGTTCAGGGGGAGGAAGAGTATATGGTCAGCCACCTCAACTCGTTCCGGTACATAGAAATGGATGGGGAATTCATTGAGACTCCATTCCAACACTTTGAAGAGGTGCCTCAGACACTGGCATCAGCTGAAACTGTGATTGAAGACCCTCCTTTGAAGATGGCTTCCTTAAAGGATGCCCGGGCTGTTATTGAGAAGGGTGAGTGTGCAAACTGGGGCCGACTTCCTGATTTCACTCCGAAGACTGACAAATTTGGCTTGGGTTTCACTGCAGAGGCTCAGAGGGCTGTTCGTAAGGCAAGGATTGGAAGACCTCCTGTGTTCATCACCAACCCGGGAGTGAATGCTATTGAAGACGACGTCGAGGAATCTGAATTCGACAGTTGGATCTACCCAACAACCGACGGTGGACCAAGCAACTGGACTGCCAAAGACTTCACACCTATTAATTTTGTCACTCAGTAATGAACTCTTTTGTTTTGAATTTGTAACAGACAATGTTTTGAAACTTTTATGGCTCGGTGTCTTACCCGGGGCACCGTGGCTTCATTTTGTGAGGGCTTTTATGTGTCATTTTCATATATCATCAATAAAAACATTGGACGTTTGTTGCATTTCAAAATCTTGCGCTCCTTTTCTTTCTTTATTATATATTGCAAAACAGCTATATTTACACACACTCACTTATACAGGTTCCAATCCACTCTGGATCTCACTGGTAACGACTCTGCTACTGCCAGTTATGACTTCGAAAATCCGATCAACTTAGCCGAAGACAAAGGTGAAGATGATTGCGAAGTGCCTGCTGAGCTCGCAAGACTGCTACTCCAGGAAGAGAGGGCCATTCAGCCACATGAAGAGCCAATAGAAACGGTAAATCTGGGTACTGAGACAGATAGAAAGGAGGTCAAGATTAGTGCCAATCTAGAGCTCAGTGTGAAACAATGGTTGATTCAGATGCTGCATGACTATGTGGAAATCTTTGCCTGGTCTTACGAAGACATGCCTGGGTTGCATACCAACATTGTGGTTCATCACCTGCCTACCAAGGAAGAATGCCCTCCGGTAAAACAGAAGGTCCGCCGTATGCGTCCAGAAATGTCCGAGAAAATCAAAGCTGAGGTTATGAAACAATTTGATGTCGGGTTTCTAGCAGTGACTTCTTACCCTCAGTGGGTTGCCAACGTGGTTCCAGTGCCGAAGAAGGATGGTAAGGTCCGAATGTGTGTTGATTACAGGGATTTGAACAGGGCGAGCCCTAAGGATGATTTCCCTCTGCCTCATATCGACGTTCTGGTCGACAACACTGCTCAGCATAAAGTATTCTCCTTCATGGACGGATTCTCCGGTTATAATCAGATCAAGATGGCTCCTGAAGACATGGAGAAGACCACTTTTGTCACTCAGTGGGGCACCTTTTGCTACAAGGTCATGCCTTTTGGGTTGAAAAATGCTGGGGCAACCTACCAACGTGCCATGGTTGCTTTATTTCATGACATGATCCATCATGAGATTGAAGTATACGTCGACGATATGATTTCAAGGTCCCAAACTGAGGAGGAACACCTTGACCACCTACAGAAGCTGTTTGACCGTCTGAAGTTGTACAAGCTGAGGTTGAACCCAAACAAGTGCACCTTTGGGGTAAGATCTGGAAAATTTCTAGGCTTCATCGTAAGTGACAAAGGCATTCAAGTGGACCCTGCCAAAGTGAAAGCCATACAAGAGGTGCCAACTCCCAAGACAGAGAAAGAAGTCAGAGGCTTTCTAGGACGGTTGAACTACATTGCCCGATTCATCTCGCATCTAACTGCTACCTGTGAACCAATCTTCAAGCTGCTGAAGAAAGATCAAGTAGTATGTTGGAACGATGAATGTCAGGCTGCTTTCGAAAAGATCAAAGACTATCTCCAAGAACCACCCATTCTTATGCCGCCGGTTGAAGGGAGACCTTTAATCTTATACTTGACAGTACTGGACAACTCAATGGGGTGTGTGCTGGGGCAGCATGACGAGTCTGGCCGAAAAGAACACGCCATTTATTACCTTAGCAAAAAGTTTACCGACTGTGAGACCCGATACTCACTGCTCGAGAAAACTTGTTGCGCTTTGGTATGGGCTGCTCGCCGGCTGAGACAGTATATGTTGATTTCACTCACACTACTCTGTTGATTTAAAAAATGGATCCAATCAAGTACATATTCGAAAAGCCTGCCTTGTCCAGAAGAATAGCAAGATGGCAGATGATCTTGACGGAATATGACATCCAGTACACGACTCAAAAAGCAATCAAGGGAAGTGTATTGGCAGACCATTTGGCGCACCAGGCAGTGGATGATTACCAGTCGATGAACTTTGAATTTCCAGACGAGGATATCATGGTAGTGACTGATTGTGAAGTACCTGGACCGGATGAAGGACCTGAGGAAGGATCCTGATGGTCTATGCACTTTGACGGAGCCTCGAACGCTTTGGGTAATGGTATCGGCACTGTGATCATATCCCTTAAAGGCACTCATACTCCACTCACCGCCTGGTTATGTTTCAACTGCACCAACAACATGACGGAGTATGAGGCATGCATCACGGGTCTTCAAGCTGCAATTGACTTAAGGATCAAGTTTTTGAGTGTTTTCGGAGATTCCGCTCTCGTGATCAATCAGATCAAAGGCGAGTGGGATACGAAACACCCAAATCTTATTCCTTACAAATAGTATGTATTGACATTGATCCCCCATTTCGAAGAGATAACTTTTGAACACTTCCCAAGAGAGGAGAATCAGTTAGCGGACGTGTTGGCTACAATGTCTTCTATGTTCAAAGTCAAATGGGACAACGAGGCTCCCCGGATCATCATTTGGAAATTGGATGAACCTGCATATTGCTGTGATCTTGAGGCTGAAGAGGTAACAGAAAAACCTCGGTATCATGAAGTGAAGAAGTACCTTGAAGCTCAAGAATACCCCGAAGGCGCATCTGTTAATGACAAGAAGTTCCTGAGAAGGTTTGCGGCAAAGTTCTTCCTCAGCAATGGCATTCTCTACAAGCGAAACCATGATTCAACCTTAATGCGTTGTGTAGATAAGACTGAAGCAGAAAAGATCATGGCAGAGCTACATGAAGGTACCTTCGGAACATATTCCAATGGACATACCATGGCAAAGAAAATCCTTCGGGCAGGATATTTCTGGTCCACAATGGAAGCCGACTGTTATCAGCATTCTCGAACTTGTCATAAATGCCAAATCTATGCTGATAAGGTGCACATTCCTCCGGTTCCTCTGAACGTCTTGACAGCACCTTGGCCTTTTGCAATGTGGGGCATTGATATGATCGGCGAAATCAGACCTACGGCATCCAATGGGCATCGCTTCATCCTGGTAGCGATTGATTACTTCACAAAGTGGGTTGAAGCAGTTTCCTATGCTACCGTAACCAAGAACGTCGTGGCACGGTTCATTCGGCACAACCTGATCTGTCGATACGGTGTACCTGAAAGGATCATTACGGACAATGGTACCTGTTGTACCCCAAAATTTACCCTCCCATATTCTTCAGGAAATTGCAAAGTCAAGCTTCAAAATTCCCCAAGGGTTGCACAGTGCAAAGGTCTCCTATACAGTCAAAATTAGGGATTTGATTCTGATCAAGAAAAGGAAGTTTTCAAGGGCCCAATCAAGTCTCATATGCCTACAAATATGGTCAAGCATCCTCATACCAAGTTTCAAGGCTTTCAACACAAAATTGCACAGTCAAAAACCCTAATTGCACTACAGTCAACTGTAGGGGCAAAATGGTCATTTGGCAGTCAAAAGTTCAAAATTTTGGTCAACATATCATTTTGAAGCCACAAACATCATTTGATCAATGCTTGATCATGATTCTCAAAGCTTGGCTCAAAAATCATCAAAATGCAAAAGTTTCCTTATTTGAACAGCTGAAAAAGTCAACTGAAATTGACCAGGGCATAACTTTCACATGGATTATCAGAAAAATTCCATCCAAAGCTCATTTTGAAGAGAAAGACATTTCCTACAACTCATCTTCATACTTCAAGTCCAAGAAATTCTCTCACAAAAATTTATCAATTTCAACATTATAGGTCATTTTCAAAAGTCAACAAAAAGGGACTTTAAGTCAAAGGCCATAACTTGAGATTGGTAAATCAAAATGACATGGGACCAAATGAATTGGTTAGAGGACTCAAATACCTTTCCAAAATGTCCAAGAACATGAGAAAAGCTTAAAAATTGAGCAAGTTATGCCTTGTGGAAGTTGGGAAATTTTTGGATATTTTGAAAAGTCAACATTGATTCAAATGACTTAAAATTGCTAATGGGCCCATTTTTCTTCCACAATTCATCATTCCATGCATGTGCACGACCACTTGGCCCAAAAGGAAGTATTCTTTCATTTTTTATTTATTTATTTGAATTTTTATTTATAATAATTCACTTAAATCAATTAAATATGTGAAAAATATTTAACTTAACCTAACAAATCTTTTTGTACATGTTTTGTTCTCAATAATTCGTGCATATCCCAATATAGAAAGATTTGGAGAGATTGGAGTTGATTGGTATCAAAAAGCACATGGAAATATTTGGAAAATAATGATGGAAAATCAAATCTTCAAAACCATGATTGCAAGAGATTTTGAGCAAGTTTCTTGACCTAATGCATTCAGTACATAAGCCTAAAGGAAAACCTAATGCTCATACATACGCAGCTGCTCAGAAAAGCCATTCACAAACTTGAAAAAATTGTCAAGAAACTCAAAACTGAAAACCATATTCTAGGGCGATTCAAGGCATAATTCTTATTCCATTAGCTTGCTGAAGGTTCACTGGACATATTCCAATCAAAGACAACCATCAAAACTCAAGGAATCGGTATACAAAATTCAAGATATTTCATGAAAAATTCATAATCGTACTTTGAAATCTATGCATTTTTATGGTATTTCAATTATTGATTCTTATTCCTTGAATGATTCTGAAGCTAACCAACATATTTAATTGTATTTTTATGCACCACACGCGATTCCACCATTGTTGTTTTCTAGGGTTACCAAGCTTTCGATTTAGGCGTTTTTACATGCTGTAAAATTGGGAGTCCTCAGTACCATGAACGAAACCAGCTCGCTTGGACGAAAATAATGGCATGCTCGCGCTGAATTTATATGCCAAGGGGACCTAATCGCTATTTTCCCATAGACGGCCTAGGAGAACGCTAACAAAACCGTTGCCTGTTTCTTTGTATTTTCAGGAAAATAAAACCAACGAAGAAGACGCTTATGTGGCGAAGGCTGACTGGTCCATTTGAATTCTGGCGCGGAAAAAAGCACTAACTCACGTTTTCCTTTATATTAATTGTTGATAATTATATATACAAACGCGTGGTAGTGGTTCAGTGGCAAGTGTATGTATTGGCAATCCTCATGACCTGGGTTCGAGACCTAGGTCCTCACTTTCGTTCATATTTTTCTTCATATAACGCTCCTATGCAGCTTCAACGTTGAGGACCATCATACAACCCTCTATCCAGCCATCCACGCGTCCACTTTCATCCATCCAAGGGCCAAGATTTGGAGATCATGGTAGGCTCTAGTCAACGTTCTGCACGTGAGTAAAAAAGTCCACAAGGCCAGAAATTCAAATGGGCCAGATTGCTAAAGGCCATACCTCCATATTGGGGACTGACACCCCCCAAGGTTTGCAAAAATTTTATTATTTTTTATCTTTTCATTATTTTTATCTTCTTTTAGTTATCATTCTTTTTAATAAATTTAATATTTTCATAAATATAAAAATACATATAAAAATCATAAAAATCTAAAAAATCAAATATATTTATTTCTAATATTTTCATAAATAAATTTGCATGTAATAGTTTTAAATTAGGTTTAATTTTAATACTTTTAATAAAACTCTAAAAATATAGAATTAGGTTTAATCAATAATCTTTCATCTTTTTATTTTTCTTTCATAATGATTAAATAATTAAATACTTGTTTCTTTAATTAAATTTGCATGTAAAAAATTAGGGTTAATTTAGGTTTAATTCTAATGTTTTCTTAATAAATTAAAATAAAATAGAATTAGGGTTAGTAGTTAATTTTAATTAATCCTTTCTTTTTTATATTAAATCATAAAATACTAAAAATACCAAAAAATAATTCCTTTTCTTTTTTTTATTAATTAATGCCATGTAATTTTAATTTCGCAATAAGGGTCCAACGCCCTCGCCTCGTTTAATTCTCATTAATTCGCATTTTTATTTTATTTCGTTTAAATAATTATGTACCTCTCCCGAAGCCATGTAAATTACTTCTCACACTTTTAATTCTTTATTTGCTTTTAATTCTTTATTTTCTGTCAAATCGGGTCCTGGTTAATTTTGGCGATGTGGACCCGCGCCATTTGTAATAGCTTAGAATTTACTTTCCTCGCAAATTTTTAACTGCTAACTCAAAAGCATGAAAGAATGTATGGACATAAATAAAAACAAGCGTAGAACACCAATAACATGACAAGATAAATGCAAACGAAAACGACACACAAATCGCACACACCACCCCTAGGGTACGCCTCACTGTTGCCTTGCCTCGAAAGGTGATCGTCGAGTAGAGGATGTCTTAGTAAGTCCTCATGATCCGGGAACCTGGCATGAGGGTAGCTTCTAAGGTGTCTTCCCATTGCTCTGGTGATCACCATGTCCCTACAAACTCGAATTGACCCGAACACCTCCAACGGTGGTGCTACCTACCTCTCAATGGTGAGATGGCACTACTTCAAAGGACATTTACACAGACGAATTCCTTAGGGTAGGTAGACGACTCTAGATACTTGCTCTAAATCTCAAAACAAATCAAAAATACTTTTCACACCGACACATTTTCAAAAAGCTTTCAAAAGCAATTTTTCAAACACTCTTGAGGACCGATACAAGAGTCGAACTGGAATTTTCAAAGAAACTTTTTAAAACCCACAGTTGAAAAGCAAACAAACCATTTTTGAAAACACAAGTGAGAAAGTATCTAAGAGCCCATGGATAACCATGGATAGAAAGGGTGCTAACACCTTCCCTTTCTATAACCTACCTCCCGAACCAAGAGCAATCTCTTTAAGGAATTTTTCTGTGCTTTTGTCCTTTCCATTTGGAGAAAATAAAAGACGGTGGCGACTCTTGCTTCCGTGACATTTTGCGAACCAGCTTTAAACAGTCAGTTCCAGATCCACCGATCACAGTACCAATCTTAACAACAAGATGATCACTGAGCTCTGCGAGCAATTCAAGATACAGCACCACAACTCTTCTCCCTACCGGCCGAAGATGAATGGGGATGTAGAAGCGGCGAATAAGAACATCAAGAAAATTGTGCAGAAGATGACAGTGACCTACAAAGATTGGCACGAAATGTTACCGTTTGCTCTTCATGGGTACCGTACCTCAGCACGGACGTCAACAGGGGAAACTCCCTTTTCCTTGGTCTATGGCATGGAGGCAGTCTTGCCTATTGAAGTCCAGATACCCTCTCTCCGGATAATGAAGGATGCAGGTTTGAGCGAAGATGACTGGATCCAGACTCGGCTTGATCAGTTAAACCTAATCGACGAAAAGAGACTCACTGCTATTTGTCATGGTCAGACGTACCAAAAACGGATGATCAAGGCATTTAACAAGAAGGTCAGACGACAAGAGTATCAAGTCGGAGACCTGGTAATCAAGCGCATCATTCTTCCTCAAAGTGATCCCAGGGGCAAATGGACCCCTACGTACGAAGGGCCATTTGTGGTTAAACATATCTTCTCAGGAGGAGCTATGATTCTAACCACCATGGATGGTGACGATCTTCCTCACCCCGCCAATGCAGACATAGTAAAAAGATACTACGCATGAATTAAAGACCCGCTAGGTTGACACACCTAGGCAAAAATAAGGGCTTCCCGGTGAACCAAAAGGGTTCGGGCAAAAATAAGGGACGAAATGAAAAAATCTGTACACCCGGCAAGTCGAAAACCTGAAAAGGCGGCTTGGGAAAAAATGGGTATCCCGGTGGACTGAAAACCCGAAAGGGCGGTCCAGGCAAAAGTTAGGGATAAGGCGTAATACTATATCTCATTGGATCACCTTGCATCCAGAATTCGGCATCAACTATCGGGTTCAGACGTCGCCAATCAATCAGCTTCATCTTCAACTAAGCAGCAAAGTGATAAGACGCTTGAAGACATAAAGGCGATGGCAGAGTTGGAACCTAGTGGGATTATTTTTCACATAGCTGTTTTGTTTCCTTTTCACAAAATTGTATAAACTCTATTTTGCTCGGCGGCGTTCTCTTACTAGGACGTCAGCCTCCTGTACATAAAACGCCTATTTATGGGCAAATTTCAAAATCAATACAAGTTCAATTTTTCAGACAAATTACCCATCATTTTTTTTCTTTTTTCTGTTTTGTTTTGCAAAGAACGTCCAATGTTCATTTTTGATATATGCATTTGACATTAATTGCTAATCATGAATATTTGCATGCGAAACAAAGGATTAATTACATATGACATCAGAAACAGGGGCAATAAAGAATTGTCCAAGCAATCTAGTTGCTCTGTCCACCGAGGTACCAAGGTAAGTTCGGCTGAAGAATGTAACCAGGTTACCTCAACTCCCCACAGAGTAAGACAAGATTCAGCAATACTCTCCCCAGGCACAGTTTGGTCTCCCATCAGCCCTAAAAAGGCACAGTATCTCCAGCAAGTCAGCGATACTCTCCCCCAAGCAGAGTTAGTCTACTGTCAGCCTTAAGGAAGTTGGGTATCCCCAGAAGATCTCAACATTCCCCAGCGGAGTATAGACATTCCTAAACAAGCATCCCCGGCAGTCTTAATATAAGATTGTTCCCCGGCGGAATACAGACATCCAGTGGAACCATTCCCCAGTACAGTCTGAAAGGTTTCCCCAGGAAAGTTGAATCATCCTCCTCAGTAGATTCTGAAGCTTATCCCCAGTAGATTCTGGAAGCTTATCCCCTGCAGAGTACGAACGCATCTCTCCGGTTTCATTCAAAGGTTATTTCCCACCAGGGTATAACTGGGTTATCCTCAGCTAATTACAACGGAAAGATCGTCCTCGGCGAAGTTCTTCGTATCCCCAACGGAGTTCATCAAATTCCCCAATATAACTTGTCAGTGGAATCCCCAGCGGAGCTCTCATCAAAACCTCAGCGAAGTATCTCTTCCCACAGAGTAATTCCCTGCAGAGTAATCTCTCCAACAAAGTTTATTCCCCAACGGAGTCATCTTCTCCTACCGGTTTATTCTTGTAACCATTATCCCCAGCGGAAGCGAAGAACTCTACTCTTCAACATCAGCCCAGGATTTGATTTCCCGGCCTTCATCAAGGATTTATTTTCTTAGACAAAAATACATTCATAGACATTTCACATTTCATACATCCTATTTACATACATGATAAAGTGCATACAACACTATCTCATTTATTTTTGAGAACATCATGACATCATACATCTCATACATCATGACATTGCATACAACTGATGTCTTGCCTTTTCAGGAAAATGTCAATCCAAAGATGATTACTATCAACTGTCACAATTCCAGATTCGATACCTATATCCAGCCAGGGCATATCTGCATGAAGAGTTTAGAGATTCGATACCTGTATCCAGCCAGGGCATATCTGTAGACAACAAATTCCAGATTCGATTCCTGTATCCAGCCAGGGCATATCTGCATGACAATTCCAGATTCGATTCCTGTATCCAGCCAGGGCATATCTGCACGACAATTTCCAGACTCGATACCTGTATCCAGCCAGGGCATATCTGTAGACGACAAATTCCAGATTCGATTCCTGTATCCAGCCAGGGCATATCTGTAGACGACCAATTCCAGATTCGATTCCTGTATCCAGCCAGGGCATATCTGTGAGTATTTGATTGTGGATTCGACACCTGTATCTAGCCAGGGCATATCTGCATGAAGAGTTTAGAGATTCGATACCTGTATCCAGCCAGGGCACGTCTATAAGCAACCTTTTGAAGTTCCGGATTCGATTCCTGTATCTAGCCAGGGCACATCTGTGAGCAACTAATTGTAGATTCGATACCTGTACCTAGCCAGGGCATATCTGCATGAAGAGACTGAAGATCAACACCTGTAGCAAGCCAGGAAACCATCTTTCTTTCTCAAATACGCAAATTCTCGCTAAGGAATCTCTTACGCGATCGACACCTCCAAATGGCATCTATAAGCCCATTCCCAACAAGGTTCTGTCACACCTCCAGATGGCATCTATAAGCCCATCCTCCTATCCACCATCTCTCCAAATGGCATCTATAAGCCCATTCCCGCCATCACATTGCTGATACTCTTTTATGAGAGTGCAAATTTCTGGGCACTTTAGTGTTCAATCATCTTCCACCTTCGGATCACGAAAGGCACGCAAGCCAATCTACATCCTCAGGTCTAAGAAGATTGAACAAGGGCAACTGTTGTACCCCAAAATTTGCCCTCCCATTTCCTCAATATTTTCTCACCATAAGACCCTTGGAGCTCAAGATCAAGTTAGGGTTTACTCTGCTCAAGACTCCTCCTTGCACTATTGACCCAAATTAGGGTTTGAGTTTGCACAAAGATGTTTTGACCTAAAATGCCCAATATGACTTTCATGCTTCATTTTGGACTCACAAGTTTATCCATAACAAGTTTCAAGCCTTGATTCCAATCTTTGCCCAGTCAATTGGACAGTTGACCTAGAAATCAGCTGTATTGAGGAAAAAGTCAACTGTGGTCAATTGACAGTCAAACCTCATGATTTTTGACCCACATCAACATTATGAACTCATATGAACCATTTGGTCAAGTTTGGATCACAATTCCACAAGAAATTTGATCAGATCACCAAAAGGGCAAAATGGTCATTTTTAGGGTTTTGACTGCCCAAAGGCAATTTTTGACTGTTTGACCTAACCAATGGCAATTCAAGCTCACATATGGACTCAAGGACTCAATGACATTGTCTTGACATGTTCAACAAGTTCAAAAGATCCCAAATGCACAAGATTGACAGATGAATTTTCCAATCAACTGATCAAATTTGACTATATACTGAAAAGTCAAACTTTGACTTTTTGGTCAAAATCAAGTGTCAAGATTCATTTTTCATCAAAACATGTCAAATTGTGAAACTTGTTCATCAAGAAACCAAAAATCACAAATTAGGGTTTGAAATGAAGAAATTTCATAACTTAGAAATTTTCTAAGTTATGAAATTCCTAATTTTTTCCTAACTTTGTCCCATCTTTTCATCAAGATACATTTGGATTCAAACAAAACTCAAAACATGAAAGTTATAGTCCATTGCAAAATCTACAACTTTGATTCACAAAGTTTCCTCAAAATAAGCTTGTAGCTCAAGTTATGATTTTTGAAACAAGGGTGCAAAACATTCTTAACTTAGAAATTTTTTGACCTATTTTAGGCAGGATTTTTGCCTAACTTCATGGCCACTTTTCACATGCTTCCACTTGGAATTTCAACTTGAATTACAAAGATGGATTGTAGCATACATTCCAAGCTTTCCAAATTGTCCAAGAACTTCCCAAACACCCTTGTGGTTAGGGAGAATCGAATTTGTCAATATGAGCAAAAGTCACTTTGTTCATGAGCCATGCATGTTCATAACTTGGGCATTTTTGAAATCAGCTTGTACAAGCTAGATTACAGGCCTATAATCCTTCTTACACTCAATAATTAAATGCATATCCTTTGTGTTAGAGTGTTATTTTGTGCATTTGGACAATACACACAAAATTAAGCCATATTTGGAAAAAGCATTTTAGCCATTTTGATAAAGCATGGCTTTATGTCAAAAGCAAATCAAAGAAGTACAATGCAGATCTTCTAGGCACAAGTTTATGGACTAATCCCACTGATCAAGGAGATATTATGCAGAATGCTTGAGGGACCTGCCTTGGCCTATAACCCAACTTGACAACTTTAGCTTAGATAAGAAGAAACTTTGCAAAACTAAACACATCTCTCACTCCTGCAAGAACCAACTCAAGCAAACCTTGTAAACACATTCCATACATCATAACTGAGCTAAGGCACGACCTAACTGTAAGTGCCTTCGTTTGGGATTGGCTCATCTCTTGTAAAACAAATAGCAACAATAATGTAATGTAATGTACAATAGGAACAGCCTGAAAATTCTATTGTAAATGCCTAAACATGCTCTGGTACAACATGTCTCAAGAGATGTCATAACATCATACCAGACATCAAGCTACTGAACTGTCAAGACTGATGCAGTTCTGTTCCTAAAGTTATGCAGAATATTCTGCCAAATAGAATGCATAACAAGTAGCGAAAATTGAAGGCATACGTGGAGCCCTAGAAGATTCAATCAGAAGCTAAGGATAAGGAGAAAAGCTCGATTGAAGACCTAACTTGTAGCAGAAGTTTTCTGCTTATTTTATGCAGGTTGTTAGAGCTGCATTGCTGTTATGTGAAGGCCCAAATCCAGCTGGGTAAAGAGGGTTATAAATAGAAGCATTGTAACCTAATTTAAGCGGGTTCGCGGATTGACAAGATGTAATGATTTAGGGCTAGTTTTGTTGTGAACCACCCGGGCTGTGGGATGGTCACCATACTCCTTGAAACCTGTAGGTAAAAGGATGTATGCATTGTACTTGATTGAAGCTTTTAAGCATGATTAAGATGTGTAATGGAAGTGTATCTTCTGAACAGTTTATGTACTGTAGAAAGTTATCACTGCGGTGATTGAGGGGGAGTGAGAGGGGTCTCATATCTAGGATTGGATCTTAGGTAAAAGTGTCATTGGGTAGTGATTAAGTGAGAAGGCTATCAACGGGTGTGTTGGCTGTAGGGTCTTTGAATTGATACTACTAATAGTGAACTTTATCCCTGGCTTGGAAGCCCCCAGATGTAGGTTGGTTGAACCGAACTGGGTGAACAATTCTGTGTGTTATTTACCTTCTGCATTGGTTATGTGTTTGATGTTACAGCATTCCTCGTGACATCAATGTATTTGATTAACCTTAACTGTTCTGAACTTCAGCAAATCAGAACCTGCGTTTGTCAAAAGGTGTTGCAGGCTCTGGTATGATAGTCCAGTGACTGTTGTAGAACAGATATCAAAAGTACAGCCCATTCTACCTGTACAGCGCTTAATGTCAGATCAGATGTCTTAACATTCCATTAGACATCCTGAGTCTGTGACATACCAGGAATTTCAATTGGTATCAGAGCAGGCATCCTGTCTGTCTCTGGATGAGATCCATGGGGGATACTTTCCTGTTGTGTACAAGGTAGAACATTGTTTGAACCAGTAGTTTTTTTTGGTCCCTAGGAGTGGAGGATGGACCAATTTGGGAGAAACTAGATCAATCTGATCAGCTATGTTGAAGGAAGGTGAAAATGTTTGAACAAATTCAAAGACCTCATGCGGGAGTGAAGATTTTGGAGAGCATTGTTCAACCTATATTCAGTATTATCAAAACCTTCATGCGGGAGTGAAGATATTGATAAGGCATCATATGTGCTTATAAAGCTTCCTTTTAACAGGGCTGTAGAGTTGGGTCTAGAAAGTTGCTTGGTGAAGAAGCAAACAACTTGAAGGATTAATTTAAGCAGGTTCTACTGCTATTCCGCTGCACAACTTCTGATACAACCCCTAAAGTGAAAGAAGAACTCTAGGGTTATTATTTTCAACAGAATTTGTAAGCAGATTTTGCAATCTATCAATAATGTCAAAGATACTTGAGAATTCCTCAAGTCCACTCATAAAGGCTTTTATTGTAAGTGTTGATGAGTATCAATTGATCAATGATTCTCATATACATCTGCAAGCTGCTTGAAGACCTTGAAGATTATCAAGGATAATGTGTTCCAAGGAGATGGAATTGATGTTCTTAAGGATGTTAGAACATCATGCAACTGCCAGTTGAAGAACAGATGTTCTGGGTGCTAAACACATGTAATGTGAGTACATATGTTTGGAACCTACTCCTGATCTGGAAGAGGAGACATCTGTTTTGGAATAATTGATCAGGACACGATCAACAGGTCATCTACTCCAGTTATGAGTTTAAGGGAGTATATGTACTGAGCTAAATGCACTTAAAAGGACTTTAAAGCTATGATTTCCAGGTTTTCCCTCATGTGATGGATGATGGAACATCATTTCTGGATCTTCAGACAAGCAAATATGCTTAGCAAGCATGAAGAAGTAATCAGTCAGAAACATCTAGTGTGATTAAATAATTCTGTGATAAATATGTGGAAATCAGAATCAAAAGCTCGTGATGAAAAAGGATGTACAACATCACAACTATTGAAGACTTCAGTTGTTCCAGACTTATCAAACATCCTCATGATTGATAATGAAGTTTCTTCTAGTACAAGTTACAGAATGTGGCAATTTGAAACTTGTACAGCAAGCAAACTAAGGACTCTTAATTTGAAACCTGTGGCAAATTCCAAATAAAGAGTACTTACTATGTGTCTAAAGTAAAGAGCTCAACAATGTATCCATAAAGAGGGAAGTTGGATAACCCTTTGTTCAGAGGCAGTAATATGATCAAGCTGATGTGAAAGGGAGTTCATCTTACCTTGTTCTGTAAGATGCTTGGGTTTATTTCTCATGATCTTAGTGATTTCCAAGGAGGATAGGAATAAGAACAGGTTATGTGGTTGTTATGGATCTGATCATAAAGGATGATTAGCTTCTGGTGTACTCTTGTATCCTCTACAAGAAAAGTGTGCTTGGGATCAATGTTGCAACATCATCTCAAACGAAGGGTCTCTTCAGCAGAGGAAACTTGTAAGGACCAGTTGGTTCTTCATGCATGGAGTAATTATACTACCTTGAGAAGATGGCATAATCTAACTAATAATGAATACTTTGACGGGAGACTAAGTATTCATTAGGATCTTGGATAAAGATATATATAAACACCTTGATGGGAGACTAAGTGCATGCAAGGCTGTATTCTGAACCTATTTCTCAGAACTTGGTAGAGAGTTTATTTTTCTCTAAGAGTATTCTGGTGAGTAATTATTGCTGAAGATGAAGATCATACCTTCTTATGGGGAATATAAAAGGGCATCAATCCCCTGGATGTTAACTTCAGAACCCAAACAGATAGATTCATGCTGTAACATCATTATTGTTAGAAGTCAGTGGCAGAGACTTGGGTCTGTGAATCTTAATATTCTATTGCCTCATTCAGAAGTGGCAGTTCTATTGTTGGTTTGGAATAAGTAGATTCTACTTGTGTTTAAAAGTAGTATGCTTAACAATGCATAACTACTGTTGTGGTCTGAAGAACTTACTAGTATTAGCAACTACTAGTAAATATATTATACATGATCAAAGGATAATCCTTCTAGAAAGTCTGAATCTTAGTAAAAGCTTGTAAGCACACTAAGAAGGTTGGAGGTTGGTTTCAGACTATGGCTACATGATTTCTCAGCCATCCAAAGAGTCATAATAACTGTGGAAGTGCAAGGTCATGAATCAGAGATATCCTTACTATTCTACGACTAGTTCAGGGTGCTTGAAGTTACTACCTCAGAGCTAGTGCTACTGGTTTCCACGCTACGGTTTTGATTGGCCTTAACAAGGGGAGTCACTGAGAGTTGCACTTTTCCCAATTACAATATACATTAAAGGGAGACTTTGTATGTGTATTGTTGAACTTGATCTGAAGATCAGAAGTCAGAAGAGAACGGTTGTATACTGATGTTTATGTGTTCTGATAATATGACATTGTGAACTTCTAAGTGAAGTCATGAATAATGTCTCAACATCAGGAGATTGAAGAATTGCTCTTGTTATCTGTCTGGGTTCAGGAAGAAAATCTCAGAGATTCTTAAAAATCTCATAAGTGGCAGTTTTGATACTTTGAAGCAATAACAACTTGGTCTGGCAAATCAGAAATGCTTTTGTGGTAAAGACTTCACTAGCTCTAGCTACTACTAGTGAATGGTAGATCAGAAGAAGTAAATCAGATTAAGAAATCTGATGTATTCAGCATATGTTCAAGGGGTCCTTTTACTACAAGAAATTGACGTGGCATCTAAATTTTGTGATGTCTTGTGAAGCATTTTGGAGCCTTCTGGTTTATTCCCTCCTTCCTTATTTTGCTGTCTGGAAGATGGTAGAAAGTAATTGTGGTGGATCTCAGCAACATTTAAGAAAGCATGATTGATGGCCATGCTTAATGTTACTAGTCTCTTGTTACTAGCTGTTTAAAGTGTCCTTCTCTGTGCCTAACTGAGAGAAGTAAAAAGAAGGCTGCTGTTGTTGAAGAATGTCTAAGTAAGTGTCATGACATTACCAACGACATTACATCCTTGGAGAAATCAAGAAGAATACGTGGAAAATAACGTCACCACGTAATTGTAGCTATTCAGAAGCTATATTTGGTATTCTGTTTCCCAAAAGAATCTTCAACCTTAAAAGTCGGTCAAAGGCTGATTTTATTCAGGAATTGCTTTAACCCAAACTTATGCATGTATTAGGACTGGTTCTTTTGGCAGAAACAAACAAATGCATGCACAGTCAGTTTGAAATATGCAAACAACTTTAACAGGTATCCTTGACCAAGATTTTATATTACCATCTTCTTGAACCTGTTATCTCCTTATATAACCTCCTGTCACACATTCTATTCTCTCACAACCATCATGGGGTTTATACGGATTTGGGAAAACTGTTCTTGGATCTGGTTTTGTGAGGGCTTTCTTTGGCAATTTTTGGCCAAAAAGGGGGAGAAAGGAGTACTGTTAGAAACTGTCCTCGTTGCAGCAGCTACTACTCAAAATTTTGATCACAAAGACCTTGTCACAAACTCAGCAGAAATTCAAATGGCGTGAATTTCTTTGTGACTTGTGATCTGAGTTATGAACACAGTTGTGACCTGTGTTCTGAGTTACAAGGGAGATATTCTGGTCACTCCTTAAAGGTTCTCTGATGCCTCTGAAAGGATAGTTTATCTCCCACGGTCCTCTTTTTCCACCATCAGTGACAAGAAATGGTTCGTGGTCTAAAAGGGAATAAGGTGCATCCTCTTCCTCCTGTGCCACAAGAGGTCCTGAATGGTGAGTATTATTGTTGTATTTGTTTTAGCCAAAATTAGCCAAAGGGGGAGATTGTAAGTGCCTTCGTTTGGGATTGGCTCATCTCTTGTAAAACAAATAGCAACAATAATGTAATGTAATGTACAATAGGAACAGCCTGAAAATTCTATTGTAAATGCCTAAACATGCTCTGGTACAACATGTCTCAAGAGATGTCATAACATCATACCAGACATCAAGCTACTGAACTGTCAAGACTGATGCAGTTCTGTTCCTAAAGTTATGCAGAATATTCTGCCAAATAGAATGCATAACAAGTAGCGAAAATTGAAGGCATACGTGGAGCCCTAGAAGATTCAATCAGAAGCTAAGGATAAGGAGAAAAGCTCGATTGAAGACCTAACTTGTAGCAGAAGTTTTCTGCTTATTTTATGCAGGTTGTTAGAGCTGCATTGCTGTTATGTGAAGGCCCAAATCCAGCTGGGTAAAGAGGGTTATAAATAGAAGCATTGTAACCTAATTTAAGCGGGTTCGCGGATTGACAAGATGTAATGATTTAGGGCTAGTTTTGTTGTGAACCACCCGGGCTGTGGGATGGTCACCATACTCCTTGAAACCTGTAGGTAAAAGGATGTATGCATTGTACTTGATTGAAGCTTTTAAGCATGATTAAGATGTGTAATGGAAGTGTATCTTCTGAACAGTTTATGTACTGTAGAAAGTTATCACTGCGGTGATTGAGGGGGAGTGAGAGGGGTCTCATATCTAGGATTGGATCTTAGGTAAAAGTGTCATTGGGTAGTGATTAAGTGAGAAGGCTGTCAACGGGTGTGTTGGCTGTAGGGTCTTTGAATTGATACTACTAATAGTGAACTTTATCCCTGGCTTGGAAGCCCCCAGATGTAGGTTGGTTGAACCGAACTGGGTGAACAATTCTGTGTGTTATTTACCTTCTGCATTGGTTATGTGTTTGATGTTACAGCATTCCTCGTGACATCAATGTATTTGATTAACCTTAACTGTTCTGAACTTCAGCAAATCAGAACCTGCGTTTGTCAAAAGGTGTTGCAGGCTCTGGTATGATAGTCCAGTGACTGTTGTAGAACAGATATCAAAAGTACAGCCCATTCTACCTGTACAGCGCTTAATGTCAGATCAGATGTCTTAACATTCCATTAGACATCCTGAGTCTGTGACATACCAGGAATTTCAATTGGTATCAGAGCAGGCATCCTGTCTGTCTCTGGATGAGATCCATGGGGGATACTTTCCTGTTGTGTACAAGGTAGAACATTGTTTGAACCAGTAGTTTTTTTTGGTCCCTAGGAGTGGAGGATGGACCAATTTGGGAGAAACTAGATCAATCTGATCAGCTATGTTGAAGGAAGGTGAAAATGTTTGAACAAATTCAAAGACCTCATGCGGGAGTGAAGATTTTGGAGAGCATTGTTCAACCTATATTCAGTATTATCAAAACCTTCATGCGGGAGTGAAGATATTGATAAGGCATCATATGTGCTTATAAAGCTTCCTTTTAACAGGGCTGTAGAGTTGGGTCTAGAAAGTTGCTTGGTGAAGAAGCAAACAACTTGAAGGATTAATTTAAGCAGGTTCTACTGCTATTCCGCTGCACAACTTCTGATACAACCCCTAAAGTGAAAGAAGAACTCTAGGGTTATTATTTTCAACAGAATTTGTAAGCAGATTTTGCAATCTATCAATAATGTCAAAGATACTTGAGAATTCCTCAAGTCCACTCATAAAGGCTTTTATTGTAAGTGTTGATGAGTATCAATTGATCAATGATTCTCATATACATCTGCAAGCTGCTTGAAGACCTTGAAGATTATCAAGGATAATGTGTTCCAAGGAGATGGAATTGATGTTCTTAAGGATGTTAGAACATCATGCAACTGCCAGTTGAAGAACAGATGTTCTGGGTGCTAAACACATGTAATGTGAGTACATATGTTTGGAACCTACTCCTGATCTGGAAGAGGAGACATCTGTTTTGGAATAATTGATCAGGACACGATCAACAGGTCATCTACTCCAGTTATGAGTTTAAGGGAGTATATGTACTGAGCTAAATGCACTTAAAAGGACTTTAAAGCTATGATTTCCAGGTTTTCCCTCATGTGATGGATGATGGAACATCATTTCTGGATCTTCAGACAAGCAAATATGCTTAGCAAGCATGAAGAAGTAATCAGTCAGAAACATCTAGTGTGATTAAATAATTCTGTGATAAATATGTGGAAATCAGAATCAAAAGCTCGTGATGAAAAAGGATGTACAACATCACAACTATTGAAGACTTCAGTTGTTCCAGACTTATCAAACATCCTCATGATTGATAATGAAGTTTCTTCTAGTACAAGTTACAGAATGTGGCAATTTGAAACTTGTACAGCAAGCAAACTAAGGACTCTTAATTTGAAACCTGTGGCAAATTCCAAATAAAGAGTACTTACTATGTGTCTAAAGTAAAGAGCTCAACAATGTATCCATAAAGAGGGAAGTTGGATAACCCTTTGTTCAGAGGCAGTAATATGATCAAGCTGATGTGAAAGGGAGTTCATCTTACCTTGTTCTGTAAGATGCTTGGGTTTATTTCTCATGATCTTAGTGATTTCCAAGGAGGATAGGAATAAGAACAGGTTATGTGGTTGTTATGGATCTGATCATAAAGGATGATTAGCTTCTGGTGTACTCTTGTATCCTCTACAAGAAAAGTGTGCTTGGGATCAATGTTGCAACATCATCTCAAACGAAGGGTCTCTTCAGCAGAGGAAACTTGTAAGGACCAGTTGGTTCTTCATGCATGGAGTAATTATACTACCTTGAGAAGATGGCATAATCTAACTAATAATGAATACTTTGACGGGAGACTAAGTATTCATTAGGATCTTGGATAAAGATATATATAAACACCTTGATGGGAGACTAAGTGCATGCAAGGCTGTATTCTGAACCTATTTCTCAGAACTTGGTAGAGAGTTTATTTTTCTCTAAGAGTATTCTGGTGAGTAATTATTGCTGAAGATGAAGATCATACCTTCTTATGGGGAATATAAAAGGGCATCAATCCCCTGGATGTTAACTTCAGAACCCAAACAGATAGATTCATGCTGTAACATCATTATTGTTAGAAGTCAGTGGCAGAGACTTGGGTCTGTGAATCTTAATATTCTATTGCCTCATTCAGAAGTGGCAGTTCTATTGTTGGTTTGGAATAAGTAGATTCTACTTGTGTTTAAAAGTAGTATGCTTAACAATGCATAACTACTGTTGTGGTCTGAAGAACTTACTAGTATTAGCAACTACTAGTAAATATATTATACATGATCAAAGGATAATCCTTCTAGAAAGTCTGAATCTTAGTAAAAGCTTGTAAGCACACTAAGAAGGTTGGAGGTTGGTTTCAGACTATGGCTACATGATTTCTCAGCCATCCAAAGAGTCATAATAACTGTGGAAGTGCAAGGTCATGAATCAGAGATATCCTTACTATTCTACGACTAGTTCAGGGTGCTTGAAGTTACTACCTCAGAGCTAGTGCTACTGGTTTCCACGCTACGGTTTTGATTGGCCTTAACAAGGGGAGTCACTGAGAGTTGCACTTTTCCCAATTACAATATACATTAAAGGGAGACTTTGTATGTGTATTGTTGAACTTGATCTGAAGATCAGAAGTCAGAAGAGAACGGTTGTATACTGATGTTTATGTGTTCTGATAATATGACATTGTGAACTTCTAAGTGAAGTCATGAATAATGTCTCAACATCAGGAGATTGAAGAATTGCTCTTGTTATCTGTCTGGGTTCAGGAAGAAAATCTCAGAGATTCTTAAAAATCTCATAAGTGGCAGTTTTGATACTTTGAAGCAATAACAACTTGGTCTGGCAAATCAGAAATGCTTTTGTGGTAAAGACTTCACTAGCTCTAGCTACTACTAGTGAATGGTAGATCAGAAGAAGTAAATCAGATTAAGAAATCTGATGTATTCAGCATATGTTCAAGGGGTCCTTTTACTACAAGAAATTGACGTGGCATCTAAATTTTGTGATGTCTTGTGAAGCATTTTGGAGCCTTCTGGTTTATTCCCTCCTTCCTTATTTTGCTGTCTGGAAGATGGTAGAAAGTAATTGTGGTGGATCTCAGCAACATTTAAGAAAGCATGATTGATGGCCATGCTTAATGTTACTAGTCTCTTGTTACTAGCTGTTTAAAGTGTCCTTCTCTGTGCCTAACTGAGAGAAGTAAAAAGAAGGCTGCTGTTGTTGAAGAATGTCTAAGTAAGTGTCATGACATTACCAACGACATTACATCCTTGGAGAAATCAAGAAGAATACGTGGAAAATAACGTCACCACGTAATTGTAGCTATTCAGAAGCTATATTTGGTATTCTGTTTCCCAAAAGAATCTTCAACCTTAAAAGTCGGTCAAAGGCTGATTTTATTCAGGAATTGCTTTAACCCAAACTTATGCATGTATTAGGACTGGTTCTTTTGGCAGAAACAAACAAATGCATGCACAGTCAGTTTGAAATATGCAAACAACTTTAACAGGTATCCTTGACCAAGATTTTATATTACCATCTTCTTGAACCTGTTATCTCCTTATATAACCTCCTGTCACACATTCTATTCTCTCACAACCATCATGGGGTTTATACGGATTTGGGAAAACTGTTCTTGGATCTGGTTTTGTGAGGGCTTTCTTTGGCAATTTTTGGCCAAAAAGGGGGAGAAAGGAGTACTGTTAGAAACTGTCCTCGTTGCAGCAGCTACTACTCAAAATTTTGATCACAAAGACCTTGTCACAAACTCAGCAGAAATTCAAATGGCGTGAATTTCTTTGTGACTTGTGATCTGAGTTATGAACACAGTTGTGACCTGTGTTCTGAGTTACAAGGGAGATATTCTGGTCACTCCTTAAAGGTTCTCTGATGCCTCTGAAAGGATAGTTTATCTCCCACGGTCCTCTTTTTCCACCATCAGTGACAAGAAATGGTTCGTGGTCTAAAAGGGAATAAGGTGCATCCTCTTCCTCCTGTGCCACAAGAGGTCCTGAATGGTGAGTATTATTGTTGTATTTGTTTTAGCCAAAATTAGCCAAAGGGGGAGATTGTAAGTGCCTTCGTTTGGGATTGGCTCATCTCTTGTAAAACAAATAGCAACAATAATGTAATGTAATGTACAATAGGAACAGCCTGAAAATTCTATTGTAAATGCCTAAACATGCTCTGGTACAACATGTCTCAAGAGATGTCATAACATCATACCAGACATCAAGCTACTGAACTGTCAAGACTGATGCAGTTCTGTTCCTAAAGTTATGCAGAATATTCTGCCAAATAGAATGCATAACAAGTAGCGAAAATTGAAGGCATACGTGGAGCCCTAGAAGATTCAATCAGAAGCTAAGGATAAGGAGAAAAGCTCGATTGAAGACCTAACTTGTAGCAGAAGTTTTCTGCTTATTTTATGCAGGTTGTTAGAGCTGCATTGCTGTTATGTGAAGGCCCAAATCCAGCTGGGTAAAGAGGGTTATAAATAGAAGCATTGTAACCTAATTTAAGCGGGTTCGCGGATTGACAAGATGTAATGATTTAGGGCTAGTTTTGTTGTGAACCACCCGGGCTGTGGGATGGTCACCATACTCCTTGAAACCTGTAGGTAAAAGGATGTATGCATTGTACTTGATTGAAGCTTTTAAGCATGATTAAGATGTGTAATGGAAGTGTATCTTCTGAACAGTTTATGTACTGTAGAAAGTTATCACTGCGGTGATTGAGGGGGAGTGAGAGGGGTCTCATATCTAGGATTGGATCTTAGGTAAAAGTGTCATTGGGTAGTGATTAAGTGAGAAGGCTGTCAACGGGTGTGTTGGCTGTAGGGTCTTTGAATTGATACTACTAATAGTGAACTTTATCCCTGGCTTGGAAGCCCCCAGATGTAGGTTGGTTGAACCGAACTGGGTGAACAATTCTGTGTGTTATTTACCTTCTGCATTGGTTATGTGTTTGATGTTACAGCATTCCTCGTGACATCAATGTATTTGATTAACCTTAACTGTTCTGAACTTCAGCAAATCAGAACCTGCGTTTGTCAAAAGGTGTTGCAGGCTCTGGTATGATAGTCCAGTGACTGTTGTAGAACAGATATCAAAAGTACAGCCCATTCTACCTGTACAGCGCTTAATGTCAGATCAGATGTCTTAACATTCCATTAGACATCCTGAGTCTGTGACATACCAGGAATTTCAATTGGTATCAGAGCAGGCATCCTGTCTGTCTCTGGATGAGATCCATGGGGGATACTTTCCTGTTGTGTACAAGGTAGAACATTGTTTGAACCAGTAGTTTTTTTTGGTCCCTAGGAGTGGAGGATGGACCAATTTGGGAGAAACTAGATCAATCTGATCAGCTATGTTGAAGGAAGGTGAAAATGTTTGAACAAATTCAAAGACCTCATGCGGGAGTGAAGATTTTGGAGAGCATTGTTCAACCTATATTCAGTATTATCAAAACCTTCATGCGGGAGTGAAGATATTGATAAGGCATCATATGTGCTTATAAAGCTTCCTTTTAACAGGGCTGTAGAGTTGGGTCTAGAAAGTTGCTTGGTGAAGAAGCAAACAACTTGAAGGATTAATTTAAGCAGGTTCTACTGCTATTCCGCTGCACAACTTCTGATACAACCCCTAAAGTGAAAGAAGAACTCTAGGGTTATTATTTTCAACAGAATTTGTAAGCAGATTTTGCAATCTATCAATAATGTCAAAGATACTTGAGAATTCCTCAAGTCCACTCATAAAGGCTTTTATTGTAAGTGTTGATGAGTATCAATTGATCAATGATTCTCATATACATCTGCAAGCTGCTTGAAGACCTTGAAGATTATCAAGGATAATGTGTTCCAAGGAGATGGAATTGATGTTCTTAAGGATGTTAGAACATCATGCAACTGCCAGTTGAAGAACAGATGTTCTGGGTGCTAAACACATGTAATGTGAGTACATATGTTTGGAACCTACTCCTGATCTGGAAGAGGAGACATCTGTTTTGGAATAATTGATCAGGACACGATCAACAGGTCATCTACTCCAGTTATGAGTTTAAGGGAGTATATGTACTGAGCTAAATGCACTTAAAAGGACTTTAAAGCTATGATTTCCAGGTTTTCCCTCATGTGATGGATGATGGAACATCATTTCTGGATCTTCAGACAAGCAAATATGCTTAGCAAGCATGAAGAAGTAATCAGTCAGAAACATCTAGTGTGATTAAATAATTCTGTGATAAATATGTGGAAATCAGAATCAAAAGCTCGTGATGAAAAAGGATGTACAACATCACAACTATTGAAGACTTCAGTTGTTCCAGACTTATCAAACATCCTCATGATTGATAATGAAGTTTCTTCTAGTACAAGTTACAGAATGTGGCAATTTGAAACTTGTACAGCAAGCAAACTAAGGACTCTTAATTTGAAACCTGTGGCAAATTCCAAATAAAGAGTACTTACTATGTGTCTAAAGTAAAGAGCTCAACAATGTATCCATAAAGAGGGAAGTTGGATAACCCTTTGTTCAGAGGCAGTAATATGATCAAGCTGATGTGAAAGGGAGTTCATCTTACCTTGTTCTGTAAGATGCTTGGGTTTATTTCTCATGATCTTAGTGATTTCCAAGGAGGATAGGAATAAGAACAGGTTATGTGGTTGTTATGGATCTGATCATAAAGGATGATTAGCTTCTGGTGTACTCTTGTATCCTCTACAAGAAAAGTGTGCTTGGGATCAATGTTGCAACATCATCTCAAACGAAGGGTCTCTTCAGCAGAGGAAACTTGTAAGGACCAGTTGGTTCTTCATGCATGGAGTAATTATACTACCTTGAGAAGATGGCATAATCTAACTAATAATGAATACTTTGACGGGAGACTAAGTATTCATTAGGATCTTGGATAAAGATATATATAAACACCTTGATGGGAGACTAAGTGCATGCAAGGCTGTATTCTGAACCTATTTCTCAGAACTTGGTAGAGAGTTTATTTTTCTCTAAGAGTATTCTGGTGAGTAATTATTGCTGAAGATGAAGATCATACCTTCTTATGGGGAATATAAAAGGGCATCAATCCCCTGGATGTTAACTTCAGAACCCAAACAGATAGATTCATGCTGTAACATCATTATTGTTAGAAGTCAGTGGCAGAGACTTGGGTCTGTGAATCTTAATATTCTATTGCCTCATTCAGAAGTGGCAGTTCTATTGTTGGTTTGGAATAAGTAGATTCTACTTGTGTTTAAAAGTAGATTCTATTGTTGGTTTGGAATAAGTAGATTCTACTTGTCTTTATATGTATGGATTCGTGGTTTGATGCCCTACATTTTTGATGTTATAAGTTTTTGTTAAAAGTCAAAGAATCAAGAGATAACAGGGACAAGGGAAAACGCACACTTTTTTGTGTTTGAAGTGGCTGGAGGTTGAAGACAACTCTCCTTGGGTTGGGCCTGACTTATTTTTCTGTTTGCACCTTCATTTCACACATACACCCCCTTGGCCCATTGTGTGTTATTTTTAGCATTTTTGATTTTTTTCTTTTTGTTTCTGACTTGTTTATTTTTGTCAAAATATAAAAAATATTAAAAAACATTTTTCAACCATTTTTGCATTTTATTTGGATTTTATTTGTTTTATTTGAATTTGTACATATAAATAAACATATATACTTTTATTTAAAATACTAAAAATAATACAAATACATTTTATTTTTTGATTTTATTTTATTTTATCTTTTGAAAACATTTTCTAAAAAATATACTTTTTTTTGTAAATAATAAATATTTTTATTTTTTGTATATATTTAATATATTTAATACATAATATAAATATTTATATATTTAGGATATTTAGGATAAAAATACAAGAATAATACATTTTTTATTTTTATTAATATTTGACCTCAAAAGATCACTTTTTTTTACAATATACTTCCTTTTTATTTATTTTTTGTATATAATTAATAAATATTGTATATAATAAATAATAAATACTTTTATTTAGCAAATTAGGGTTTTGCCCTAAATCATGAAAATACCCAAAAAAATTAACCTTTTTTATTTTTGTTTATTTGTCACATGAAAAATACTTTTACATACATATAAAAATCATTTTTTGCATCTTGCATATTTATTGTATTTGTATTCAATTATTGTACAATTCTAATACTTGTATATTCAATTTGGATTGTAATAGCTTAGATTTAAATTTCTTGCTAAATATCCCTATTTGAACATTTGTACCCCCATCCCCATGATTACTTTGTAATAATTTAGGACTTTAAATTCCGCATTTTAAAGCTTTCTAAATATGCCATGATAGACTTAGGATTTTGTATGCAAAAATCAAATAACAAATAGCTTGACCTAATTCAAAGACAAAAAAGCATGAAAATGAACAACACTAATCACACTTGCACCCCTAGGGTTACTCCACTTGTTGCCTTCAATAATGGGCCATGTTGCATGTTGGGTTTCTTTGGCAAAACAAAAACAATTCAAATGATCATAGTCCTTCAATGACGCTTTCGAAAGTTGCCTAATCAAATGATCATAGTCCCTTCAAAGCAAATTGCCAAAGACACTTGGCACCATTGCATTCATGGTCCATACGATGACCCACGCCTGTCCCGTTAAACATCCTAACGCAAGATTGTCCACCAAATACAATGGTGGAACAAAATTGTTAAAAGGGTTAAAACATGAGAAAAACCTTTGAGTAAATTTAGGGGTAGACAACTCTTAGTTACTTGATCAAACTTGCAAAACACACTTGCCTACTTTTCAAAACACACATCACAACACATCTTCAAAACAAACTTCCAAAAACATTGAAAACTTTTCAAAAGACAAGTACACCTTTGTATACATTCACACATGAATCATTACAAAGGTTGCCACCACAAATGGCCTCTTTTCAAAACATTTTCAAACCCACACACAAAGCACCATTTCAAACAATTGAAAATCAAAGGCAAGTGATTTAAGCAAGTAACTAAGAGCCCATGGATAACCATGGATAGAAAGGGTGCTAATACCTTCCCTTTCTATAATCTACTCCCGAACCCAAGAAAACATCTCAAAGGTTTTTGCTGTGCTTTTTAACCTTTCCTTAGGATAAAATAAAAAGTCGGTGGCGACTCTTGCTCAACTGAAACATTTGCGAAAACAAACGCAAAACCCAAGTTAGTTCTCCCACCGTATCACAGATAGCAACATCTAAAGAAGGAGGAAAAGCATATTTAAGACCTTTTGAGTAGGTAGATTCGCTCCTAGTTACTCGCTTGCTCACAACAAAAACATTTTATGCACCAACACTCTCACTTTGAAACATTTTCAAAAGACAAACACTTTGTACGCGTTCTTATAGAAACGAGAGCCATTACAAAGAAAACCCTTTTCAAAATCACTTTCAAAAACACATCCCACAAACACCTCTTTGAACTATTTTCAAAACAAAACTTTGTACGCATTCTTATAGAAACGAGAATCATTACAAAGTCACATTTTCAAAAACCACACCACAAGCACATTCAAACAAAAGCAAGTGATCTAGCGAGTAACTAAGAGCCCATGGAAAACCATGGATGAAAAGGGTGCTAACACCTTCCCTTTTCATAATCTACCCCCCGAACTCAAGAAAACATCTCTAAAGGTCTTTCCTGTGCTTTTTCACCTTTCCTTTTGGATAAAAGAAAAGTCGGTGGCGACTCTTGCTAAGCCGCAACATTTGCAAACACAAACGCAAAACACCCAAGTCATTTCTCCCACCATATCACAGCTTCCTTGGTTGTTGATCAATGAGTCACTCAATTTAGAAATTGAGATCACGACTTCGCTCTTAGTGCATGCTCCCTATAGGATTCTATCGCTTTCCTTTATTTCTTGTTGATCGATGAGTCACTCAATTTAGAAATTGAGATCACGACTACACTCTCAATGCATGCTCCCTATAGGATTTTATCGCTTTCCTTTATTTGTTGTTGATCGATGAGTCACTCAATTTAGAAATTGAAATCATGACTTCGCTCTCATTGCATATTCCCTATAGGATAGTTTTATTATACTTTCTTTGGCATGTTAGCCTAGATATGATTTATCTAGGTATGCTCTCTTGAGCCTTTTGATTGTTGATTTGTTTTCCTACCTTGATCCTTAATATCTTGGTTAGGCATTTGACTTGAGTTAGCATGCGCTACTCATGACACATTGTGTGTGCTCTCTTGAGCTTATTGACTTGCTTGCTTTATTTCATCCTTGTGTGCATGTTTTGAGATGTTATATCCTCGACATGTTCCCTTAAGAGCTCTCGATTCAGCTATAAATGATGATTCGAGGTAGACATAGTTTTAGGTGATAGACCATTGCTATGCTACTTTAGGACTTCTCGATACATATATAGATGATGATTTGAGATAGACATTAAGATTTTTATCCATGCATGTCAACATAGGGTAGAGATTTCCCTTCAAAACTCAACTTTAGGATCAACCATTGTATGATAACATTAGGGATTAGATTTAGATAGTTTCTGTTAAATGTTTTCTTTTATTTTGCATCATTTGCATTTAAAACAAAAAACCTTTTTTCCTTGGCAAACGCATAAAACTTCTAAAACTTTCAAATCCTGTTTCCAAGGTAAAAAGAAACACCAACCAATTCTTTCTTTTTGCCAATTGGCTTTTCTCTTCTAAGAACATGTTAGTTCCTTTCCACTACAAGTCATAAGTCTCCAAAGGCCGAGCAGCGGTGGAATGATTGAGTCTAACATTGTTCAAATGAAAAACACAAACCCACCAAAACAAGTAAGCCGAACTACAGCTGCTCTGATTCCTTATAATGGATACGTAGGCATTAGTGTAAGGCCCGAACGAGCACAACTTTATTTTCCCTACATTGTTTTTTTCTCTTTTCTTTTGCATGCATCCCCCCTTTCTTTTTACTTTAAACCTTAGACATATGCTTTGAACACACCTATTAGATTAGAATAACAAGAGTGGATACTGTAGAGTACTACGGGCGTGTGGGGTGCTAATACCTTCCCCTCGCATAACAAACTCTCTTACCCGATCTCTCGATTGTTTGATCATGATTTCACCTTTCTCAAGTTTACTTGATGTTTACCTTTCCCTTCCCGTGGGATAAAAAATGTCTGATGGCAACTTCATTGATTTCATTATTAGTTGATTGTTCGACCGATTGTTTCAGTAGGCATGATACAATTTGGGTCATTATTAATAGGCTAATGAATTCAGCTCATTTTATTGCGATTAATATCAGTTTTCTGGTACCACGGTTAGTGGAGATTTATATCCATATGATTGTGAAGCTTCATGGTGTTCCATCAAGCATTGTCTAATAGAGATCCAAGGTTCACTTTTGGTTTTTGGGAGAGTTTACAGGATACGTTGGGCTCTAAGATGAGATTGAGTTCAGCATATCATTTACAAACAGATGGACAGACAAAGAGAACTATTCAGTCGTTGGAAGATTTGTTGAGAGCTTGCGTGCTTGAGCAAGGAGGAATGCATGATAATCATTTTCCATTAATAGAGCTTACTTATAACAATAGTTACCATTCTAGTAGCGAAGTGACACCGTTTGAGGCATTCTATGGTCGGAGGTGTAGGAATATGTTGTATTGGTATAATTATGGTGAAAGCGTAGTGCTTGGGCCGAAAATTGTCCAACAAACTACAGAAAAAGTTAAGCTAATTCAGGTAAATATGAAAACTTCTCAGAGTAGGCAAAAAAGTTACCATGACAAGCAGAGGAAGGACCTTGAGTTTCAAAAGGGAGATCATTTATTTTTGAGAGTCATACTGGTGATCGGTGTTGGACGAGCATTGAAATCAAATAAACTTACTCCTTGGCTTATTTGTATGTATCAGATTTCAGACAAGGTGGTAACTATTGCTTGTAGGATGGCCTTGCCACCTAACCTTTCGAATTTGCATGATGTGTTCCTTATGTCGCAACTTATAAAGTACATTTCAGATACATCTCATGTAATTCCGATGGATGACGTACAAGTGAGGGATAACCTTACGGTTGAGACCTTACTGGTGAGGATCGAAGGTCGTGAAATCAAGAAGTTGAGGGGTAAGAAAATTCCTCTCGTGAAAGTAGTTTGGGAAGGAGCAGCCATAGAAAGTATGACGTGTGAATTAGAAAGCAAGATGCGAGAGTCTTATCCGAAATTGTTTCACATAAGGTAATTTTCAATAACGAAAATATTCTAAGTAGGGGAGAGTTATAACGCCCTATTTAAATATTTAGTCATTGTTTGTTGATTTTGAATTATTTTGGCATGGCTAAGGGTATGTGAGAACTTAGTTTTAATTAGATATTTAGAATAAAACTTAGCCTATGGTATAATAATAATATTGGTGCATGATGGAATATATTATTAATATTATTAATAAAAATACTATTGTTAGCTATATGGTATAGCTACCACTAATAGTATTATTATTAATATTATGATTATAATTATTATAATAATAATAATTATTATTCTCGTTATTATTATTATTGGTTATTATTAGATAATAATAAAACATAAATTGGGAGAGTGGTATAAGTAATTGGGAGAAAACGGCTGTCACAGTGAAACATAAAAGAGAAGAAAAGGAACAGTTAGGGCAAGAGAGAATTCTACCATTGTTGACAGATCAAAACTCTACACTAAGATAAGGAGGAGAATGGGTTCTCTAAAGAGTGATTGTAACATGAGATGGTAGTGAGGGTTCCTTTCTCTCTCTAGATTTTGTGTGTAATTGATATATGTTCTTCTTTTGCTAGATTGAGGTTATCTCTATGTGATTCTAGGTGGAATTATGATTTATTAGATATCAATGATGTGAATGTTGTTGAGAATTATTGTTGTTGTGGTGTTGTTCTATGAAATCTAAATCTAGGGAATATGGTTTATGAAGATGATGAAAAGTGATAATTTTGATGTGGAAACTTGTTATAGAATGATAGATTAATGAAATTGATTTAAGTATATAGGTTGTTAAGTGTACAAGCATTGTTTTGGGTCAAAATTAAGAGCTTGGAAGTGCTCTAAATGAGTGGAAGTCGCACTGATACGAAAATAGGATTTTTGGGGTAGCAGACTGGCCATACGCATATGAGGAAGGACGTGTGCGTATGGGGGACACTCCCAAGGGTTGTACGCATATGGTACGTGCTCTATACCTAAGCCAATATGACCCTATGCTGGTACGCGTATGATACACATATGAGGATAAGGAGATACACATATGGGCTAGCCATTACGTGTATGGGGTGTTTTGGAGGGGTTTTGTTGGAGAAATTGCCTCTGCTCGTACACGTATGATACACGTATGAGGCATGGTCTATTGATCCTTATGATTATGATACGCATGGGTGAGGCGAGGAAGTGAGGCGATACGCATATGGGACAGGGCCATACGCGTATGAGCAGGCTGAGGTGCAGAAATCCCTGTTTTCGCAATTTCTTTCCCATTTTCGCATGTAGTGTAAGTTCTTTTGATATGTAATGACTAGTATGATGTAAACATACAAAAGAAGGTTAGTAATAATGGAAATGGTGGTAAAACATGGAACCTTGTGTGAGTTTCGTATGATGAGTGATGTTGAATAATGTGATTTAACATGATGATGGTATATAAAAATATATGGACGAATTGTATAATATATTGCATGATGATTATGTTGTTGGTTTGCATTGGCGTAATTGTTTGGGCTTATGCTCTATAATTGCATAATTTTATTGTTGCATGTTGGTGTTGCATGCATTCATTGGTGAGGGCTTATGCCCTATTATTGGCCTGTAATGGCGTTATATTGAGGGCTTATTGTTTGCGTAACTCAGAGGGTCGAGCGAGGATCATTCTTACACTTTGTAGGGACTTTCTGTTTGAGCAACACACCTTTGTGGAAGACACACTACTTGTTCACCTAAAACCTTAAAGTGATGGGTGTGTGAGTTCTCTCATTTATATAGTGTTCAATCTTCCCTTTTCTAACAATGTGAGACTTCTTTCTCACACTTTATTCTCAACACTCTCCCTCAAGTGTGAGTCTATACACAATGCTCCCCCTCAAACTTGTATCACCATTGACTCTCTTCAACGAGACACTTCTACCTACATGCAGGACTCTTACCCATGACCATATGGATATACATTCAATACAAGTAAGCTGGTCCCTTTCTCGAAAATAAAGACTCATGATACCAATGCTAGGGGAAATTCCGAGGAGGCAACATTTTACATGGGACACACCTTTTGTGAGACACACCACTTGTTCACCTAAAACGTTAAGGTGATAAATGTGTAGGTTCTCTCACTTATATAGTGTTCAATCTTTCCTTTTCTAATCAATGTGGTACTTCTTCCTCACACTTGATTATCAACACTTATGCCTTATCTGGCATTATATTATGGGCTTATGCCCTGTTGGTTACACATATATTGAGTCAGTGTTAGTCTCATTGCATTACATTATTATTGATTTGATGTTGTGTTATGTAGATGATGTTTGTGACGTAAAGTAGTGAATGGTATGTTAATTAAATGAATGGTGTGAATTACTACTCCTTAGCATGTGGTATTCACCGTATATTTATTGGATGTAATTCTCATTCCTTTTCTATTGTTATGTTTGTGCTCCCCGGGGAGTACAGATAATCAGGTACCCGAATAGTGCTTGGAGTGAGTGTTACCTGATCGAGTCTTAGGAGTCTCTCTGATTCGTAACACGAGAATTGAGAATTTGTTATGTTTTTTCATTATTGTATTTGTTACGCATCTTATTTCATATTTGTGTTGAACCACATATTTTATGGAATTTTATTATTGTGGAGCCCTTAGTGCCATATAAGTGAATTAATTTAATTGTACCACTGCTGGTTTAATTTTTATGAAAAATGAAGTAATAAAGTGACTCAAGATTTTATGAGTTTTTGAAAGACGTGACATCCAACGTGTATACTCTGATATATTTCGTAAATTATTATTATTATTACTTATGATTTTTGGAGAAAGTGGGGGTGTTACAAACGCAACTCAAAGGAAAATTCTGAAAAATTCGGTTGCACACCAAATGTTTAACAAATTGCATAGTTCGGTATTTTTGCTAGTTACCATTGGAAATAGCTTTACTAGTAACATGGTGTGATACGGTGGGAGAACTGACTTGAGGTTTTGCGTTTGTTTTCGCAAATGTTTCGGTTGAGCAAGAGTCGCCATCGACTTTTTATTTTATCCTAAGGAAAGGTTTAAAAAAGCACAACAAAAACCTTTTGAGATGTTTTCTTAGGTTCAGGGAGTAGATTATAGAAAGGGAAGGTATTAGCACCCTTTCTATCCATGGTTATCCATGGGCTCTTAGTTACTTGCTTAGATCACTTGCCTTTTGTTTCCAATTGTTTGAAATGGTGCTTGTGTGTATGTGTGGGTTTGAAAATGTTTTAAAAAAGAAGCCAATGTGGTGGCAACCTTTGTAATGATCCATGTGGGGATGTATACAAAGGTGTATGTCTTTTAAAAAGGTTTTCATTTCTTTTGAAAGTTGTTTTGAAAGTGTAGTGATGTGTGGTTTAGAAAATGGGCAAGTGTTTTAGTTTGCAAGTTTGATTCAAGTGACTAAGAGGTTATCTACTCCTAAATTTCTCAAAGTTTATTGCTATGTTTTAAACCCTTTTTTAATAAATTTATTCCACCATTGCATTTGGTGGACAATCTCATGTTAGGATGTGAAAGGGACGGGCGTGGGTCATCGTTTAGACCATAATTGCAATGGTGCCAAGTATCTTTGGGCATTTTCTTTAAGGGACTTGATCATTTGTTTAAGCAACATTTTGAAAGTGTTATTGAGGGACTATGATCATTTGATTTGTTTGTTTTGCCCAAAGAGACCTAACATGCAATATGGCCCAATTTTGAAAAGGCAACAAATGGAATACCCTAGGGGGTGCAAGTGTGATTTGTGTGTTCATTTTCATGCTTGTTTGTCTTGAGATTAGGTCATAACTATTTTGTCGTTTTTTGCATACAAACCCTAATTCTAACATGGTATAATTAGAAAGCAATAAAGTGCGAAAATAAATTTACTAAGCTATTACAAAACCAAATATGGGAAGGGGGGTACAAATGTTCAAATGGGGATTTTGACAAGGAATTTAAACCTAAAACTATTACATCAATATTGAATCATTTACAAGGTGATCAATTTGCATAAATTAAATAAAATAAAAACAAATATGCAAGAATGCAAAAGGAATTTTTATATGTATGAAAAAAAAAGTATTATTTATGTAGAATAAAAAGAAAATAAAAAGGTATTATTTTTGGAGTATTTTCATATTTAGGGTAAAACCCTAATTCTATTAAATAAAATACATTATTCATTTATTATGTACAAATATTTATTTATATATGCAAAATAAAATAAAATGAGGTATTTGTCCAGAATGTATTTTTATATTAATAATAATAAAAAAACACAAAAATGTATATATTTTGTATTTACTCTAAATATATTAATAAATATATGTATATATGTATTATTTTAGATATGTATTATATATATATAAATAATAATAATAATATTTAATATTTGTAAAAAAGTATTTTTTATATAAAGTATTTTCAGAAGGTAAAATAAAATAAAATAAAAAATAAAAATGTATTTACACCATTTTAACATTTTTTAAATAAAAGTATATTTATTTACCTATTTATATTCAAATAACTAGTCTAACTAAATAAATATCCAATAAATAGGAAAATGGTATAAAAAAATATTTTTATGTTTTATATATGATGAGGAAAAATAAATAAATCAGGCCAAAAAAAGAAAAGTCAAAAAAACATTAAAATGAATGAAATGGGCTTGGGGGGTGCAAAACCAAAAACATGGTGTGAATAAGAAATATGAAACAAGCCCAGCCCAATAGACCCTTCTTCAACCTCCAGCCAAAAAACGTTCAGAAAGCGCGCGCTTGGTTCCAACATTCAAACATCCTGTTCAGTTGAAGTTCTATCTGGCAATGTAGAAGCTCTCAGTGCAAAGTGATGATTGGTATAGCTTCCTTGAGGTACAGGGATACTATTCCAAGTGTTACTTTGGTTTGAAACCTTTTGAATCGAGCTATAGCACTCCACCTGCAAATCAGAAAAGTGAAAATGGTGGAACCAGTTAGAGGGATTACAGGTCGTGTTTTAGCTTTTGGTTAGCTTGCATAGATGGTAGGGAAGGTGTATGAACTGGTTTGGGCAAGAGAGCTTGAGGGAAATGGAGGATGGCACTCAAACTGCAGGCCTGACCCTATTTTTGCGGTTTGAAGGTGATTCTAAGATTGGGAGTGTATGAGAGGTATTAGGGTCGTGCAATAGCTTGGTTGAGATGTGTGGAATGTGTTTGATAAGTTTGTCTAAGTGTTTGTAAGCTGATATGAGAGTTGGTACAAGTTATGCTATCTTACTTGGACTTGAAGCAAGCAATGACCACTTGATGATTCTAGCCTGTACAGGCCCTCACACTATGCTGCATACATTGGCCTTGATCAGTGCAATTTTATCACAAACTTGTGCCAAGAAGATTTGGACTGTACCACTTGGATTGCAAACTTGACATAAAGTTCTACTTTTTCAAAATGGAAATAATGCTTTTTCTAGTTTAGGGTTAATTCTCCATGTAATGTCCAAATGCTTAAAATAACAACTTGGCACAATGGTTTTGCATTGAATTATTGAGTGTCAAAGGGTTTTAGGACCTGTAATGTAGCTTAAGCATGCTGAGATTGAAATGCATAGTGTTATGAACATGTACATGGCCAAGAACAAAAGTGACTTTTTCCCATTTTGCAAAATTCGATTCTCCCTAACCATGAGGTTGTTTGAGAAGTTCTTGGACATTTTGGAAATCTTGGAATGTGTACTACAATCCATCTTTGAAAAGAAAATTGAAATTCCAAGTGGAAGTGTATGGAAAATGGCCTTGAAGTTAGGTAGAAAACCTTGTCAAAAAGGTCAAATTTTCACTAAGTTATGAATGGTTTAGTGCCCTTATTCAAAAATTTGTAACTTGAGATACAAGCCTCATTTGGGAAAACTTTGTGAATCAAAGTTGTAGATTATGCAACAAGCTACAACTTTCATGTTTTGACTTTTGTTTGAATCCAAATGAATCTTGGTGAGAAAGTGGGGCAAAGTTGGGAAAAAATTAGGGTTTTCCATAACTTAGAAAAATTCTAAGTTATGAAAAATTCCCATTTCAAACCCTAATTTGCATTTCTTGGTTTCTTGGTGAACAAGTTTCATGATTTGGCATGTTTTGATGAAAAATGAATCTTGACTCTTGATTTTGACCAAAAAGTCAAAGTTTGACTTTTCAGTATACAGTCAAAATTGATCAATTGACTGGGAAATTCAACTGTCAATCTTGTGTACTTGGGATCTTTTGAGTTTGTTGAGCATGTCAAGATAATTCCATTGGGTCTTTGAGTCCATATGTGAGCTTGGTTTGCCATTGGCTAGGTCAAACAGTCAAAAATTGCCTTTGTGCAGTCAAAACCCAAAAAATGACCATTTTGCCCTTTTGATGATCTGATCAAATTTCTTGTGGAATTGTGATCCAAACTTGATCAAATGGTCCATATGAGTTCATAATGTTGATGTGGGTCAATTTTCATGAGATTTGACTGTCAATTGCCCACAGTTGACTTTTTCCCCAATACAGCTGATTTCTAGGTCATTTGTCCAATTGACTGGGCAAAACTTGGAATCAAGACTTGAAACTTGGTATGGATAAACTTGGGAGTCCAACATGAAGCATGAAAGTCATCCTAGGCATTTTAGGTCAAAATATCTTTGTGCAAACACAAACCCTAATTTGGGTTCACAGTGCAAGGAGAAGTCTTGAGCAGAGGAAACCCTAACTGGATCTTGATCTTCAAGGGTTTTGTGATGAGAAAATGTTGAGGAAATGGGAGGGCAAATTTTGGGGTACAACAGTTGCCCCTGTTCAATCTTCTTGAACCTGAAGAGTTAGATTGGCAAGTTTGCCTTTCGTGACTCGAGGGTAAAAGGAGATTGGACACTAGAGTGCCCGGAAATTTGCACTCGCATGTTGGAGTATCAGCATTTTGATGTCGGGAATGGGCTTATAGATGCCATTTGGAGAGGTGGTGGATAGGGAGATGGGCTTATAGATTCCATCTGGAAATGTGACGGAACTTTGTCGGGAATGGGCTTATAGATGCCATTTGGAAGTGTTGATCGCGTAAGAGATTCCTTAGCGGGAACTTGTGTATTTGAGAAAGACAGATGTTTTCCTGGCTTGTTACAGGTGTTTGATCTTCAATCCCCTCATGCGGATATGCCCTGGCTAGATACAAGTGTCGAATCTACAATCGGTTGCTCACAGATGTGCCCTGGCTGGATACATGAATCGAATCCGGAAATAGTCGTCAACAGATATGCCCTGGCTGGATACAGGAATCGAATCTTCGAACTCTTCAGACGTGCCCTGGCTAGATACAGGGGTCGAGTCTGGAAATGTGGTCAACAGATATGCCCTGGCTGGATACAGGAATCGAATCTTCGAACTCTTCAGACGTACCCTGGCTAGATACAGGGGTCGAGTCTGGAAATGTGGTCAACAGATATGCCCTGGCTAGATACAGGAATCGAATCTTCGAACTCTTCAGACGTGCCCTGGCTAGATACAGGGGTCGAGTCTGGAAATGTGGTCAACAGATATGCCCTGGCTGGATACAGGAATCGAATCTGGAAATGTTGTTAGCAGATATGCCCTGGCTGGATACAGGAATCGAATCTGGAAATGTTGTAGTTGATAGATGTGCCCTGGCTGGATACAGGAATCGAATCTTCGAACTTCTTCAGAGGTGCCCTGGCTAGATACAGGAGTCGAGTCTGGAAACTGATCACTCTCAGATGTGCCCTGGCTAGATACAGGTATCGAATCTGGAATTGTGACAGTTGAAGGTAGTTGTCTTTGGGATTGTCTTTTTCCCTGAAAAGGAAAAAACATAAGTTGTATGCAATGTCATGATGTATGATATTCATGATGTCATGATGTTCAACATGAGATAGTGTTGTATGCACTTTATCATGTATGTAAACAAGATGTATGAAAATGTGAAATGTTTATGAATGTAATTTCGTCTTAGGGAAATAAATCCTTGACGATCGGCCGGGGAGTTGCTCTGTGACCGAAATACTTTGCTGAAGTTTTGACGAGAGGCCTGCTGAGGACTTCAATGATAGATTCCTCTGGGGATAATGATGATAAACCCCGCTGGGGAACACCAAAGATAGACTCCTGCCGGGGATTGAAAGAACCTCGCCGAAGGCGATCTTCCGTGGCAATTAGCTGAGGATAACCCAGTTATAAGCCCTTGTGAGGAATAACTCTGAATAAAGCTCGGGAGAGACGTCCGTACTCTGCAGGGAACAAGCTTCCAGAATCTACTGGGGATAGGCTTTAAGACCTGCCGGGGAATGTTATGATGATTTGGTCGCATTCTTCAGTCGAACCTACCTTGGTACCTTGGCGGACAAAGCAACCAGACTGCATCAGACAACTTCACATTGCCCCTGTCTCTGATGTCACCTGTAATTAACCTTTTGTTTCATATGCAAATATTTATGAATCAACAATTTTAATGTCAAATGCATATATCAAAATGAACATTGGACGTTCTTCGCAAGACAAAACAGAAAAAAGGAAAAACAATGGCAGTTTGTATGGACAAGTGAATTTGTATTGATTTGAATTTTGCCCGTGAATAGGCGTTTTTGTACAAGAGGCTGACATCCTAGTAAGAGGACGCCGCCGAATAACATAGAGTTTACAATTTTGAAAAGAAAACAAAACAGCTATGTGAACAATCCCACTGGGTTCCAACTCTGCTATCGCCTTTATGTCTTCAAGCGTCTCATCACTTTGCTGCTTGGTCGAAGATGAAGCTGATTGGTCGATGCCGAAATCTGAGCCAGATAGTTGATACCGAATTCCGGATGCGAAGTGATCCAATGAGACATAGTGTTACGCTGTATCCCTAACTTTTGCCTGGACCGCCCTTTCGGGTTTTCAGTCCACCGGGATACCCATTTTTGCCCAAGCCGCCTTTTCAGGTTTTCGACTTGCCGGGTGTACAGATTTTTATTCATTTCATCCCTTATTTTTGCCCGAACCCTTTTGGTTCGCCGGGAAGCCCTTATTTTTGCCTAGGTATGTCAACCTAGCGGGTCTTTTATTTATGCGTAGTATTTTTTCACTATGTCTGCATTGGCGGGGTGAGGAAGGTCGTCACCATCCATGGTGGTTAGGATCATGGCTCCTCCTGAGAACACATATTTAACCACAAATGGCCCTTCGTACGTAGGGGTCCATTTGCCCCGGGGATCACTTTGAGGAAGGATGATGCGTTTGATTACCAGGTCCCCAACTTGATACTCTTGTGGTTTGACTTTCTTGTTAAATGCCCTGATCATCCGTTTTTGATACGTCTGACCATGACAGATAGCGGTGAGTCTCTTTCCGTCAATCAGATTTAATTGATCAAGTCGAGTCTGGATCCAGTCATCTTCACTCAATTCTGCATCCTTCATAATCCGGAGAGAGGGTATCTGGACTTCAATTGGCAAGACTGCCTCCATGCCATAGACCAAGGAGAAAGGAGTTGCCCCGGTTGACGTCCTTGCTGAGGTACGGTACCCATGAAGAGCGAACGGTAACATCTCGTGCCAATCTTTATAGGTCACTGTCATCTTCTGCACAATTTTCTTGATATTTTTATTAGCTGCCTCTACAGCCCCATTCATCTTCGGCCGGTAGGGAGAAGAGTTGTGGTGCTGTATCTTGAATTGTTCGCAGAGTTCAGTGATCATCGTGTTATTGAGATTGGTACCATTGTCCGTAATGATTCTTTCCGGGACGCCGTACCGACAGATCAGATTATGCCGGATGAAACGTGCCACGACGCTCTTGGTTACTGTGGCATATGAAGCTGCCTCAACCCACTTTGTGAAGTAATCGATCGCCACTAAGATGAAACGATGCCCGTTGGATGCTGTGATACGGTGGGAGAACTGACTTGAGGTTTTGCGTTTGTTTTCGCAAATGTTTCGGTTGAGCAAGAGTCGCCACCGACTTTTTATTTTATCCTAAGGAAAGGTTTAAAAAGCACAGCAAAAACCTTTGAGATTTTTCTTGGGATCGGGGAGTAGATTATAGAAAGGGAAGGTATTAGCACCCTTTTTATCCATGGTTATCCATGGGCTCTTAGTTACTTGCTTAGATCACTTGCCTTTTATTTTCAATTGTTTGAAATGGTGCTTGTGTGTGGGTTTGAAAAATGTTTTGAAAAGAAGCCATTGTGGTGGCAACCTTTGTAATGATCCATGTGGGGATGTATACAAAGGTGTAGGTCTTTTGAAAAGGGTTTCATTTGTTTTTTTTTTTTTAAAGTTGTTTTTGAAAGTGTTGTGAAGTGTGGGTTTTTTAGAAAATAGGCAAGTGTTTTGTTTTTGCAAGTTTGATTCAAGTAACTAAGAGGTTATCTACTCCTAAATTTCTCAAAGATTATTGCTATGTTTTAACCCTTTTAACAAGTTTGTTCCACCATTGTATTTGGTGGACAATCTCATGTTAGGATGTGAAAGGGACGGGCGCGGGTCATCGTTTTAGACCATAATTGCAATGGTGCCAAGTATCTTTGGGCATTTTCTTTAAGGGACTTGATCATTTGTTTTGGCAATATTTTGAAAGTGTTATTGAGGGACTATGATCATTTGATTTGTTTGTTTTGCCCAAAGAGACCTAACATGCAACATGGCCCAATTTTGAAAGGCAACAAGTGGAATACCCTAGGGGGTGCAAGTGTGATTTGTGTGTTCATTTTCATGCTTGTTTGTCTTGAGATTAGGTCATAACTATTTCGTCGTTTTTTCGCATACAAACCCTAATTCTAACATGGTATAATTAGAAAGCAATAAAGTGCGAAAATAAATTTACTAAGCTATTACAAAACCAAATATGTGAAGGGGGATACAAATGTTCAAATGGGGATTTTGACAAGGAATTTAAACCTAAAACTATTACATCAATGTTGAATATTTACAAGACAAATAATTGTATAATTAAAGGGAAATTGAAATAAATATGCAAAATGTAAAAAGAATTTTTATGTGTATGAAAAAAAAGAATATTATTTATGTGAAATAAAAAGAGAAATAAAAAGGTATTATTTTTGGAGTATTTTCAAATTTAGGGTAAAACCCTAATTCTATTAAATACAATACATTATTCATTTATTATGTACAAATATTTATTTATATATGAAAAAATAAAATAAAATGAGGTATTTGTCCAGAATGTATTTTTATATTAATAATAATAAAAAAACAAAAATGTATATATTTTGTATTTACTCTAAATATATTAATAAATATATGTATATATGTATTATTTTAGATATGTATTATATATATATATATATATATAAATAATAATAATATTTAATATTTGTAAAAAAGTATTTTTTATATAAAGTATTTTCAGAAAATAAAATAAAATAAAATAAAAATAAAAATGTATTTACACCATTTTAACATTTTTTAAATAAAAGTATATTTATTTACCTATTTATATTCAAATAACTAGTCTAACTAAATAAATATCCAATAAATAGGAAAATGGTATAAAAAAATATTTTTATGTTTTATATATGATGAGGAAAAATAAATAAATCAGGCCAAAAAAAGAAAAGTAAAAAAAACATTAAAATGGATGAAATGGGCTTGGGGGGTGCAAAACCAAAAACATGGTGTGAATAAGAAATATGAAACAAGCCCAGCCCAATAGACCCTTCTTCAACCTCCAGCCAAAAAACATTCAGAAAACGCGCGCTTGGTTCCAACATTCAAACATCCTGATTCCTGGCTTATTAATGAAAACTCATAACATAAAAAATGTTCAGCATCAAGAGACGAATCCAACCATATGCAGAACTTGTCCTAACTCTCTAAGATGAGGGAGAATTTCTTCTCCCCCAAATCCTAACCTAGATTTTCTGCCATTTTCAAACCTTAAATTCTCTCAGCTCAAGCAAAAGAAATGAAAAGTAAAAACATGTACATGTTCAGTGGCATGAGTAGAACATTGTTTATTCACAAACTTAAAGCTAATGATGCCTAATAAGAGAGATACGGATTCAAAAACTTACCTGTTCAGTTGAAGTTCTATCTGGCAATGTAGAAGCTCTCAGTGCAAAGTGATGATTGGTATAGCTTCCTTGAGGTCCAGGGATACTATTCCAAGTGTTACTTTGCTTTGAAACCTTTTGAATCGAGATATAGCACTCCACCTGCAAATCAGAAAAGTGAAAATGGTGGAACCAGTTAGAGGGATTACAGGTCGTGTTTTAGCTTTTGGTTAGCTTGCATAGATGGTAGGGAAGGTGTATGAACTGGTTTGGGCAAGAGAGCTTGAGGGAAATGGAGGATGGCACTCAAACTGCAGGCCTGGCCCTGTTTTTGCAGTTTGAAGGTGATTCTGAGATTGGGAGTGTATGAGAGGTATTAGGGTCGTGCAATAGCTTGGTTGAGATGTGTGGAATGTGTTTGATAAGTTTGTCTAAGTGTTTGTAAGTTGATATGAGAGTTGGTACAAGTTATGCTATCTTACTTGAACTTGAAGCAAGCAATGGCCACTTGATGATTCTAGCCTGTACAGGCCCTCACACTATGCTGCATACATTGGCCTTGATCAGTGCAATTTGCTCACAAACTTGTGCCAAGAAGATTTGGACTGTACCACTTGGATTGCAAACTTGACATAAAGTTCTCCTTTTCAAAAATGGAAATAGTGCTTTTTCTAGTTTAGGGTTAATTCTCCATGTAATGTCCAAATACTTAGAATAACAACTTGGCACAATGGTTTTGCATTAAATTTATGAGTGGCAAAGGGTTTTAGGACCTGTAATGTAGCTTAAGCATGCTGAGATTAAAATGCATAGTGTTATGAACATGTACATGGCCAAGAACAAAAGTGACTTTTTCCCATTTTGCAAAATTCGATTCTCCCTAACCATGAGGTTGTTTGAGAAGTTCTTGGGCATTTTGGAAAGCTTGGAATGTGTACTACAATCCATCTTTGAAATGCAAATTGAAATTCCAAGTGTAAGTGTATGGAAAATGGCCTTGAAGTTAGGTAGAAAACCTTGTCAAAAAGGTCAAATTTTCACTAAGTTATGAATGGTTTAGTGCCCTTATTCAAAAATTTGTAACTTGAGATACAAGCCTCATTTGGGAAAACTTTGTGAATCAAAGTTGTAGATTATGCAACAAGCTACAACTTTCATGTTTTGACTTTTGTTTGAATCCAAATGAATCTTGGTGAGAAAGTGGGGCAAAGTTGGGGAAAAATTAGGGTTTTCCATAACTTAGAAAAATTCTAAGTTATGAAAAATTCCCATTTCAAACCCTAATTTGCATTTCTTGGTTTCTTGATGAACAAGTTTCATGATTTGGCATGTTTTGATGAAAAATGAATCTTGACTCTTGATTTTGACCAAAAAGTCAAAGTTTGACTTTTCAGTATACAGTCAAAATTGATCAATTGACTGGGAAATTCAACTATCAATCTTGTGTATTTGGGATCTTTTGATCTTGTTGAGCATGTCAAGATAATTCCATGGGGTCCTTGAGTCCATATATAATTTTGGTTTGCCATTGGCTAGGTCAAACAGTCAAAAATTACCCTTGTGCAGTCAAAACCCTAAAAATGACCATTTTGCCCTTTTGATGATCTGATTAAATTTCTTGTGGAATTGTGATCCAAACTTGATCAAATGGTCCATGTGAGTTCATAATGTTGATGTGGGTCAATTTTCATGAGATTTGACTGTCAATTGGCCACAATTGACTTTTTCCCCAATACAGCTGATTTCTAGGTCATCTGTCCAATTGACTGGGCAAAACTTGGAATCAAGACTTGAAACTTGGTATGGATAAACTTGGGAGTCCAACATGAAGCATGAAAGTCATCTTAGGCATTTTAGGTCAAAACATCTTTGTTCAACCACAAACCCTAATTTGGGTCCACAGTGCAAGGAGAAGTCTTGAGCAGAGGAAACCCTAACTGGATCTTGATCTTCAAGGTTTTTGTGATGAGAAAATGTTGAGGAGATGGGAGGGCAAATTTTGGGGTACAACAGTTGCCCCTGTTCAATCTTCTTGAACCTGAAGAGTTAGATTGGCAAGTTTGCCTTTCGTGACTCGAGGGTAAAAGGAGATTGGACACTAGAGTGCCCGGAAATTTTCACTCGCATGTTGAAGTATCAGAAATGTGATGTCGGGAATGGGCTTATAGATGCCATCTGGAAATGTGACGGAATTTCGTTGGGAATGGGCTTATAGATGCCATTTGGAAGTGTTGATCGCATAAGAGATTCCTTAGCGAGAACTTGTGTATTTGAGAAAGACAGATGTTTTCCTGGCTTGTTACAGGTGTTTGATCTTCAATCTCTTCATGCAGATATGCCCTGACTAGATACAGGTATCGAATCTACAATCGGTTGCTCACAGATGTGCCCTGGCTGGATACAGGAGTCGAATCTGGAAATAGTCGTCAATAGATATGCCCTGGCTGGATACAGGAATCAAATCTTCGAACTCTTCAGACGTGCCCTGGCTAGATACAGGAATCGAGTCTGGAAATGTGGTCAACAGATATGCCCTGGCTGGATACAGGAATCAAATCTGGAAATGTTGTAGTTGATAGATGTGCCCTGGCTAGATACAGGTATCGAATCTGGAATTGTGACAGTTGAAGGTAGTTGTCTTTGGGATTGTCTTTTTCCCTGAAAAGGAAAAAACATCAGTTGTATGCAATGTCATGATGTATGATATGCATGATGTCATGATGTTCAACATGATATAGTGTTTTATGCACTTTATCATGTATGTAAGCAAGATGTATGAAAATGTGAAATGTTTATGAATGTATTTTCGTCTTAGGAAAATAAATCCTTGACGATGGACCGGAGAATTGCTCTGTGGAAGAGATACTTTGCTGAAGTTTTGATGAGAGGCCTGCTGAGGACTTTAATGATGGATTCCACTGGGGATAATGATGATAAACTCCGCTGGGGAACACCAAAGATAAAACTCCGTTGGGGAATACCAAAGATAGACTCTTGCCGGGGATTGAAGGAACTTTGCCGAGGGCCATCTTCCGTGGCAATTAGCTGAGGATAACCCAGTTATAAGCCCTTGTGAGGAATAACTCTGAATAAAGCTCGGGAGAGACGTTCGTACTCTGCAGGGAACAAGCTTCCAGAATCTACTGGGGATAAGCTTTAAGACCTGCCGGGGAATGTTGTGATGATTTGGTCGCATTCTTCAGTCGAACCTACCTTGGTACCTTGGCGGACAAAGCAACCAGACTACATCAGACAACTTCACATTGCCCCTGTCTCTGATGTCACCTGTAATTAATCTTTTATTTCATATGCAAATATTTATGAATCAACAATTTTAATGTCAAATGCATATATCAAAATGAACATTGGACGTTCTTCGCAAGACAAAACAGAAAAAAGGAAAAACAATGGCAGTTTGTATGGACAAGTGAATTTGTATTGATTTGAATTTTGCCCGTGAATAGGCGTTTTTGTACAAGAGGCTGACATCCTAGTAAGAGGACGCCGCCGAATAACATAGAGTTTACAATTTTGAAAAGAAAACAAAACAGCTATGTGAACAATCCCACTGGGTTCCGACTCTGCTATCGCCTTTATGTCTTCAAGCGTCTCATCACTTTGCTGCTTGGTCGAAGATGAAGCTGATTGGTCGATGCCGAAATCTGAGCCAGATAGTTGATACCGAATTCCGGATGCGAAGTGATCCAATGAGACATAGTGTTACGCTTTATCCCTAACTTTTGCCTGGACTGCCCTTTCGGGTTTTCAGCCCACCGGGATACCCATTTTTGCCCAAGCCGCCTTTTCAGGTTTTCGACTTGCCGGGTGTACAGATTTTTATTCATTTCATCCCTTATTTTTGCCCGAACCCTTTTGGTTCACCGGGAAGCCCTTATTTTTGCCTAGGTATGTCAACCTAGCGGGTCTTTTATTTATGCGTAGTATTTTTTCACTATGTCTGCATTGGCGGGGTGAGGAAGGTCGTCACCATCCATGGTGGTTAGGATCATGGCTCCTCCTGAGAACACATGTTTAACCACAAATGGCCCTTCGTACGTAGGGGTCCATTTGCCCCGGGGATCACTTTGAGGAAGGATGATGCGTTTGATTACCAGGTCCCCAACTTGATACTCTTGTGGTTTGACTTTCTTGTTAAATGCCCTGATCATCCGTTTTTGATACGTCTGACCATGACAGATAGCGGTGAGTCTCTTTTTGTCAATCAGATTTAATTGATCAAGTCGAGTATGGATCCAGTCATCTTCACTCAAGTCTGCATCCTTCATAATCCGGAGAGAGGGTATCTGGACTTCAATTGGCAAGACGGCCTCCATGCCATAGAACAAGGAGAAAGGAGTTGCCCCGGTTGACGTCCTTGTTGAGGTACAGTACCCATGAAGAGCGAACGGTAACATCTCGTGCCAATCTTTATAGGTCACTGTCATCTTCTGCACAATTTTCTTGATATTTTTATTAGCTGCCTCTACAGCCCCATTCATCTTCGGCCGGTAGGGAGAAGAGTTGTGGTGTTGTATCTTGAATTGTTCGCAGAGCTCAGTGATCATCGTGTTATTGAGATTGGTACCATTGTCCGTAATGATTCTTTCCGGGACGCTGTACCGACATATCAGATTATGCCGGATGAAACGTGCCACAACACTCTTGGTTACCGTTGCGTAGGAAGCTGCCTCAACCCACTTCGTGAAGTAATCGATCGCTACTAAGATGAAGCGATGCCCATTGGATGCCGTCGGTCGGATCTCACCGATCATATCATTGCCCCACATTGCAAAAGGCCAAGGTGCCGTTAGGACGTTCAGAGGAACCGTAGGAATATGCACCTTGTCAGCATAGATCTGGCATTTGTGACAAGTTCGGGAGTGTTGGTAACAATCAGCTTCCATTGTGGACCAGAAATATCCTGCCCGAAGGATTTTCTTAGCCATGGTGTGTCCACTGGAATGTGTTCCGAATGTACCTTCATGCAGTTCTAACATGATCTTCTCCGCTTCAGCCTTATCCACACAACGTAGTAGAGTTGAATCATGATTCCGCTTGTAGAGAATGTCGTTGCTGAGGAAGAATTTCGCCGCAAACCTTCTCATGAACTTCTTGTCATTGACAGATGCACCTTCAGGGTATTCCTGAACTTCCAAGTACCTCTTCACCTCATGATACCAGGGTTTTTCAGTCACCTTCTCGGCCTCGAGATCGCAGCAGTATGCCAGTTCATCCAACTTCCAGATAATGATTCGGGGAGCCTCATTGTCCCATTTAACTTTGAACATTGAAGACATCGTAGCTAGTGCGTCCGCTAGCTGATTCTCCTCTCTTGGGAAGTGCTCAAAAGTTATTTCTTCAAAGTGGGGAAGTAAGGTTGACACATACTCTTTGTAAGGAATAAGATTTGGGTGTTTCGTATCCCACTCGCCTTTGATCTGATTGATCACGAGAGCGGAATCTCCGAAGACACTCAGAAACTTGATCCTTAAGTCGATTGCAGCTTGTAGACCCATGATACATGCCTCATATTCTGCCATGTTGTTGGTGCAGTTGAAACACAATCGGGCGGTGAGTGGAGTATGAGTTCCTTTAGGAGATATGATTACAGCGTCGACGCTGTTACCCAAAGCATTGGAGGCTCCGTCAAAATGCATAGACCATCGGGATCCTTCCTCAGGTCCTTCATCCGGTTCAGGTACTTCACAGTCAGTTACCACCATGATGTCTTCGTCCGGAAAATCAAAGTTCAATGATTGGTAATCATCCACAGGTTGGTGTGCCAAATGATCTGCCAGTACACTTCCTTTAATTGCTTTCTGAGTTGTATACTGGATATCATATTCTGTTAAGATCATTTGCCATCTTGCTATTCTTCTAGACAGAGCAGGCTTTTCAAATATGTACTTGATGGGATCCATCTTTGAAATCAATAGAGTAGTGTGAGTCAGCATATACTGTCTCAGCCGGCGAGCAGCCCATACTAGAGCGCAGCAAGTTTTCTAAAGCAGTGAGTAACGAGACTCACAGTCGGTAAACTTTTTTCTCAAGTAATAAATAGCGTGCTCTTTTCGGCCAGACTCGTCATGCTGCCCCAGCACACACCCCATTGAATTATCAAGCACTGTCAAGTATAGTATCAGAGGTCTTCCTTCCACTGGTGGCATAAGAATGGGTGGTTCTTGGAGATATTCCTTTATATTTTCAAAGGCAGCCTGACATTCATCGTTCCAGCGTACTACTTGATCTTTCTTCAGTAATTTGAAGATTGGCTCACAAGTAGCAGTCAGATGTGAGATGAATCGGGCAATGTAATTCAGTCGTCCCAGGAAACCTCTGAATTCCTTCTCTGTCTTTGGAGTCGACATCTCTTGTATGGCTTTTACCTTGGCAGGGTCCACCTGAATACCTTTGTCACTTATAATGAAACCTAGCAATTTTCCGGACCTCACCCCAAAGGTGCATTTGTTGGGATTCAATCTCAGCTTGTATAACTTGAGTCGGTCAAACAGCTTCCTCAAATGATCAAGATGCTCCTCCTCAGTTTGAGACCTTGCAATCATGTCATCAACGTATACTTTAATCTCATGATGGATCATATCATGAAATAAAGCAACCATGGCACGTTGATAGGTTGCCCCAGCATTCTTCAACCCGAATGGCATGACCTTGTAGCAGAAGGTGCCCCACTGAGTCACAAAGGTAGTCTTTTCCATATCTTCCGGAGCCATCTTGATCTGATTATACCCTGAAAAACCATCCATGAAGGAGAACACCTTGTGTTGTGCAGTATTGTCAACAAGAACATCGATGTGAGGTAAGGGGAAATCATCCTTGGGGCTTGCCCTGTTCAAGTCCCTATAGTCGACACACATTCTGACTTTACCGTCCTTCTTCGGTACTGGCACCACATTGGCAACCCACTGAGGGTAAGAAGTTACTGCTAGAAACCCGGCGTCGAATTGCTTCATAACCTCAGCCTTGATCTTTTCAGACATCTCTGGGCACATACGGCGGACCTTTTGCTTTACCGGAGGGCAGTCTTCCTTGGTTGGCAGGTGATGAACTACAATGTCGGCATCCAAACCAGGCATATCTTCGTACAACCAGGCAAAGATCTCTATGTAATCATGTAGCATCTGGATCAATCGTTGCTTCACGCTGAGCTCTAGATTAGCCCCAATCTTGACCTCTTTCCTATCTGTCTCAGTACCTAGGTTAATTGTTTCCACCGGCTCTTCATGTGGTTGAATAGCCCTCTCTTCCTGGAGTAGCAGTCTTACGAGTTCACCAGGCACTTCGCAATCATCTTCACCTTCGTCTTCGGCCAAGTTGATCGGATTCTCGAAGTCATAACTGGCGGTAGCAGAGCTGTTACCAGTGAGATCCAGAGTGGATTGAAACCTGTATAAGTGGGTGTGTGTAAATATAGCTGTTTTTGCAATATATAACACAGAAAGAAAAGAGCACAAGATTTGAAATGCAACAAACGTCCAATGTTTTGATTGATGATATATGGAAATGTCATACAAAAAGCCCTCACAAATGGAGCTACGATGCCCCGGGTAGGACACCGAGCCAATAAAGTTTTAACACATTGTTTGTTACAAACTGAAAATCAAAAGAAATAATTACTGCGTGACAAATGTGATAGGTGTAAAATCCTTTGCCGTCTAGTTGCTTGGTCCGTTGCTAGTAGTCGGGTAGATCCAACTATCAAACTCTGCTTCCTCTACATCCTCCTCAATAGCATTCACCCTTGGGTTAGAGATGAACACCGGAGCCTTTCTGATCTTTTCCTTGCGCACAGCCCTCTGAGCCTCTGCAGTAAAGCCCATCCCAAACTTGTCGTTCTTTTGAGTGAAGTCAGGAAGCTGACCCCAGTTCGCACAATTGCCTTTCTCGATTACAGCCCGAGCATCCTTCAAGGACGCCATCTTCAACGGAAAGTCCTCTTCAACTACTGCCTCAGCTGATGCCAACACTGGAGGTACTTCCTCAAAATGCTGAAAGGGGGTTTCAATAAACTCCCCGTCCATCTCGATATACCGGAATGAATTCAAGTGACTAACCATGTATTCCTCCTCACCCTGCACAGTAACAATCTTCCCTTTGACAGGGTATTTGAGCTTTTGGTGCAGAGTGGAAGTTACTGCCCCAGCTTTGTGAATCCAGGGTCGACCCAATAAGCAGGAATAAGATGGACGAATATCCATTACATAGAACGTTGAGTTGAAAACTTGGGAACCCACACGAATAGGGATGTCTACTTCACCGTGCACCATCCTCTTAGAACCGTCGAAGGCTCTAATAATGATGTTACTAGGTTTCAACTCTAGGCCCTCACAATCCAAGCAATCCAATGCTTTCTTGGGCAAAACATTCAGGGAAGAGCCGGTATCCACCAACACGTGTGCGAGAGTAGTGCCTCTACACTCTATGGAGACGTGCAGGGCATCATTGTGATTTTTCCCTTTGGCGGTAAGGTCAGTGTCCGAGAACCCTAAGCCATTGTCAGCTGTCAGATTAGCCACACAGTCGGTGAATTGATCCGCGGAGGTCTCTTGCGGCACATGGGCCGTTTTCAGAAATGAAATCAGGGCTTTTGCATGGGCCTCTGAGCATAGCAGCAATGATAACGTGGAGATTTTGGAGGGAGTATGCCCCAATTGTTCAACGACATTAAAGTCACTCTTTTTGATAATTTTAAGGATTTCCTCCATTTCTTGTTGGGAGGCTTCCACAGCAGTCTTCTTTGGTGCCTCCGTCCTGGCAGGCAAATCGGTGGCAACTTCTTTGCCTCGAGTACCAGAGGACTCGGCGGCAGTAGTAGACACAGGAACTTGAATTGGAACATGCAGACTTGCGGGTGTGATGGTGATAGGTTTTCGGATAACTGGCGGTGCAATGTCAGGCAAGAAGAGCCTGCCACTGCGAGTAATCTTGGCGGGACCAGTGATGCTACTGATACTGGTATTGGTGTTGAAATCCTGCTTCACCCCAAGCACATACACGTCGGCTCCATAATGCCATGGGACCGCTTTATCAGACTCATATGGGAGAGGCCCCAGAACAGTAATAGTAATGGGTGCAACAGACATAATTTGGACTGGTTTCTTCATGGGAGCTTTGGCAGGATTGTAGATTGTGACAACAGATATTTCTTCAGTGGAAACAAATGGAACAGCAGTTTTCTTGAACAGAATTTCTTTGCTATCCATCAGGCTTTAGATGCCTGATTTCAGCAGTGGACAACCGGTAGGGATAACAGCACACAGGAGGCAACCCTTGCTACAACCCGGAAATAAACCGGCTAGTAGCAAGTTCCTCTTAACAGTCAAAAGAGGGGTAACAACTTCATTCACCGAAACAGCATACAACTCTGCCTCAATGGCATTTACTCTATGCTGGGGCATAGGAGCAGTTACAACATTTGGTCTCTCAGGAGCTTCAAACTGAATTTCCTTCGCGTCGATAAGATCTTGCACTTTGTTTCTCAAGGCCCAGCAATCATCAGTAGTGTGCCCGGGACTATCATAATGATAAGCACACCGGGCATTTGGGTTATACTTAGGAGACGCAGTGTTGACGACCTTAGGAGCTTCTTTGAGGGTCACCAAGTTGGTTGATAACAGTTGGGGTAAAATTTGAGATAAGGTCATACTCAGCCGAGTATACTGCCTCTTGGGCCTTTCACTTCTTTGTTGATTGTACTGCTGAGGAGCAGCAACAGGTTTTGAAATGACCAAAGCATTGACGGCTTGGCGACTTTCGGGCTTGACTTGTCGTCTAGGACCATAGACGGCGCTTGCTTCTTTCTTAAACGGCCTCTTCTCAGTACTTGTGGAGGCAGCATTTTGTATCTTTCCTGGCCTGATACCAGCTTCAATTCTTTCTCCCGTCAGTATCAAATCCATAAACCCAGCGGAGGAGTTACCAACCAAATGATTGAAAAATGGACCAGACAAAGTCCCTAGGAACATATCAACCAGCTCACGATCAGTCAATGGAGGCTGCACCCTGCCAGCCAAATCTCTCCATTTTTGTGCATATTCTTTGAACCCTTCACCTGTTCCTAGAGACATACCCTGAAGTTGGGTACGCGTAGGAGCGAGATCAGAATTGTATTGGTATTGTCTGTAGAATGCGGTTGCCAAATCTTCCCAGTGTCGGATGCTAGTTCCATCTAATTGGTAGAACCATTCAAGCTGTGACCCCGAAAGGCTATCATGGAAGAAGTGAATCCAAAGGTTCTTATCCGCCGTGTAAGGTTGGATCTTCCTTACGTACGACCTTAGATGCAGCTTTGGGCAGGAGACCCCATCATACTTGGCGAAGGCAGGCGGCTTAAACTTATGTGGAATTACTACCCCAGAAGATAACCCCAAATCTCCGAAATCCAGCCCCGGCACGTTCTGAATCTCCGTGGCGCAAAAGCGGTCCTCCAATTGCTTGTATCTGTCAGCAGCAGGTGGGTATTGTTCGTCATTATAGTCCGTCTCGTTGTCGGAGACTGCGGGACTAGGAGCTCCTCCCCCTTGGGGACTGTTTTTCTCAGCAGAAGAAGTAGTTGGTTCAGCTTCATTATGGAGTGTGTTCCCAAATCTGCGTCCAGTGTTGAACAACGCATTCCTCTTTTTCTTCTTCTTCTTCAGGAGTAGAGTCTTCAACTCTTGCTGACCTTGGGCCAGGCTCAGGACCATTTCTTGAAACTGGGCACTTTGGGCCTGAAGGGCCTTGATTGCTTGCTCACTGGATGAGTCCGGATTCATGATGACTGTTCAAAATAAACAGCGAAGGAGATTAAGCAGCCTGTGAAATAGGGTACCTGCTATGCATATGGTGCAATGGAATGCGTATGTTTTATGTTTTCAAAGACAAACAAGATTCAACTTTGTAGACAAAAAGGGAAACACACTTCATTAGATTAAAATTTTCAATTGTTCAACAATTTGCCCTTAGGCATTACAGGAATAAAAAATACTAGAAAGGAAATAAAAGCTATAAAAGGAAATATCCAAAGCTCATCAATGCTCCCATGGCCTCCTTTTCTCAGTGCTGATATAGTTGTTCAGGACCCGCTCTTCCTCCAATTGCTTAGTCAGCCTCTGGATCTTCTGTTCCTGCTCGTTGAACTTCTCCCGATAGAAATCCCGTTCTTCCTTTAGCTGCGCCCAAGATCTCTTCATTGTGTCAAAATCAGTAGGTATCTGAGGAGGGAGGACAGTTGGAGGAATCCCATCTTCATCAGGAGATTCAAGAAAGATAGGTCTGACAGCTTCGTACGGCATACCTAACCTCTGAGAACGGATGCGGACCCATTTGCAATAGGGTCCCAAAGGTAGAGAAGTCTTTGGTCCCAACTCATGTGGGTCTGCTTTGTGAATTCTGTCCCAAGCTCTAATGAATCCATGGCGTAGTTTGTCACTGTCGGCCTGAAAATCAAAATGAAAGTGAGGAACCAGCATTTCATGAGGCCCAACTCCTCTGGCTCTTCCAAACTGACGGAGAGCTAAGCATGGATTGTAAGAGATTCCTCCTTGGATGCCAATCAAAGGAACATTAGGGTATTCTCCACAACGGTCAATAACAGCTACCTCATCCAAACCTCTGAGAGTCCAAGTGATGTCATTATCTGTGAGAGACATTAACCTCCGAGCCCAACCTTTTCCTTCTTGATTCTTCAGCACGAACTTAGGAAGGTGCGAAATAAACCACCTTACTAGCAAAGGAGTACAACACCACGGAGTTCCCCATTTTCGAGCAGTACAAGCATAGAGTTGTTGCAGGATATCACCCAAAAGAGTGGGTACAGGATTCCGAGACATGAAGATCCTTATGACATGGATACTGATAAAGGTGTCAGGATTGGGAAACAATACCAGGCCATAGATCAAAAGAGCCAGAATATCCTCGTACGCCTTGAAGTCCAAGTCATTCCAGAAATCATTAGCCTTGCCAACCAGAAATTTGACCAAAAATCCCTTAACTCCACTTCTAGTTTCCCAGTTAGCTAATACCTCTTCTTTGGTCAGGGGGAGGACTGCAGCAATCTCTTCAGGCCTAGGAGTCTTTTCCAAACCAGTGAATGGAGTTTGTTCCTAGACAGGGATCCCAAGCAGGTAAGAGAATTCTTCCAGGGTAGGAACCAGCTGGAAGTCTTGAAAGGTGAAACAATGATACAGAGGGTCATAAAACTGGGTCAGAACACTTATCAGTTGTTGGTCCCATTTTGCAGTGATCAAGCCAAGGAGAGAACCATGTCTGTTGATGAAGGAAGAAGTGTTTGGAATCCTGCCAACCAGATCCTTGAGCAAAACTGGTGGTTGAACAAAGTTGAGCCGGATAGTATTCCTACGCACGGGCATCATGATGTCCTACAAAACAGAGCAAAGATGAAACTTTTTGTCTTTGAAATGGGTTAGTCCTTTATACAGGATGCATGCAATGGTATGATGGCATGATGTTATGATGAAGCACACCACAATTATTCACATAGGTAAGCATGGTAAGGCACACAAGTCACACAAGACACCCTTAGGTTTCAGGCTAGCATGAAGTTTAGGTATTACCCTCTTTTAGTTTCGTTGGTTAAAACTTGTCCTATCAAAAGTAACCGGGTTCTAGAGGATCTCAAATCATTGGCTACCCTCAATCGGTCATAACTCCAGCATCGCAATCTTTTCTTGCAGCCAGAACCATCTCGAGAGTTTAGCCTCAATGAGTGTAGCATACCGCTACTGTCCTAATAGCCAAGTTGGTCAATTTAGGGTTCTAAGGTCGGTTGGTGTTTAATGACTCCTTAGAAGACCTATATTCTCCTCATTGCAACACAAGGGATATAGGTACAGACCAAGGTGCCACACCAACGTAGCCACTGCTTCACCCATGTCGGTCTACGCCGGACAGGTCCCTCACAGATTATGCTACCTAAAAAGGGTATTTCCCAGATCCGGGTTAGGATCTATGAAATTCCGATGCAAAGTCCACAAATATAAAAGCAAACAAAGCAAACAATTGAAAACAAAGGTGATCTAAGCCCTAAGGTTACTCCACTTTTAAGTTTATTCCCCAGCAGAGTCGCCAGTTCTGTGATACGGTGGGAGAACTGACTTGAGGTTTTGCGTTTGTTTTCGCAAATGTTTCGGTTGAGTAAGAGTCGCCACCGACTTTTTATTTTATCCTAAGGAAAGGTTTAAAAAGCACAGCAAAAACCTTTGAGATTTTTCTTGGGTTCGGGGAGTAGATTATAGAAAGGGAAGGTATTAGCACCCTTTCTATCCATGGTTATCCATGGGCTCTTAGTTACTTGCTTAGATCACTTGCCTTTTATTTTCAATTGTTTGAAATGGTGCTTGTGTGTGGGTTTGAAAAATGTTTTGAAAAGAAGCCATTGTAGTGGCAACCTTTGTAATGATCCATGTGGGGATGTATACAAAGGTGTAGGTCTTTTGAAAAGGGTTTCATTTGTTTTTTTTTTTTGAAAGTTGTTTTTGAAAGTGTTGTGAAGTGTGGGTTTTTTAGAAAATAGGCAAGTGTTTTGTTTTTGCAAGTTTGATTCAAGTAACTAAGAGGTTATCTACTCCTAAATTTCTCAAAGATTATTGCTATGTTTTAACCCTTTTAACAAGTTTGTTCCACCATTGTATTTGGTGGACAATCTCATGTTAGGATGTGAAAGGGACGGACGCGGGTCATCGTTTTAGACCATAATTGCAATGGTGCCAAGTATCTTTGGGCATTTTCTTTAAGGGACTTGATCATTTGTTTTGGCAATATTTTGAAAGTGTTATTGAGGGACTATGATCATTTGATTTGTTTGTTTTGCCCAAAGAGACCTAACATGCAACATGGCCCAATTTTGAAAGGCAACAAGTGGAATACCCTAGGGGGTGCAAGTGTGATTTGTGTGTTTATTTTCATGCTTGTTTGTCTTGAGATTAGGTCATAACTATTTCGTCGTTTTTTCGCATACAAACCCTAATTCTAACATGGTATAATTAGAAAGCAATAAAGTGCGAAAATAAATTTACTAAGCTATTACAAAACCAAATATGGGAAGGGGGGTACAAATGTTCAAATGGGGATTTTGACAAGGAATTTAAACCTAAAACTATTACATCAATGTTGAATATTTACAAGACAAATAATTGTATAATTAAAGGGAAATTGAAATAAATATGCAAAATGTAAAAAGAATTTTTATGTGTATGAAAAAAAAGAATATTATTTATGTGAAATAAAAAGAGAAATAAAAAGGTATTATTTTTGGAGTATTTTCAAATTTAAGGTAAAACCCTAATTCTATTAAATAAAATACATTATTCATTTATTATGTACAAATATTTATTTATATATGCAAAAATAAAATAAAATGAGGTATTTGTCCAGAATGTATTTTTATATTAATAATAATAAAAAAACAAAAATGTATATATTTTGTATTTACTCTAAATATATTAATAAATATATGTATATATGTATTATTTTAGATATGTATTATATATATATAAATAATAATAATATTTAATATTTGTAAAAAAGTATTTTTTATATAAAGTATTTTCAGAAAATAAAATAAAATAAAATAAAAATAAAAATGTATTTACACCATTTTAACATTTTTTAAATAAAAGTATATTTATTTACCTATTTATATTCAAATAACTAGTCTAACTAAATAAATATCCAATAAATAGGAAAATGGTATAAAAAAATATTTTTATGTTTTATATATGATGAGGAAAAATAAATAAATCAGGCCAAAAAAAGAAAAGTCAAAAAAACATTAAAATGGATGAAATGGGCTTGGGGGGTGCAAAACCAAAAACATGGTGTGAATAAGAAATATGAAACAAGCCCAGCCCAATAGACCCTTCTTCAACCTCCAGCCAAAAAACGTTCAGAAAACGCGCGCTTGGTTCCAACATTCAAACATCCTGATTCCTGGCTTATTAATGAAAACTCATAACATAAAAAATGTTCAGCATCAAGAGACGAATCCAACCATATGCAGAACTTGTCCTAACTCTCTAAGATGAGGGAGAATTTCTTCTCCCCCAAATCCTAACCTAGATTTTCTGCCATTTTCAAACCTTAAATTCTCTCAGCTCAAGCAAAAGAAATGAAAAGTAAAAACATGTACATGTTCAGTGGCATGAGTAGAACATTGTTTATTCACAAACTTAAAGCTAATGATGCCTAATAAGAGAGATACGAATTCAAAAACTTACCTGTTCAGTTGAAGTTCTATCTGGCAATGTAGAAGCTCTCAGTGCAAAGTGATGATTGGTATAGCTTCCTTGAGGTCCAGGGATACTATTCCAAGTGTTACTTTGCTTTGAAACCTTTTAAATCGAGCTATAGCACTCCACCTGCAAATCAGAAAAGTGAAAATGGTGGAACCAGTTAGAGGGATTACAGGTCGTGTTTTAGCTTTTGGTTAGCTTGCATAGATGGTAGGGAAGGTGTATGAACTGGTTTGGGCAAGAGAGCTTGAGGGAAATGGAGGATGGCACTCAAACTGCAGGCCTGGCCCTATTTTTGCAGTTTGAAGGTGATTCTGAGATTGGGAGTGTATGAGAGGTATTAGGGTCGTGCAATAGCTTGGTTGAGATGTGTGGAATGTGTTTGATAAGTTTGTCTAAGTGTTTGTAAGTTGATATGGAGTTGGTACAAGTTATGCTATCTTACTTGAACTTGAAGCAAGCAATGGCCACTTGATGATTCTAGCCTGTACAGGCCCTCACACTATGCTGCATACATTGGCCTTCATCAGTGCAATTTGCTCACAAACTTGTGCCAAGAAGATTTGGACTGTACCACTTGGATTGCAAACTTGACATAAAGTTCTCCTTTTCAAAAATGGAAATAGTGCTTTTTCTAGTTTAGGGTTAATTCTCCATGTAATGTCCAAATGCTTAGAATAACAACTTGGCACAATGGTTTTGCATTAAATTTATGAGTGTCAAAGGGTTTTAGGATCTGTAATGTAGCTTAAGCATGCTGAGATTAAAATGCATAGTGTTATGAACATGTACATGGCCAAGAACAAAAGTGACTTTTTCCCATTTTGCAAAATTCGATTCTCCCTAACCATGAAGTTGTTTGAGAAGTTTTTGGGCATTTTGGAAAGCTTGGAATGTGTACTACAATCCATCTTTGAAATGCAAATTGAAATTCCAAGTGGAAGTGTATGGAAAATGGCCTTGAAGTTAGGTAGAAAACCTTGTCAAAAAGGTCAAATTTTCACTAAGTTATGAATGGTTTAGTGCCCTTATTAAAAAATTTGTAACTTGAGATACAAGCCTCATTTGGGAAAACTTTGTGAATCAAAGTTGTAGATTATGCAACAAGCTACAACTTTCATGTTTTGACTTTTGTTTGAATCCAAATGAATCTTGGTGAGATAGTGGGGCAAAGTTGGGAAAAAATTAGGGTTTTCCATAACTTAGAAAAATTCTAAGTTATGAAAAATTCCCATTTCAAACCCTAATTTGCATTTCTTGGTTTCTTGATGAACAAGTTTCATGATTTGGCATGTTTTGATGAAAAATGAATCTTGACTCTTGATTTTGACCAAAAAGTCAAAGTTTGACTTTTCAGTATACATTCAAAATTGATCAATTGACTGGGAAATTCAACTATCAATCTTGTGTATTTGGGATCTTTTGAACTTGTTGAGCATGTCAAGATAATTCCATGGGGTCCTTGAGTCCATATATAAGTTTGGTTTTCCATTGTCTAGGTCAAACAGTCAAAAATTACCCTTGTGCAGTCAAAACCCTAAAAATGACCATTTTGCCCTTTTGATGATCTGATTAAATTTCTTGTGGAATTGTGATCCAAACTTGATCAAATGGTCCATGTGAGTTCATAATGTTGATGTGGGTCAATTTTCATGAGATTTGACTGTCAATTGGCCACAGTTGACTTTTTCCCCAATACAGCTGATTTCTAGGTCATCTGTCCAATTGACTGGGCAAAACTTGGAATCAAGACTTGAAACTTGGTATGGATAAACTTGGGAGTCCAACATGAAGCATGAAAGTCATCTTAGGCATTTTAGGTCAAAACATCTTTGTTCAACCACAAACCCTAATTTGGGTCCACAGTGCAAGGAGAAGTCTTGAGCAGAGGAAACCCTAACTGGATCTTGATCTTCAAGGTTTTTGTGATGAGAAAATGTTGAGGAGATGGGAGGGAAAATTTTGGGGTACAACAGATGCCGTCGGTCGGATCTCACCGATCATATCGATGCCCCACATTGCAAAAGGCCAAGGTGCTGTCAGGATGTTTAGAGGAACCGGAGGAATATGCACCTTGTCAGCATAGATCTGGCATTTGTGACAAGTTCGAGAGTGTTGGTAACAATCGGCTTCCATTGTGGACCATAAATATCTTGCCCGAAGGATTTTCTTAGCCATGGTGTGTCCACTGGAATGCGTCCCGAATGTACCTTCATGCAGTTCTAACATGATCTTCTCTGCTTCAGCCTTATCCACACAACGTAGTAGAGTTGAATCGTGATTCCGTTTGTAGAGAATGCCGTTGCTGAGGAAGAATTTCGCCGCAAACCTTCTCATGAACTTCTTGTCATTGACAAATGCACCTTCAGGGTATTCCTGAGCTTCCAAATACCTCTTCACCTCATGATACCAGGGTTTTTCAGTCACCTTTTCGGCCTCAAGATCGCAGCAGTATGCCGGTTCGTCCAACTTCCAGATAATGATCCGGGGAGCCTCATTGTCCCATTTAACTTTGAACATTGAAGACATCGTAGCTAGTGCGTCCGCTAGCTGATTCTCCTCTCTTGGGAAGTGCTCAAAAGTTATTTCTTCAAAGTGGGGAAGCAAGGTCAACACATACTCCTTGTAAGGAATAAGATTTGGGTGTTTCGTATCCCACTCGCCTTTGATCTGATTGATCACGAGAGCGGAATCTCCGAAGACACTCAGAAACTTGATCCTTAAGTCGATTGCAGCTTGTAAACCCATGATACATGCCTCATATTCTGCCATGTTGTTGGTGCAGTTGAAACATAATCGGGCGGTGAGTGGAGTATGAGTTCCTTTGGGAGATATGATTACAGCGCCGACGCCGTTACCCAAAGCATTGGAGGCTCCGTCAAAATGCATAGACCATCGGGATCCTTCCTCAGGTCCTTCATCCGGTCCAGGTACTTCACAGTCAGTTACCACCATGATGTCTTCGTCCGGAAAATCAAAGTTCAATGATTGGTAATCGTCCACAGGTTGGTGTGCCAAATGATCTGCCAGTACACTTCCTTTAATTGCTTTCTGAGTTGTATACTGGATGTCATATTCTGTTAAGATCATTTGCCATCTCGCTATTCTTCCAGACAGAGCAGGCTTTTCAAATATGTACTTGATGGGATCCATCTTTGAAATCAATAGAGTAGTGTGAGTCAGCATATACTGTCTCAGCCGGCGAGCAGCCCATACTAGAGCGCAGCAAGTTTTCTCAAGCAGTGAGTAACGAGACTCACATTCGGTAAACTTTTTGCTTTCAAGTAATAAATAGCGTGCTCTTTTCGGCCAGACTCGTCATGCTGCCCCAGCACACACCCCATTGAATTGTCCAGTACTGTCAAGTATAGTATCAGAGGTCTCCCTTCCACTGGTGGCATAAGAATGGGTGGTTCTTGGAGATATTCTTTTATCTTCTCAAAGGCAGCCTGACATTCATCGTTCCAGCGTACTACTTGATCTTTCTTCAGTAATTTGAAGATTGGCTCACAAGTAGCAGTCAGATGTGAGATGAATCGGGCAATGTAATTCAGTCGTCCCAGGAAGCCTCTGACTTCTTTCTCTGTCTTCAGAGTCGGCATCTCTTGTATGGCTTTTACCTTGGCAGGGTCCACCTGAATACCTTTATCACTTACAATGAAACCTAGAAATTTTCCGGATCTTACCCCAAAGGTGCATTTGTTGGGATTCAACCTCAGCTTGTATAACTTGAGTCGGTCAAACAGCTTCCTCAAATGATCAAGGTGCTCCTCCTTAGTTTGAGACCTTGCAATCATGTCATCAACGTATACCTCAATCTCATGATGGATCATATCATGAAATAAAGCAACCATGGCACGTTGATAGGTTGCCCCAGCATTTTTCAATCCGAATGGCATGACCTTATAACAGAAGGTGCCCCACTGAGTCACAAAGGTAGTCTTTTCCATATCCTCCGGAGCCATCTTGATCTGATTATACCCTGAAAAACCATCCATGAAGGAGAAAACCTTGTGTTGAGCGGTATTGTCGACAAGAACGTCGATGTGAGGTAAGGGGAAGTCATCCTTGGGGCTTGCCCTGTTCAAATCCCTATAGTCGACACATATTCTGACTTTACCGTCCTTCTTCGGTACTGGCACCACATTGGCAACCCACTGAGGGTAAGAAGTTACTGCTAGAAACCCGGCGTCGAATTGCTTCATAACCTCAGCCTTGATCTTTTCAGACATCTCTGGGCGCATACGGCGGACCTTTTGCTTTACCGGAGGGCAGTCTTCCTTGGTTGGCAGGTGATGAACTACAATGTCGGCATCCAAACCAGGCATATCTTCGTACGACCAGGCAAAGATCTCTATGTAATCATGTAGCATCTGGATCAATCGTTTCTTCACGCTGAGATCTAGATTAGCCCCAATCTTGACCTCTTTCCTATCTGTCTCAGTACCTAGGTTAATTGTTTCTACCGGCTCTTCATGTGGTTGAATAACCCTCTCTTCCTGGAGTAGCAGTCTTGCGAGTTCACCAGGCACTTCGCAATCATCTTCACCTTCGTCTTCGGCCAAGTTGATCGGATTCTCGAAGTCATAAATGGCGGTAGCAGAGCTGTTACCAGTGAGATCCAGAGTGGATTGAAACCTGTATAAGTGAGTGTGTGTAAATATAGCTGTTTTGCAATATATATAACACAGAAAGAAAAAGAGCACAAGATTTGAAATGCAACAAACGTCCAATGTTTTGATTGATGATATATGGAAATGTCATACAAAAATCCCTCACAAATGGAGCTACGATGCCCCGGGTAGGACACCGAGCCAACAAAGTTTTAACATATTGTTTGTTACAAATTGGAAATCAAAAGAAATTAATTACTGCGTGACAAATGTGATAGGTGTAAAATCCTTTGCCGTCCAGTTGCTTGGTCCGTTGCTGGTAGTCGGGTAGATCCAACTGTCAAACTCTGCTTCCTCTACATCCTCCTCAATAGCATTCACCCTTGGGTTGGATATGAACACCGGAGCCTTTCTGATCTTTTCCTTGCGCACAACCCTCTGAGCCTCTGCAGTAAAGCCCAGCCCAAACTTGTCGTTCTTTTGAGTGAAGTCAGGAAGCTGACCCCAGTTCGCACAATTGCCTTTCTCGATTACAGCCCGGGAATCCTTCAAGGACGCCATCTTCAACGGAAAGTCCTCTTCAACTACTGCCTCAGCTGATGCCAACACTGGAGGTACTTCCTCAAAATGCTGAAATGGGGTTTCAATAAACTCCCCGTCCATCTCGATATACCGGAATGAATTCAAGTGACTAACCATGTATTCCTCCTCACCCTGCACAGTAATAATCTTCCCTTTGACAGGGTATTTGAGCTTTTGGTGCAGAGTGGAAGTTACTGCCCCAGCTTTGTGAATCCAGGGTCGACCCAAGAAGCAGGAATAAGATGGACGAATATCCATTACATAGAACGTTGAGTTGAAAACTTGGGAACCCACACGAATATGGATGTCTACTTCACCGTGCACCATCCTCTTAGAACCATCGAAGGCTCTAACAATGATGTTACTAGGTTTCAACTCCAGGCCCTCACAATCCAAGCGATCCAATGCTTTCTTGGGTAAGACATTCAGGGAAGAACCGGTATCTAACAACACGTGTGCGAGAGTAGTGCCCCTGCACTCTATAGAGACGTGCAGGGCATCATTGTGATTTTTCCCCTTGGCAGTAAGGTCAGCATCCGAGAACCCTAGGCCATTGTCAGCCGTCAAATTAGCCACACAGTCGGTGGATTGATCCGCGGAGGTCTCTTGCGGCACATGGGCCGTTTTCAGAAATGAAATCAGGGCTTTTGCATGGGCCTCTGAGCATAGCAGCAATGATAACATAGAGATTTTGGAGGGAGTATGCCCCAACTGTTCAACGATGTTAAAGTCACTCTTTTTGATAATTTTAAGGATTTCCTCCATTTCTTGTTGGGAGGCTTCCGAAGTAGTCTTCTTTTTTGGTGCCTCCGTCCTGGCAGGCAAATCGGTAGCAACTTCTTTGCCCCGAGTATCAGAAGACTCGGCGGCAGTAGTAGACACAGGAACTTGAATTGGAACATGCACACTTGCGAGTGTGATGGTGAGCGGTTTTCGGATAACTGGCGGTGCAATGTCAGGCGAGAAGAGCCTGCCACTGCGGGTAATCTTGGCGGGACCAGTGATGTTACTGATACTGGTAGTGGTGTTGAATTCCTGCTTCACCCCAAGCACATACACGTCGGCTCCATAATGCCATGGGACCGCTTTATCAGACTCATAGGGAGAGGCCCCGGAACAGTAATAGTAATGGGTGCAACAGACATAATTCGGACGGGTTTCTTCACGGGAGCTTTGGCAGGATTGTAAATTGTGACAACAGATACCTCTTCAATGGAAACAAACAGAACAGCAGTTTTCTTGAACAGAATTTCCTTGCTATCCATCAGGCTTTGGATGCCTGATTTTAGCAGTGGACAACCGGTAGGGATTACAGCACACAGGAGGCAACCCTTACTACAACCCGGAAATAAACCGGCTAGTAGTAAGTTCCTCTTAACAGTCAAAAGAGGGGTAACAACTTCATTCACCGAAACAGCATACAACTCTTCCTCAATGGCATTTACTCTATGCTGGGGCATAGGAGCAGTTACAACATTCGGTCTTTCAGGCGCTTCAAACTGAATTTCCTTTGCGTCGATAAGATCTTGCACTTTGTTTCTCAAGGCCCAGCAATCATCAGTAGTGTGCCCGGGACTATCAGAATGATAAGCACACCGGGCATTTGGGTTATACTTAGGAGACGCAGTGTTGACGACCTTAGGAGCTTCTTTGAGGGTCACCAAGTTGGTTGATAACAGTTGGGGTAAAATTTGAGATAAGGTCATACTCAGCCGAGTATACTGCCTCTTGGGCCTTTCACCTCTTTGTTGATTGTACTGCTGAGGAGCAGCAACAGGTTTTGAAATGACCAAAGCATTGACGGCTTGGCGACTTTCTGGCTTGACTTGTCTTCTAGGACCATAGACGGCACTTGCTTCTTTCTTAAACGGCCTCTTCTCGGTACTTGTGGAGGCAGCCTTTTGTATCTTTCCTGACCTGATGCCAGCTTCAATTCTTTCTCCCGTCAGAATCAAATCCGTAAACCCAGCGGAGGAGTTACCAACCAAATGATTGAAAAATGGACCAGACAAAATCCCTAGGAACATATCAACCAGCTCACGATCAATCAATGGAGGCTGCACCCTGCCAGCCAAATCTCTCCATTTTTGTGCATATTCTTTGAACCCTTCACCCGTTCCCAGAGACATACCCTGAAGTTGGGTACACGTAGGAGTGAGATCAGAATTGTATTGATATTGTCTGTAGAATGCGGTTGCCAAATCTTCCCAGTGTCGGATGCTAGTTCCATCTAATTGGTAGAACCATTCAAGCTGCGACCCCGAAAGGCTATCTTGGAAGAAGTGAATCCAAAGGTTCTTATCCGCCGTGTAAGGTTGGATCTTCCTTACGTACGATCTTAGATGTAGCTTTGGGCAGGAGACCCCATCATACTTGGCGAAAGCAGGCGCCTTAAACTTATGTGGAATTACTACCCCAGAAGATAACCCCAAATCTCCGAAATCCAGCCCCGGCACGTTCTGAATCTCCATGGCGCTCAAGCGGTCCTCCAATTGCTTGTATCTGTCAGCAGCAGGTAGGTATTGTTCGTCATTATAGTCCGTCTCGTTGTCGGAGACTGCGGGACTAGGAGCTCCTCCCCCTTGGGGACTGTTTTTCTCAGCAGAAGAAGTAGTTGGTTCAGCTTCATTATGGAGTGTGTTCCCAAATCTGCGTCCAGTGTTGAACAACGCAGTCCTCTTTTTCTTCTTCTTCTTCAGGAGTAGAGTCTTCAACTCTTGCTGACCTTGGGCCAGGCTCAGGACCATTTCTTGAAACTGGGCACTTTGGGCCTGAAGGGCCTTGATTGCTTGCTCACTGGATGAGTCCGGATTCATGATGACTGTTCAAAATAAACAGCGAAGGAGATTAAGCAACCTGTGAAATAGGGTACCTGCTATGCATATGGTGCAATGGAATGCGTATGTTTTATGTTTTCAAAGACAAACAAGATTCAACTTTGTAGACAAAAAGGGAAACACACTTCATTAGATTAAAATTTTCAATTGTTCAACAATTTGCCCTTAGGCATTACAGGAATGAAAAATACTGGAAAGGAAATAAAAGTTATAAAAGGAAATATCCAAAGCTCATCAATGCTCCCATGGCCTCCTTTTCTCAGTGCTGATGTAGTTGTTCAGGACCCGCTCTTCCTCTAATTGCTTAGTCAGCCTCTGGATCTTCCGTTCCTGCTCGTTGAACCTCTCCCGATAGAAATCCCGTTCTTCCTTTAGTTGCGCCCAAGATCTCTTCATTGTGTCAAAATCAGTAGGTATCTGAGGAGGGAGGACAGTTGGAGGAATCCCATCTTCATCAGGAGATTCAAGAACGATAGGTTTGACAGCTTCGTACGGCATACCTAACCTCTGAGCACGGATGCGGACCCATTTGCAATAGGGTCCCAAAGGTAGAGAAGTCTTTGGTCCCAACTCATGTGGGTCTGCTTTGTGAATTCTGTCCCAAGCTCTAATGAATCCATGGCGTAGTTTGTCACTGTCGGCCTGAAACTCAAAATGAAAGTGAGGAACCAGCATTTCATGAGGCCCAACTCCTCTGGCTCTTCCAAACTGACGGAGAGCTAAGCAGGGATTGTAAGAGATTCCTCCTTGGATGCTAATCAAAGGAACATTAGGGTATTCTCCGCAACGGTCAATAACATCTACCTCATCACAAACCTCTGAGAGTCCAAGTGATGTCATTATCTGTGAGAGACATTAACCTCCGAGCCCAACCTTTTCCTTCTTCATTCTTCAGCACGAACTTAGGAAGGTGCGAAATAAACCACCTTACTAGCAAAGGAGTACAACACCACGGAGTTCCCCGTTTTCGAGCAGTACGAGCATAGAGTTGTTGCAAGATATCACCCAAAAGAGTGGGTACAGGATTCCGAGACATGAAGATCCTTATGACATGGATACTGATAAAGGTGTCAGGATTGGGAAACAATACCAGGCCATAGATCAAAAGAGCCAGAATATCCTCGTACGCCTTGAAGTCCAAGTCATTCCAGAAATCATTAGCCTTGCCAACCAGAAATTTGACCAAAAATCCCTTAACTCCACTTCTAGTTTCCCAGTTAGCTAATACCTCTTCTTTGGTCAGGGGGAGGACTGCAGCAACCTCTTCAGGCCTAGGAGTCTTTTCCAAACCAGTGAATGGATTTTGTTCCCAGACAGGGATCCCAAGCAGGTAAGAGAATTCTCCCAGGGTAGGAACCAGCTGGAAGTCTTGAAAGGTGAAACAATGATACAGAGGGTCATAAAACTGGGTCAGAACACTTAACAGTTGTTGGTCCCATTTTGCAGTGATCAAGCCAAGGAGAGAACCATGTCTGTTGATGAAGGAAGAAGTGTTTGGAATCCTGTCAACCAGATCCTTGAGCAAAACTAGTGGTTGAACAAAGTTGAGCCGGATAGTATTCCTACGCACGGGCATCATGATGTCCTACAAAACAGAGCAAAGATGAAACTTTTTGTCTTTGAAATGGGTTAGTCCTTTATACAGGATGCATGCAATGGTATGATGGCATGATGTTATGATGAAGCACACCACAAGTATTCACATAGGCAAGCATGGTAAGGCACACAAGTCACACAAGACACCCTTAGGTTTCAGGCCAGCATGAAGTTTAGGTATTATCCTCTTTTAGTTTCGTTGGTTAAAACCTGTCCTATCAAAAGTAACCGGGTTCTAGAGGATCTCAAATCATTGGCTACCCTCAATCGGTCATAACTCCAGCATCGCAATCTTTTCTTGCGGCCAGAACCATCTCGAGAGTTTAGCCTCAATGAGTGTAGCATACTGCTACTGTCCTAATAGCCAAGTTGGTCAATTTAGGGTTCTAAGGTCGGTTGGTGTTTAATGACTCCTTAGAAGACCTATATTCTCCTCATTGCAACACAAGGGATATAGGTACAGACCAAGGTGCCACACCAACGTAGCCACTGCTTCACCCATGTCGGTCTACGCCGGACAGGTCCCTCACAGATTATGCTACCTAAAAAGGGTATTTCCCAGATCCGGGTTAGGATCTATGAAACTCCGATGCAAAGTCCACAAATATAAAAGCAAACAAAGCAAACAATTGAAAACAAAGGTGATCTAAGCCCTAAGGTTACTCCACTTTTAAGTTTTTTCCCCAACAGAGTCGCCAGTTCTGTGATACGGTGGGAGAACTGACTTGAGGTTTTGCGTTTGTTTTCGCAAATGTTTCGGTTGAGCAAGAGTCGCCACCGACTTTTTATTTTATCCTAAGGAAAGGTTTAAAAAAGCACAGCAAAAACCTTTTGAGATGTTTTCTTAGGTTTGGGGAGTAGATTATAGAAAGGGAAGGTATTAGCACCCTTTCTATCCATGGTTATCCATGGGCTCTTAGTTACTTGCTTAGATCACTTGCCTTTTGTTTCCAATTGTTTGAAATGGTGCTTGTGTGTATGTGTGGGTTTGAAAATGTTTTAAAAAAGAAGCCAATGTGGTGGCAACCTTTGTAATGATCCATGTGGGGATGTATACAAAGGTGTATGTCTTTTAAAAAGGTTTTCATTTCTTTTGAAAGTTGTTTTGAAAGTGTAGTGATGTGTGGTTTAGAAAATGGGCAAGTGTTTTAGTTTGTAAGTTTGATTCAAGTGACTAAGAGGTTATCTACTCCTAAATTTCTCAAAGTTTATTGCTATGTTTTAAACCCTTTTTTAATAAATTTGTTCCACCATTGCATTTGGTGGACAATCTCATGTTAGGATGTGAAAGGGACGGGCGCGGGTCATCGTTTAGACCATAATTGCAATGGTGCCAAGTATCTTTGGGCATTTTCTTTAAGGGACTTGATCATTTGTTTAAGCAACATTTTGAAAGTGTTATTGAGGGACTATGATCATTTGATTTGTTTGTTTTGCCCAAAGAGACCTAACATGCAATATGGCCCAATTTTGAAAAGGCAACAAATGGAATACCCTAGGGGGTGCAAGTGTGATTTGTGTGTTCATTTTCATGCTTGTTTGTCTTGAGATTAGGTCATAACTATTTTGTCGTTTTTTGCATACAAACCCTAATTCTAACATGGTATAATTAGAAAGCAATAAAGTGCGAAAATAAATTTACTAAGCTATTACAAAACCAAATATGGGAAGGGGATACAAATGTTCAAATGGGGATTTTGACAAGGAATTTAAACCTAAAACTATTACATCAATATTGAATCATTTACAAGGTGATCAATTTGCATAAATTAAATAAAATAAAAACAAATATGCAAGAATGCAAAAGGAATTTTTATATGTATGAAAAAAAAGTATTATTTATGTAGAATAAAAAGAAAATAAAAAGGTATTATTTTTGGAGTATTTTCATATTTAGGGTAAAACCCTAATTCTATTAAATAAAATACATTATTCATTTATTATGTACAAATATTTATTTATATATGCAAAATAAAATAAAATGAGGTATTTGTCCAGAATGTATTTTTATATTAATAATAATAAAAAAAAACAAAAATGTATATATTTTGTATTTACTCTAAATATATTAATAAATATATGTATATATGTATTATTTTAGATATGTATTATATATATATATATATATATAAATAATAATAATATTTAATATTTGTAAAAAAGTATTTTTTATATAATGTATTTTCAGAAGGTAAAATAAAATAAAATAAAAAATAAAAATGTATTTACACCATTTTAACATTTTTTAAATAAAAGTATATTTATTTACCTATTTATATTCAAATAACTAGTCTAACTAAATAAATATCCAATAAATAGGAAAATGGTATAAAAAAATATTTTTATGTTTTATATATGATGAGGAAAAATAAATAAATCAGGCCAAAAAAAGAAAAGTCAAAAAAACATTAAAATGAATGAAATGGGCTTGGGGGGTGCAAAACCAAAAACATGGTGTGAATAAGAAATATGAAACAAGCCCAGCCCAATAGACCCTTCTTCAACCTCCAGCCAAAAAACGTTCAAAAAACGCGCGCTTGGTTCCAACATTCAAACATCCTGATTCCTGGCTTATTAATGAAAACTCATAACATAAAAAATGTTCAGCATCAAGAGACGAATCCAACCATATGCAGAACTTGTCCTAACTCTCTAAGATGAGGGAGAATTTCTTCTCCCCCAAATCCTAACCTAGATTTTCTGCCATTTTCAAACCTTAAATTCTCTCAGTTCAAGCAAAAGAAATGAAAAGTAAAAACATGTACATGTTCAGCGGCATGAGTAGAATATTGTTTATCACAAACTTAAAGTTAATGATGCCTAATAAGAGAGATACGAATTCAAAAACTTACCTGTTCAGTTGAAGTTCTATCTGGCAATGTAGAAGCTCTCAGTGCAAAGTGATGATTGGTATAGCTTCCTTGAGGTCCAGGGATACTATTCCAAGTGTTACTTTGCTTTGAAACCTTTTGAATCGAGCTATAGCACTCCACCTGCAAATCAGAAAAGTGAAAATGGTGGAACCAGTTAGAGGGATTACAGGTCGTGTTTTAGCTTTTGGTTAGCTTGCATAGATGGTAGGGAAGGTGTATGAACTGGTTTGGGCAAGAGAGCTTGAGGGAAATTGAGGATGGCACTCAAACTACAGGCCTGGCCCTGTTTTTGCAGTTTGAAGGTGATTCTGAGATTGGGAGTGTATGAGAGGTATTAGGGTCGTGCAATAGCTTGGTTGAGATGTTTGGAATGTGTTTGATAAGTTTGTCTAAGTGTTTGTAAGCTGATATGAGAGTTGGTACAAGTTATGCTATCTTACTTGAACTTGAAGCAAGCAATGACCACTTGATGATTCTAGCCTGTACAGGCCCTCACACTATGTTGCATACATTGGCCTTGATCAGTGCAATTTGCTCACAAACTTGTGCCAAGAAGATTTGGACTGTACCACTTGGATTGCAAACTTGACATAAAGTTCTACTTTTTCAAAATGGAAATAATGCTTTTTCTAGTTTAGGGTTAATTCTCCATGTAATGTCCAAATGCTTAAAATAACAACTTGGCACAATGGTTTTGCATTGAATTATTGAGTGTCAAAGGGTTTTAGGACCTGTAATGTAGCTTAAGCATGCTGAGATTGAAATGCATAGTGTTATGAACATGTACATGGCCAAGAACAAAAATGACTTTTTCCCATTTTGCAAAATTCGATTCTCCATAACCATGAGGTTGTTTGAGAAGTTCTTGGACATTTTGGAAAGCTTGGAATGTGTACTACAATCCATCTTTGAAATGAAAATTGAAATTCCAAGTGGAAGTGTATGGAAAATGGCCTTGAAGTTAGATAGAAAACTTTGTCAAAAAGGTCAAATTTTCACTAAGTTATGAATGGTTTAGTGCCCTTATTCAAAAATTTGTAACTTGAGATACAAGCCTCATTTGGGAAAACTTTGTGAATCAAAGTTGTAGATTATGCAACAAGCTACAACTTTCATGTTTTTACTTTTGTTTGAATCCAAATGAATCTTGGTGAGAAAGTGGGGCAAAGTTGGGAAAAAATTAGGGTTTTCCATAACTTAGAAAAATTCTAAGTTATGAAAAATTCCCATTTCAAACCCTAATTTGCATTTCTTGGTTTCTTGGTGAACAAGTTTCATGATTTGGCATGTTTTGATGAAAAATGAATCTTGACTCTTGATTTTGACCAAAAAGTCAAAGTTTGACTTTTCAGTATACAGTCAAAATTGATCAATTGACTGGGAAATTCAACTGTCAATCTTGTGTACTTGGGATCTTTTGAGTTTGTTGAGCATGTCAAGATAATTCCATTGGGTCTTTGAGTCCATATGTGAGCTTGGTTTGCCATTGGCTAGGTCAAACAGTCAAAAATTGCCTTTGTGCAGTCAAAACCCTAAAAATGACCATTTTGCCCTTTTGATGATCTGATCAAATTTCTTGTGGAATTGTGATCCAAACTTGATCAAATGGTCCATATGAGTTCATAATGTTGATGTGGGTCAATTTTCATGAGATTTGACTGTCAATTGCCTACAGTTGACTTTTTCCCCAATACAGCTGATTTCTAGGTCATCTGTCCAATTGACTGGGCAAAACTTGGAATCAAGACTTGAAACTTGGTATGGATAAACTTGGGAGTCCAACATGAAGCATGAAAGTCATCCTAGGCATTTTAGGTCAAAATATCTTTGTGCAAACACAAACCCTAATTTGGGTTCACAGTGCAAGGAGAAGTCTTGAGCGGAGGAAACCCTAACTGGATCTTGATCTTCAAGGGTTTTGTGATGAGAAAATGTTGAGGAAATGGGAGGGAAAATTTTGGGGTACAACACATGGTATAAACTATTATTAGTGTGTTACTTGATTCAAGTTTATACATTCGATTATTGTGTTGTTCATTCTATAAGGCACTTTATTTTGCATATCCGAGTTCCAATAGCTAGGTTCGTATAGACGATGTTTTCGATCTATATCAAAATATTTCGCGTGCATTTTTTCAATTGCTTTTAAATACCAAATTTTTATTTGGAATTTTTGCTTGGTGATCTATTCGCCCCCTCTAGATAAGGCGTCATTGTCTAACAGCCGTGGCCATCGAACATTGCCAAGAAGGGAAGGTTGAAGCTTTCTGGAACAAGTGCCTATCATATTTCGTCTGAAAGTGGCTAGGGGTCCAATATTTCCATCTCCTCTGTGGGAGTAGCCTTTAGTTGGCATTGTTGGATCTTATCCTCCAAATTTTGATTATGGCGACGTAGTTCGTCCATGGAGATACACATTTTTGCTATATCATTGAGGTCATTGTTGCTTGTGGTGTGGGGGATTATGTTCTCATAGCAACTATGATTGGGAACCATTTGGTCTAGGAATTGAGGTTTTGGTGAGTCTCAAAGCGATTATGTTTATGAAAGGTGTGACACATGTTAGTTTTGATGGGCCCCCATGGTGGATGCCACTGTACTTATCAAAAAGCACAAAATGCGTGTCACTTCTATACTGGCAGGGGTGGCTAGAGGCCTTAGTAATTTTTGGTGGTTTTGGAATTACTCATGGTGGCGAGAAACCTTGTTCGGTGGTGTTTTTAGCTATGAAGAAATCAAGCTCATGCGAGGTAAGAAACTATGTATTCTTAGGGAAGTTATTTGTGAAGTGGTTCTTTGAATTGACTGCATTTTAAAAAACAATAACATGGAGAAATGTTCAAAGTGTTCAAGTTGGTCTAGCTTGCTTAATATGTATGAAGGTGCACAAAAGACACATTTTGGACACAATGTCCCAGCATACTGCTACGACATCTGAGCCTTACATATTAGTACTTGGATGTTACATTTTGAAAGATTATATGATCAAAGATTGGATCAGATGTTATTTTTATTAAGTTAACACTATAATTATATGATTTGTTGGACAACTGTGAAGATCAAATTAAATTTAAAGAGATTTAAATTTGAATTTGTAACAAACCAAATCATATATTTTTGTTGGAGATATTCAAAGAACAAATCAAATATCCAACTGAATCTACATTACTTCTGAACGAAATCAAATCAAATATCAATGAAGAAAAGTCCAGGAGAATTTCTATATAAGGAGCACACAACCTGCTTAGGAACTCAATCATTCAAGTATTTACATTGAATATTTTTAGAGTGATAGGTTTTGTGTCTTGTATTCCACGCTAATGCCTAATTGGATTAGTGTAAAATCTATAAGTACACCTCCATGTTTCAGTAACTTGGCATAAAAAGTTTGTCTAATTGAGTTGTAAAATTCAACATCATTCATCTTGTTGATTGAAGTTGATCACAAGGATTTAATGGTTGTTGTAACATGGTGGGAGAACTGACTTGGTTGTTTTGTGTTTGATCGCAAATATTGCGGTTAGCAAGAGTCGCCACCGACTTTTCTTTTATCCAAAAGTAAAGGCTGAAAAGAACAGGAAAGACCTTTGAGATGTTTTCTTGAGTTCGAGGGGTAGATTATGAAAAGGGAAGGTATTAGCACCCTTTTCATCCATGGTTTTCCATGGGCTCTTAGTTACTTGCTAGATCACTTGCTTTTGTTTGAAAATGTGCTTTGTGCGGTTTTTGAAAGTATTTTGAAAAAGTGTCATCGTTTAGGCAAACTTTGTAATATTCTCGTTTGTAAGAATGTATACAAAGTGTTTGATCTTTTGAAAATGTTTTCAAGTTTGTAAGATGTTTTGAAAGTGTTGGTGTTTGTTTTGAAAATAACAAGGATGTTTTTGTTTTGAAATTTAGCAAGTAACTAGGAACATTCTACCCACTCAAAAGTCTTTCATGTTCATTTATTATTTCCTTTGACATTGTTATCTTACCATTGATTTGGTAAGTAACCCTATCTTTGGATGTAAAAGGAACGGACGTGGGTCACCGTATAGCCATGATTAGTAATGTAAGATATCTTTAGCATTTTCTTTAGGGACTAAGATTGTTTTGAAAGGAACTTTGATAGCGTCATCGAGGGACTATGATCTTATATTTTGCTTGTCTTTGCTAAGATGCCTCACATGCATAATATGGCCATTTTGTAAGGCAACAAAGTAGTTTTACCCTAAGGGTGTAGGTGTGCAAGTGGATTGGTTTACATGCTTGATTTGTCTTGATTAAGGTTTTCTGTTTGTTGATTTTATTCTTGCCATACAAATCCTAATTACTAGCATTTGTATATAAAGTATTTAAATTGCGGAAATTAAAATTACTATGCTATTACATCATTTAGGGGAGGGGGTGTACAAATTACAAATGGGGAATTATAAGAAATTAAATTATTACAACCATATTGAATTTGAATAAATATACAAAATGAAGATAAAAATGCAAGAATATAAAATGTAAAAGGAAATGTGATTTTTGTTTGGTTTTTATGAAAAGGGTTTTTTTACCTAATTAATTAAAATAAAATAATTAACTAAAAATAAGAAAATTAATATTAAGTTAGTAAAATAAATTAATTTAAAGAAAACAAGTTTTTTAGATTTTTTGTGAATTTAATCAAATTAGTAAATAAAAATAATTAAATAAAAGTCCTGAATTCTAAATTGATTTTAATTTACAAGAAAAATAATATAATATAATGATCAAAATTAAATTATCTAAGTATTTAAAAAAGGGATAAATTAAATTATTTAAAGGAAATGTTTTTGTTCTTTTAGTTTTTATGAAAAATAAACTAAATAAAAATAAATAATATAAATATAAATATTTTTTGGATTTTTTATTAATGAAAATAATAATAATAATAATAATAATAATAATATTAATAATAATATTAATAATAAAGAAAATGTAAAATGAAAATAAAATAACAAAAGAAAAATAAATAGGCCAGGAGTGTAAACAACAAGGCAGCGCACTGAGATTCGAACCCATGATCTCTTGATTACCAGCGTACTGCCTTACCACTGGGGTGGCTATAGATCCGTTAATATAACTGAAATGATAAATATATAATACAAAATAAGTCCTGAATACACTTCATCTTCAACCTCCATCCAGACCACCTGTAACTTCACCATTTCTCAACAAAAATGGAAAATGCAAACATGAAAGTTGTTCCATTTTTCATATGAATCCAACCATATAAATATCATGAACTATAAATCAAAGATGAATGAGAATTTTTGAAAGTACAAAATTCGGACCTAATTATTTTCAGAGGTTCAGATTCAAAATTCTAACTACTCAGACAATAATAATGAAATCTAAGGATATGGTTAGCTTCAGGACAATGATATCTACATTTCTTATTCACAAATAAACCATTAATGATGCTTGTATGAAGAGTTCAAAAGTCAGAAAACTCACCTTGCAAGAGGGTATCATGTTTTGAGTTTGAGCAGCTTTTGATGAGTTCCAGTGGTTGGGTTAGCTTCCTCAAGTTCCTAGGAAGCTAATGTGATGCTTAGCTTAACCTGAAAGTGGATGAGGAGTTCTGGAGAAGTCAAGGTGCAAGGTGTTATTTTTAAAAATGGTGGATGATGATGGAGGTGTTACAGTCGTGTTGCAAGTGTTGGAATTGTTTGTGTATGTTATTTAGAAGCTTTTGAAAGTAAAAGGCCAAGAAACACACGAGCAAATTTAGAGATTGGATTTAAAACTCAGAAATGGCAAGTTTTGAGATGTTTTTGGTGGTTCTGTGTTTTAGGAGGTTTCGGGGCTTAAGCATGTGTGTGTTTTCTTGCATATGACTTGTGTTTCTATAAGCAAAAGGTTAGAGAGTTTTTGCACAAAGGATTTCTGAGTTCTATGGTTATGGCTCAATTGCTTGGTTTTGAAGAAAAGTGAGAAATATGGTTTCAAGGCAGCAAGCACAAGCATGTAGAGTGGTTACCAACTTTAAACATACTTATCTGACTTTGTAGAGGAAGCTTGTGCAAAAGGAACAAGTGTAAAGCTCAATGCAAGTTGACTTTGCATAAAGCTTGCTTTATGTAAATGGCAATGGTGCCTTTGTGCCATTAATGGAAAACTAACTTGGATAAAGCTTGAATAAAGTTTATAATAGCTCAAAAGCAAGTGTAATCTTCTGATTATGGAGAGATCTTGAGGTTTAGAGGCCTGCAAAGCAATATTGTGCAACATAGGTTTGAGATTTGAATTTTGTTCATCACAAAATTTGCCTTGTAAAATAACTTGAAACCCCAACTTCTGACCTTCGATTATCCTTGCTCACAAATGATCTCAAGGAGTTCTTGAACATTTTGGAAAGCTTGTAATGTGCTCTACAACCCCTCTTTGAATCACTTTTGCAAAATCTAAATGAAACTATGTGTAACTTGGGTCAGAAGTTAGGTCAAAATCCTGACCTAAAATGCTCAAAATTTCACTAAGTGTTTTGTTTCATGACCATGACTTCATGGATTAATATCTTAAGATCCAAGTATTTCTAGGATAATTTATGTAAAGAAATGTTGTAGATCTCATGGAGATCTACAACTTTCATGTTGAAAGTTTCTTTTGAATCATCTTGTATCATGGTGAAAAATTGGCTCAAAGTTGTGAAAAAACATGAAGTTTTCAACACTTGGAAAATTTCTAAGTTTGAAAACTTTGACTTTTCAAAATGAAATCTTGACTTTTTGATTTATTGATGAACAAATTTCATATTTTGACATGTTTTGATGAATTGTGATCTTTGACACTTAATTTTGACCAAAAAGTCAAAGTTTGACTTTTTAGTGTATAATTGACTTTTGATCAATTGACTATAAATCAACTATCAATCAATTGATCTTGAGAAATATTTTGAGTCATGCCATTAGGTAAAAATGATGCAATTGAACTCTTGAGATCATGCCTCAAACCAATTAACCATTTTCTAGGTCAAAAATAAAAAATTGCCCTTTCTCAGTCAAAACCCTAATTTTGACCATTTTGCCCTTTTGATGATTTGATCAAATTTCTTGAGGAATTATGGTCCAAACTTGATCAAATGATACATATAAGTTTATAATATTGATGTGGATAAAAAATTATGAAGTTTGACTATAAATTGGCCACAATTGACTTTTTTTCCAATACAACTGATTTTTAGGTCAACTGCTCAATTGACTGAGCAAAAATGTGATCCAAGCTTGAAACTTGACATGAGTAATCTTGGGGGTCCATAATGATCCATGAAAGTCATATGAGGCATTGAAAGTTCAATTATCCTTGTGCAATCTTAATCCCTAATTTCAGTCACCAGTGCTTAAGGAGGTGTCTTGAGCTGATCAACCCTAGTGCAGTCTTGAACCAAAGGAGATCTTGTGAGAAAATACTTGATAAATGAGAGGAAAAATTTCGGGGTAAAACAGTTGTAATCTCCTATCAAGGGTTGTGTGATAAAGAATGATAGATAAATAAAGTGAATAAGTTCTTAGATTTAGGGGGAGACTCTAAATAGAAAGTCATTGGGTCGGTTAGGAAGAGACATTAAACAACATGAGTTTGTTATTACTTATAAGTCTAAATGTACTAAACAACTAATAATGAATTTCCTTTCTTTGAGTTGTGGACTCAACCCTCCATACGTAGGTGCGATTTCACCAAACTGAATTATCAATTCTTTGTATTATTTATCGTTGCTCAACTATATCAACTTGCACAACTCATTTTATTATATTTGTGTTGGTTCTGGTATAACTTGTCAAATCTATTGTCAGAACATCATATTCGATATTTGTCCTTCGAGAACAAAATTTAACTTAAGTATTTCATGTACGTAAATAAACTTACGGACTTAGATTCTAAAGACTCTTAATAAGCGGTAACTACTCCACTTTGAAATCACTTTGATTCCATAAAATTCAAATCGTTTTAATATTATTTTATTTTAAAAAAAATTGATTGAAATTTTTGTTGTACTGAGTTGACTCAAATTTTATTAAAAAAAACTAAACATATATGTTTATTTGTAATTTTATATTACTAAATTAATTTTTAAAAAATAAGTTAGTTTTCAAAAATCATTAATTCTATCCCTAATTAATAAGTTTATATATTATATATTTTATAATTAATATATCTAATGATATATATATATATATATATATATATATATATATATATATATATATATATATATATATATATATATATATATATATATATATATATATATATATATATATATATATATATATATATATATATATATATATAAGATTGAATAACTTAAATGAGAATGTGAGAATGAATATATTTAAGTGGATCCATTAATTTATGCAATTTTTAATTTTTTTTCTAGATTTTTCTCATTTAAAAATGATTTAAAACCCTCGCTAATCTATTATAAATCTATAAAAATGATAGTCCCTGGAAATTACCACAACACCACAGCTGAAAAAATCCATTGTTGGTCTATTGTATTGGGGTAAAATTGGAAACTCCAAAATATCTTGCACCACATTGATTTGAATCTGATGTGGCACTCCCACAATTTTTCACCACATTTTCAATTTTTTTTTCAAATAAATCTCAACCATGGGGAATACCAATTCATTATTCCTTGCCATTCATTATGCCTCTCTTCCTCTTCCCCATGCCAAACCATTATGCCTCTTTTAATCAGAATTCAAATTCAAATGGAACACCAAAAGTTTTTCACTCTTCCTTCAATCCTTCCCCAATGTGTACTTATGTATAACCTCCATTGCTTAACACCTTCCAGTCGTTTTCATTCACGCAAGCCATTGCTACAGACGTCCCTTTCGTTTTTATTCACGCAAGGCTCTCTACGCTGTTACGAATCGCTGCGTGACGATGGCGCGCCCAATCGAGTATATCAGTAGCATTGACGATTCGAAGGATTTGTGGAAGGTTGCTGTTAGATGTAAGCATCTGTGGTCTGTTACCAGTTCTCAGAATAGAGAGCACTTAGAGCTTATTCTGTTTGATTCAAAGGTATAATACAATCTAAACGTTTCTGCTTTGCCATTCTGATTTTGTTGTAACAGTACTGGTATATGATACTGATTTCAAGATGTTTGTATTTTCACAGTTGGATTTAATTCAAGCCATTGTGCCATCTTATTTGGTATCAAAATTCAAAACACATCTTGAACTTGGTTGTTCCTACATAATGCAGAATTTCAAAGTTTCCAGCAATGATTTCTCCTTCAAATCCACTGATCATAAGTTCAAATTGATTTTCTGTGGTTTAACTTTCGTCAAAAAGGTCCAACTTGTTGACATACCTCTGAACCACCTCAAGTTAATTGGAATAAATGCTATTATTGAGGGTAAATACATAACGAATTTGTTATATGGTGAGTTACATTTTTACTGTTATAATAGAACGCATTGTATTGTGACTTCTCCGTTATACATAACTGTCTGTGGTGAACTTTTGTGCAGATATAATTGGTGGGGTTACTGAAATATCCCAAGCCCAGATAATTCCTGATAACAACAAAAGCAAGGTTGTGTTTTCATTAACTGATCTGAGGTAGGTGTTTCATTTTGTTTGTTAACATTGATGTTGATAAATATAAAAGTCTAACATGTTCATGTTGTTTGTTTTGTAATTCCTGTCAATCAGCAAACATCATGTGCAATGTACTCTTTGGGGTAAATTAGTTGTGCAACTGAATGAGTATTATACGACTCATAAGGTTGATGGCAGTATTGTTCTCCTACTTATGAATGCAAGGATCAAGGAACCTCAAGGTATGTTATGTGACTATTTCTTATTATATCCAATTATTATATCCAACTTTAAGTGTTGTCATTTATAAATATCTCAATTTTCAGGAAATTATCCTTTAAATGTATCAAATGCTTGGAACGGCACAAAACTGCTCATCAATGATTTGTCTATTGAGGAGGTTAAAAACCTTAAAGAGAAGTAAGTGGTTTTATTATGAAGTTATGAATTAGCAACCTATGATTACTAACAACCTGTTTTCATTCTGATCTATGTACATCAGACTTAAAGATGATCTGCCGACGCTCTCATCCTCGAGCATGCAAATGGAAACCACAAATACCTCTGTTTTTTCTGATTTTGACAAATTTGTATGGAAAGCTGAAGTGTTGAGTCTGTCTGATATTGCATATCTGCAGACTGTAAGTTGCTCTTTAATACATGATTGTCTTAGATTGAGGAATTACACAGACTGGGTTCTAATCCATTTTTTGAGACATCATCCCATCTTTCTGTTTCAGGAAACTACATGTGTGACTGTTGCGACTCTGGAGAAGTTTGAATGTGGGCAGTCAGGATGGTATTATGATGGATGTAGTGAATGTACCAAAAGTGTGACTTTGAAGGATGGAAAATTCATGTGTTATTCCAAACACATCAGTTCTGAGCCAGTCCCAAGGTAACTTCTAAGTATTGCATATCAATGATTATCATCATATAACCAAACGCTTCATTAGTGACAATTTCTTATTTTGATCACGCATGGTACAGGTTTAAGCTTGAAGTGCTTGCCTCCGATGGAAAGTTAAAATACAAGTTCGTATTTTGGGATGTAGATTGTGTAAAGTTGATTGGGAAGTCCGCCCTTCAGATGAAGTTGGATTTGATGGAGGTATTTTCCATTTGGCTAATATGTAAGTTAGATAATTACCACATAAATAACATATATTGTTTTAATCATTTAGACTGGAGATTTTGATCCCCTTGAATTCCCTTATGAACTTGATGTGATGCTGAAGAAGGAGTTGGCTATAAGAGCAGTGTTTCAACCAAACAAGGCCAGTCTTTCTGTAATCGGATTTAAGGCAGATGAAGTGCTACGTACCAAAATAAAGGAGAGGTTTAAATGTGAAGAGGTACTGTTGTACTCATGTTTTACTGTTGTTAAAATCAGTATCATGTGCATTGGATTTTTTTAACAATTGTTTAAAACTTGCAGCCCACTTCAAAGATTGTCGTCTCAACAGATGACACTCGGGATGATATGCATACATCATCGGTATGTTTTAAATAGGAACGACCTATTACTCTTGCCATCACATTTTGAACAATTGTCTAACGTTTATTTCTTGCGTTTTTTAACTTGCAGTGTACTCCGACCATCAGCACCTCGGAAAAACAGTCTCATGATGATCCACAAACAGTTTCAGTGCGTCTTTTTTTAGCTTTCAACATTAACAAATTAGCCTATTAAACAATGTCTTACTTCCTTTTTTATGCTACTGATTTTGTAATGACTCTTTAATGGCAGGATCCGTTATCAATCACTGCAGATTATGACCCTTCAGTTGCCAACTCTGCACTTACACCGTCAAAAAGATCTATTCCTGAGACAGTTGAAGAACTCGACAGTGCCCAACTATCGTCCACCAAGATAATAAGGGACATCAAGCTGGAGAAATGATGCAGTCAATTATCGTCGACGATTTATTTTTACTTTAAGCTGTTTTGGACAACATTGCACACCTTATTTTGATTGATGTAATGAAATATTTCTGGTTTACATTTTGTTTATTCTGGTTTATGAGGATTTGATTTGTCATTCTTGCTTTTTGTTTGATCCTTTTGACATTGTATATGAAAGAATGATATGATTTTAGTCATTTAAGCTGCAAAAAACTATGTATAATTTACACTGCAAAAAGCAATATGATGTTGGTAATTCCTTATTTTGTTTAATATAATAAACTTATTCTGGACAAAAATGTTTCTCTTTATGTCTTGATGCTGGACAATCCATATTGTTTTGCATACTTTATGCATAATACACGGTAGTATATCAGCATACTGTACATTAATCTAAAAAACTAATACATGAATAACAGATTATGCATAGCAGAAATCCATGACACTTGATTAATATAAATTGTTACCGGATAATACCGGAAACAATATGCAATTATCTCATCAACGCAAGATATGGAACTAATTTCGTATCATCCCATTTAACAAATCATAAGCAGATTGTACATTGAGCCATAGCCCAACAATATCAAATAACAAAACTAATAACAAAGACAAATGGGCATCAAATAGATTTTCAAAACAAATAGTTATGCATTTCCGCCCATACAAAAATAATCCCTCCTTTTTGCCATGATGCTTCCCATGTAATCCAATCAACAACTCCTTTCAATGCTGCCCTCTCTCAACTTTGACCAATATACGTTCCACAGGAGGATGCTCTACACTGAATAAGAGAACGTCACCTTTCGACAGCTCTTTGTCCTTTGCAAATTTTAACCAGCCCCTTGACAGAAACTTCTCGGTGATGTTCTCCCTGGATTTGAAAACACATTGGTACGTAATACCCGAGTCTGTGTCATGAAGATCAATATATGATCTTGGTTCCATGAAGATTTCCTTGATGACTGCTGCTGGAAAGTGCTGCAACATTAAAACTTTATTAGCTATGTCTATTCATTCAATGTTATGCATCCTTACGAAATGTAACAACAAACAGATCAAGAGCTTACAAGAACTTGATTTTTTATCTGGCTGCTGCTCTTAACAACTTTCTGCCATCTGCAAACAAGTTTCTCTTGCATGGCAGGAGGTTGTACAACATCAGCAGCATCAGTAGTGTTGTTCTCCTCGCTGCATTAACAAACACGATTATTTAAACTACTAATTTGCAAAGTCAAATATTCAAATGTATATATGTAACCTAAAAGCCCTTGCCTGTCCAACACATCGCCCGCTGATTCCATTGCTTCATCAGTGGAATTCTGTTCAGGCTCATCGTCTGATATGTCAACAAGCCATCCCTCCTCTCTGGCTATTTCAAAGTACTTTTCCACTGATAGACAGCTTCTCACCTTTCCTGTTCTCAGTTCGTACGATTCCTCTCTTTCGACATACTCATAGTATTTGTCCATAAGTTCAACACGTGTAAAATTTATGCAACTCCTGCTGCTTAATCAAAAAAACAACAAACATCATGCATTCAGTTTTTTGTTTTTTTCACTATCAATATGAAAATACACTCATTCTAGAATACTGTTTTACCTTGAAGAACTTTCAGCTTCCTCTTTCCTCCTCTTAGCCTCTACATGCAACTTTCTCCATTCTTCTGCTCTGTCCCGCTTATCCTCTGATTGCTTCCAAACCTTTTGGATAGCCAGATTTTTCCATTTAGGATTAGGAGTCGTGCTTGTGTGACTTCTACCAACGAATCCCCTGCATATAAATTCATTCATGCCCATCATGCACACAGACATCTTTGTATAAACCCTAAATGATCTCATTGCAAGTTTAGAAACATGTGTGTCAAAACGGAAGAACTTACCCGCGGGAACACCAACGTAGATCCTCTTTCTTCATCGTATTGGTTGGCCGGCGCTGTCTGGAGCAAAACGCTGTTTCAAAGGTGTACCGTCTTCTTGGAATGTTGTTTCTGATGGAAAACCGAAGAGACAGGGAGATGGAGTAAAACTGACGTTAGACAATAACTTTTGTTGGCCCAACAAGCAAGCATTAGTTACATAAGACACTATACATGACATGTAGAATACAAACAGTTTCTGATCATTCCATTTTATATCCCTTGGAAAATGTATATTTTTGGAAGTACTTTTAATTTTACACATTTACATCAAACCATGGTTACATGTTACAAACAAAAATAAAATGATGATAGTATAGAATACAATAGGAATAACCTTTGGTTTCCAATGGCAATTTTGTGTTTCCAACATAACAGTATTTAATGTCATATTATAATATTTGGTGTTCTAATAATTGTTTAAAGTTTGGCCAACATATGGTATTGATGTGACATTAACTTTTTTAACCTCTACCCATAATTGTTAAGCTTTGGTAGCATATACTGTAATGATGAAACACAATTAATGTTATATAGCAACTTCACTGATGCAATGCACTATACCCTATCTCATATCCAATGTACAAATAGAGTATCTGAGTACACTTAAAAATTAGAATACAAATGTTATGAACTGCAAAACCAAACAATTCCATATAGGTTTGTTACTCTTACATTCATTATGTTATACTTATGAAGAGTTGTAAGTTATCAACCATATTCTCTTTCAACTATGAACAACCATTTTATAGATAGGAAATACTCTGCATCACTTGCAAGACAAAAGAGGATGCATGTTCTTGATGAAAGAAGATTTAAGAAGAATAGAGTTAATGAAAATTCAACTGAGCACAACCATGACCTAAATAATTCAAGTAATGTAAGCAGACATCATACAAGACAGCCACTGTCTGATATCAGTTCTGTTTTTGTCAATGGCCATGGAGATGTTTCTGCACGAACAGAGTGCGTAATGCTTAATTCCCAACAAAGGAGAAGGAGTGTTGGTTTTAACCAGTGCATAACCCCAACACCTGCATCTTCCCCCAGCTTCTCATGCATTTCTACTGATACAATTTCTCCCAAACAAATTTCTGCTTCAGCACGTCAAAGAAGGAGGTCAATAATGAAGCGTAAGAGTCCCCAAAACAACAGCCATCGTGGTCATCTGCAGATCAAACTCGCTGATAGAATGCCCTTTTGTTCCCCTTTACCGTTTGATGCTAACACACCTCTGAGTGGCGTTACCTCCTCATCAAGTATTAAATGCAAAAATAATTCATATGGACTACCGACTTCCTATGCATCTTCGTCCAACAAACATCTTGATCCAAATCTAATTCGTTCAACGACTGCGAATCTATTAAAAACCTTTTCAAGTGTTACAGAAACGACGTCAACTTCCCTTAATACCAATCTGTTCAGAAGTGCTGACTCAGTGAACCCAGTTCAACAATCAGTTGCAGACTATTCATCCGATGAATCTTTAACCGATAGTTCGTGTGAATTCATAAATGAAGATCCGGATTATGATACAAGTTCAAGTCTGGACAACGACGAAGATCATTCTGCAAATGTCCCAACAATTGATTGCACAAATGCTGGTATGTATTGCTGGAATTATTATTAATAGCAAACCATAACTTAAATTCACTGTCATGCAGTTTGGTGTCTATGAATATACTGATGTGTATAAGATATATGATGTTTCGTTCTATCTGATAAATACAGGATATTCAGATATTGGTGATCCTTCCATTGAATGCACTCAGTGTGGAGCACAAATGTGGTATCAGGAGAAGGTTGTCAAGAGAAAACATAGTGCAGTGCCTAAGTTCCAATTATGTTGTGGAAAGGGTAAGTTGTGTTGCCACTTCTGAGAACACCACCACCATTTCTTAAACATCTTCTGTCGAATGAAAACGATGTACTATGTAGAAATTATCAGCAGAATTGCAGACTGTACAACATAATGTTTGCATTTACGTCTCCTGGAATGAAAATTGACAATAGATTCAATAATGGAAATGGACCACCTAACATGAGAATTCAAGGGCAGGCTTGCCATAGAATTGGTAGCATGATGCCTGTGCATGGCGAAAAACCGAAATTCGCTCAGCTTTATATATACGACACTGACAATGAGATTCATCATAGGATGCAAGGAATAGGGTTATGTTTCTTAAGCCAACTGAGATGCCTACTTTATATTACCTTTGTTATTATCGTGCATGACATGTGTCTAATTTTTTAATGCAGCAACAACCAGAATATTATTGAAGAAACTGTTAGCCGAATACAGAACATGCTTGACGAATTCAACACACATGCTAAATCTTTTAGAATGGCATCAGCTAGACTAAAGGATTGTCATGTACCTGACCTCAAGTTGAAGTTAATATCTGATAGATTAAAGGACGGACGAATTTACAACCAACCCACCGTGTCTGAGGTTGCAACCCTCATTGTTGGTGATGTTGATATAGGCTCAAAAAGGGATATTATCCTTGAAAGACAAAGCGGTAGACTAAAACGAATAAGTGAGTTTCATCCGAGCTATCTTGCATTACAATATCCACTTCTGTTTCCGTACGGGGAAGATGGATTTAGACTTGGTGTTCTACACAGAGAGACAGTTCCCAAAAAAAAAGGAAAGATGAACAAACTTACTATTAGAGAATGGCTGGCCTTTCGCATTCAGACCAGACAACGTGAAGCTCACACACTGCTCAGGTCAAGGAGATTGTTTCAGCAATTTTTGGTTGATGGATTCACTATGATGGAGTCACAGCGACTCAATTACATACGTAAGCATCAAAAAAAATTACGAGTATCCAAATACTCCAATTTGTCAGGAGTACACCAACAATCTTCAAATGAAGGAGACCACAAAGGCAAAAGAGTGGTGTTGCCGTCAACATACGTTGGAAGTCGCAGATACATGGAACAATTATACTTTGATGGAATGGCAATTTATAGTCAAATTGGATTTCCCGATCTATTCATTACCTTTACTTGCAATCCATGTTGGCCAGAGATTCAGAGGTTACTTAACAACATGAATTTACAACCTCAAGATCGTCCTGATATAATCTCAAGGGTTTTTAAAATGAAGTTTGACGAATTACTGTATGATATAACAAAGAAGCATGTCTTGGGCAGAGTTGTTGCATGTGAGCCACATGAAATTAAATATGTAATACTTAATTCTTCCCTATTCTATACCAATGATTTTAAATTAATGTTTTACTGTATTTTAATTTCTTCCAGATATATACACCATTGAGTTCCAAAAGAGAGGTTTGCCCCATGCACACATTTTACTTTTCATGCATCACCAGAACAAGTTTCCCACTCCGGATGACATCAATAACATTATTTCAGCAGAAATACCGGCAGAAACGGATGATAAACAATTAAATCATTTGGTAAAGACACATATGATTCATGGTCCATGTGGGTTGGCTAACAGATCTTCCCCTTGCATGAAAAATGGTAAATGCTCTAAATTCTTTCCCAAAAATTGGCAGCCTCAAACCATTGTCGATCAAGATGGCTATCCCGTCTATAGGAGAAGGGATACTGGCATTACTGTTCTGAAAAAAAGTATTGTTCTTGATAATAGGTATGTAGTTCCTTATAATGCATATATTCTAAAGAAATATCAGGCGCACATTAATATGGAATGGTGTAACCAAGGTACTTCTGTCAAGTACTTATTCAAGTATATTAACAAAGGTTACGATAGAATAACTGCAGCGGTTGTTCGGACCGAATCAGACGGAAGTTCATTTGGTACAGATGTTGATGAAATCAAACAGTACCTTGATTGCAGGTACGTTTCCCCGAGTGAGGCGTGTTGGAGGATTTTTTCATATCCTATCCATGGTAGATCTCCTTCTGTCGAAAGGTTGTATTTTCATCTGGAAGGCGAAAATCCGGTTTACTACACTGACTATGATTTCATAGACAATGTTCTTGAAAAACCAACTGTAAAGGAATCAATGTTTACAGCTTGGATGGAGTCAAACAAAAAATACGAAGATGCAAAGACTTTAACATACATTGCGTTTCTTTCCAAGTTCGTTTACGATAAAAGGTACCATTTATGGAGACCTCGAAAAAGAGGTCGTACGATTGGCCGGTTAATTTGGGTTCCTCCAAGCACTGGTGAGCTATATTACCTTAGAATGATGTTGACGGTTGTCAAGGGACCGACTTGCTATGACGATATAAAAAAGGTTGGTGGAGTAGTCCGCGACAGTTTTAGAGATGCATGCTTTGAGATGGGATTTCTTAACGACGACAAAGAATATGTTGCAGCCATAAATGAGGCCAAAGATTGGGGTTCCGGTAATTTTTTGAGGAAGCTATTTGTCACGATGCTGTTGTCTGGTACTGTTAATCGACCGCGACATGTTTGGCAACAGACTTGGAAGTTTCTATCTGACGGTATTCTTCATCAACAGAGAATTGTCACTGGAATAAGAGGTACACTTAACAAATACCTAAATACTTCTGTTAAATTTCATACAATTACAAACCGCACGAAACTATTATAATGAGTTTTTCTTCTTATAATACCTTTTAAACTACTTTGGATGCAATAATTTCAATCCTTTTATACTTCCATATATATGTTACATATCATACAGTTCAAACCATACTTAAGTATTTTGACAGGTTCTCATTGTCGTAATGTAATTTCAACTCATGTAGATAGGGTCTTAACTTAAGAATTTCAATTGTTACCAAACTGGTTCACGTCATTTCCATTCAACAGCACCTTTCAATGCTGCCCTTTCAAAGAATCATAAGTTCCAGTAAGCAAGTCCTTTCAATGCTGCTATTTCATCAGTAATAAAAATATCTAATGCAATCTGATATTACTCACCACCAACACAGAACAGAATAATTCTGTGATTTATCTTTTACCTTCAACCACCTTTTATCACAGCTACTGATCAAAAACATAACATTTTTAATGAACCCGAATGTCTGATGCTCTTGCATTATACTGAACTTTTCCATGATACTGCCATTTTAAGGTTAACGATCCTTTTGCATGTCTATCTTCATCAACACTGTGATTTCTATTGTACATAATAGTTATATTTTATTTTGGTTTGTATTTGTGTTGGAAGACATGCAATTGTCAACTGCAGAACTGACAAACCTCACATTAATTGAGATTGAGAATATGATGCAATCAAATAGAAGAAGCTTGCGTGAATTCAAAGATATGTCGTTTCCAGATTTGTATATAACACGACATGTCGGCAATAGACTGATTTTTGATGAACGTGATTACGATGCTGATTTAGAGCGACAAAACTTCCAGAATCTATTTACATCTCTAACAGGTATTTCCTCATTATTCAAATCATCGATGTTTTCATTAAACTACTGTTGTATTGATTCTTTTCATTTGAACGTCAAGATGAGCACGTGCAATCTTTGAAACCATAATGGACGCCGTCAAGAAACAAAACGGATGGGTGTTTTTTTTACATGGATACGGCGGAACCGGTAAAACGTTTATGTGGAGGACATTATCAAGTGCACTTCGTTCAGATAAAAAAATTGTTCTGGCTGTTGCTTCAAGTGGCATAGCTTCCTTATTATTGCCAGGTGGTAGAACAACCCATTCGAAGTTCAAAATTCCCATTCCAACGCTTGACAACTCTACTTGCAATGTTGACAAAGACTCTGAGCATTCACAGTTATTCGAAGCTACTGATGTCATAATATGGGACGAAGCACCCATGACTCATAAGAATTGTTTTGAGGCCTTGGATAAGACCCTTAAGGATGTCATGAGCGATAAGGGTTTTGCAAATACAATTTTTGGTGGCAAGGTAGTTATATTTGGAGGAGATTTTTGACAGATACTTCCAGTTGTTCCAAGAGCAGGCCGTTCTGATATTGTTCATGCTTCCATTTGTTCTTCTTATGTGTGGGACTATTGCCAAGTCTTAACACTAACCAAAAACATGAGACTAAAGAATGGGAGGGACGGTACAACTTCTGATGAACTTGCAGAATTCTCTAAATGGATATTAAATGTTGGCGACGGTAAAATATGTGAACCTAACGATGGATTAACTGATATAGAAATTCCTCCGGATTTGTTAATTTCCAATTTTGAGGATCCAATAAGAGCTATAGTTGAAAGCACATACCCAAATTTGCTTGCCGACTTTCAAAATGTAGAATTTCTACAAGGAAAAGCAATACTTGCTTCAACCATTGAAGTTGTTGATAAAATTAATCATTACGTGTTAGACATGATACCGGGTAAACTATTTTTTCTTTTGATGTTTATTTTCGTGTAGATGTTTTGTTATTAAATTATTCTTGAAAAAACATTATGGATTGATTCGCGTTTTCCCATTTCTTAGGTGAGGACAAAGAGTATTTGAGTTTTGATTCGATTGATAGAACTGATTCAAGTTACACCGAAGCCTATGAATGTCTTACTCCAGAATTTCTTAGCAAGCTTAGGACTTCAGGTGTCCCAAATCACAAACTCAGATTAAAGGTTGGTACACCAATAATGCTTATGAGGAATTTGGACCAAAACGATGGTTTGTGTAACAGAACTAGACTAATTGTTACAAGGTTGGCAAATCACGTTATTGAGGCAAAGATCATGTCTGGTAAGAATGTTGGTAACATCTTTTACATCCCTCGAATGTCTATGTCACCTTCCGAGTCACCGTGGCCATTTAAGTTGATTAGGAGACAGTTCCCAATTATTGTGTCGTACGCAATGACAATTAATAAGTCTCAAGGCCAATCACTTGATACAGTTGGATTGTATTTGCCTACTCTTGTATTCAGTCATTGCCAGTTGTATGTAGCCATTTCAAGAGTTACAAGCAAAAGTGGTATGAAGATCTTAATACATGATAGTATGAATGTATCAACATTTATCACTATAAATGTTGTATACAAAGAAGTTTTCCAATCTCTTTGTTGATCGGTAAGTACATAATAACAAATATTTTCTTTAATATAAATTGTTTCCGTAAATGCTGTCTAATTTTTGCATAATTTATTGTGCAGGTCAAAAAGTTGAAAACATCGTTTCCAAGCTGGTTGCGTTGTATCTGAAGACTCGTGATAGTTTCTTATTTTGAAGAGTCATCACAGTTTCTTATTTTGTTACACAATCATGATTTCAGTTTACATTTTTTAATGTTGTCAAATAAGTTTGATACACTAAATTTGGCCGAATTAGATGAACTTTTATTAAATTACATAAAAACAAATTTATTGTTACATGATAACATTAGTTCCACATTTTATGAATTCTCGACCGGCCCCGTGCGACAGCACGGGTTATCGACTAGTTTATCATATAAAAAAAATAATTATGATCCACCTTATATTAATTTGCTACAATAAATTAACAAGAATTTTAAATCTCCTTAAATAACAAAGTCTGAAAAAAAATTGAATAAATTGATGGGCCCACTTAAATATTAAAAAAAAGAAAATGTTGCTAAAACACACCAAGGTATGTATTAACATAACCCTGTATATTAATATGAAAGTGCTATTCCCTATCCAATTTTTAATATCATATTTCTTTCTAATATCCAACCAAATTTAAATACCCATTCACCCGATGAAAGCTTGAGTTTTAAGGATGTATTTTTCTCTGGATATCTAATATTTGAATTCTGATAAATACAAATTGTTTATTTAAAAAAACCTAACTTTGGTATATTAATTGGTTCACATATTGTCAAAAAAATTAGGTATGGTGTTGAAAACAGAAAGCCTACGTGGCTACATATTGTTGAAATAAAACGGATAGACCCATTTATCCATTATACCGCCGGTGATGTCATCAAACCGCGCCGGCGAAAACGAACACCGTCAAAATCAAAACCACGTTCTTCCCAAAACCTCATGCTTCTCAATCAAAATCAATTAGCACCTACTTTTTCACTTTCACCAAAAACCATTAAATCCCTTTCTTCCATTTTTCAATAACCTAGATGAAAATCATGTCTCCTATGTCAACTTTTCCAATTCAAAAATCTGAATTTCGTATCTTACTTTTCAATGGATCTGTAAAACCTTGCAAATGCGCTAAAATTACCAATTCATGGACCATGTAAGTTTTCTTTCACCTTTAATTTCTTAGTTTTTTTGTTGGTGAATGATTTTTATTAGTTTTTGAAATTTTTGTGTTGGTTAATTGTTATTGAATATGAATAATAGGTCTATGGATTCGAGATTTTCGTCAACTGTGAATGGTAATAGTGATATGAAAAATAATAAGAAGAAGAAGGAAGAACTCTCTGTTTCGATGGAGGTTTCAATCTCATCTATTCCTAAAGTGGAAGAAGGAACTTTAAGGTCTGATGGTCTTCGATTCGATCGGTTGCAGCCGTCGGATTATGAATTGGTTCGAGAAAGAAGGTTTGAGTTTGGGCAGTTTGTAGCTAGAGATGCTGTGCTTGATGAAGAGTATTGGGTATGTTTTATGAATGAACTGTTTGGAGTTAATAATCAATTTAGTTAGTGTCCGAAATTGTAGGGTTGGCCAAATTGGTGTTGAAATTGAGAAAATCATAGTGAAATGATGCTTGAAATTGAAAATTTTCGATCATATTAATACTCTTAGGAAGAATAGTCATTAGCGGCGCTATTCCGCTATAACGGAGCAGAGGCAGGTCGCTATGGGAAGAGTCTTAGTGGTGCATAACACTCTAGAGGTTGCTATAGGGTAAATAGCGGGCAGGGGGGCAGAGCGGTTCTAAGTCCAAAGTGGTTTCTGTCCCGCTATTGAGGATGAAAAGAAAAAAAGCTTAACAAAATGTTGAAGTCAAAGGAAAATTTGTTTTATAAGTGCCTACTCCTTTTATGTGCCTTCAACCAATCCTTTACCATTCATTTGTACTTATGCGAGAGAAAAATTGTACAAAAAATAGCATTTTCTTTTATTTATTCGTATGTTTTTTTTAATTCTGTGGTAGACAGCAGCCTGGCTAAGGGCAGAAAGTCATTGGGAGAATCGAACATATGAAAGGTATGATACAACACACATCAGAAAGCAATATTCTTTCATAAATTGAAACAATTTGTTCCTTTCATTGAAGCATATTTTGTTGTTATTGTGCAAAATATGCATTGAGCAGATTTTAACACTTGCATTGAGAACAGACGATGAACCAGATCAAGATGCATAATGTCAAAAATTCGATTTAATAAACAGTAGAATGTAGGAAGAAGTATGAATGACCCTGCCAATGGTGGGTGTAATTCATTTGTCTTGACTCACAGTCAATGTAAATTTTTGTGGTAATAATTGGTATTATGTTTTTTTCTTCCAGATATGTTGATATCTACAAAAGGAAATTTGCCGAGCAGGTAGGAGTTGACAGTTTAATTTCCTCACGGTGCACTGCAATTCAGTCTTTCCTGAAAATTTTAACAAGAATCCTTATTGTTTAGGAATTTAATGCGGTAAAAAGGCGGTGCAAGGTTCAAAATGGGGATAGCTGCGCTTGCATTATCGCGGTAAATCAATCTCATCTTAGATTCTGATGTAGTTGAAAAATCCTGGTTGAAAAATATATTACTTTAACATTACCTGTTGAGTTTTTTACTGTTTGATAGTTGATTGTTCTTCAGTATATTTTCGACTTACAGTGTTTGGAGTCAAGTTTATCAGGTGAGGAAGGAGCAGAAGAATGTAAAGCGCTCGATAATAAAAAGTGTGGTAGGAACACTTGATTTGAATATCCGGTATTTGCTGCAAGGAGAGACTTTTCCCGGGGTACTACACATTCTTTCTCATCTGCTGTTGTGTCTAGACCTACGGTGTTTATGTTTTTCACGAATTAGTCATCATTTATGCAGGAACGAGTTAAGACACCCTTTTCTTGCAGCACAAACAGGACACCACCAAGTAGATATGGTTACATTGCTAACTTATGTGTAACCAAATCGGCTCGCCGACAAGGAATCGCAAGCAACATGATGTATTTTGCTGTTGAATCTGCAAAATCTAACGGTAATATAAACATTTAAGTTGGAGTAACATTATAGTTTATGTCCGTATATATATTCATGGATTCATTTAGCAGGCGTGAGGCAAGTATACGTGCATGTTGACAGAAATAACATGCCTGCACAATTATTGTACCAAAAGATGGGCTTTGAGGTAATGTAATTTGTTGGTTCATCTATACTTCCAATTTTCTGCAATGTATTGTTGCTACCTGTGCAATCAATGACTGGCAGCTTCGTCTTCTTTTCAGATGGTTGAAACAGCCAATTCCCGGTTGTTATTAGAGAAAACATACTTGCTACGGTTACTGATGTAAATTATGGAAAATAGTTACTTATAATTCAATTCAACACAGTTGCATATTTCAAAGTTCAACTACAATTCACCACAGTTGCATATTTCAAAGTTCAACTGCAATTCACCACAGTTGCATATTTTAAAGTTCAACTGCAATTCAACAGTTGCATATTTCAAAGTTCAACTGCTACAGTTCCTGTAAATCAAATTCAAGGTATACCCTTTAGTCTATGTAAATGCGTGTAGGTGTCCATCTTTTAATATATGGATGTCTTCCATAGTGTAATTTTTCTGCTGTCTTTGTATTTTTCCTTTTATGATAAGCATATTCTAATACATTTTGGATTGTAAAAAGATTAATGAAAACAAGAGCAAGAATATGTGTTTTTTATTGCAGTGTTCTTGCAGTTACATGGTTATATTCTTCTATGGCATTCATTACTTTCGACATCTCAAATTTCAAGTTTTCACTAACATCTAGTAAGCTTTATCAAAATAATATGCAAAATGCAATCATTGAAGAAGAAAAAAAAAAGATTACTTTCTGTTTGACTAAACTGGGTGTCAAAATGGAGACATCATTGCTGTTTGTAATACAACTATGTTGTTTAGATATAAGTTTTTTTTTTTTTATAAATAAAAGTACAAAATTCAGATAAACACATTAATCAAGTGTTTTTTTAAGAAAACAAATTTGGGTGAGAGCAATAAGGTTGATCATTAAATCCCAACTATGTTGGCACTTCAATGAGATACCTAACCCTATTCCCGACATATAGTATTAATATGAAAATGAAAAATAAGGAAAAGATAAAGGGGGCGAAGATCTAAATTTATCTTTAAAGGTTTGGCTGAGAGTTTTTGAAGGATTTTAGAGATGAAGATTTTGGAGGATTGTGTTTATATGTTAAATATTTTCTATTTTTAGAAAGTATAAAAATAATATAATGCATTAGCATATAAAATCAATTTTTTTTTTTTTTTTGAACTTTTTAAATATCAAATACATCAAAATATAGGCGCCATCTAAAGTCTTTCTCTTAAAAAAAAAAACTCTAAAAATCATCTCCTAAACAAATCCTAAAGAAACATTTCCAAGCACAATTAGTAATTGGTTCCACAAACTAAACCATACAATACTTCATATTAGCATTGATTAAGGTTTTGTTTGGATTAATGGAATTGAATGGAGCAAAGCGGGAAGAGATGAAATCAAATAATATTCTATTGTTTGGATTATATAAAATTGGATGAAATGAAGCGGAATTGAGCCGTATGAATTCTATTTTATTCCATCATTTACTACTATATTTCTTCCCCTCTAATTTGGACGGAATAAACAATTTTTCTTATTTCATCCTAAATTTTTTAAACACAAATGATATTTTGGTTCCGTTTCATTCTGATCATTTCATGATATCCAAACATAGCCTAAGTGTTAGGATAATTAAGTAATTGGTTCCACCAAACTAAATCATTTAAAAAAATCGCATTAGCATTTAATTGTTTAATTAATAATAAGATGAGAATAAACAAATTTCTTTTTGTTTTTAAAGTTTATCCATTTCATATATTTTTCTATCGTAAATTAATTTTGTTTTGGGGTAAAACTTATCTTTAAGAACAAGGGGATGATAGCTTAACTCCAGGTGTTGATCATAATATTCGTTGATGGCTCCGGAGAATGACTTGTAAAGTACTTATAAATACTTTGATGTTCAAGTTAATATATGACTTGAGTTTTTAAGGTTAGAGAGTATGTCTCTCGAGTGTTGTTAATGTTAACTTCTATAGTCTTGAAATTGAGACATTAAATTTGGACTAACCAAAGATCGAAACTGAAACAATAGCCCTTCAGAACATCTGACTTGAATATGGTGTTTGCATATTAATGTTCTCTTGTTAGGACAATTGTCGATTAAATTAATGGCATTGATGATTGTTGTTCTCTTGTTGGGACCTTTGTCGATTGTTCCGGGCCAACCATAATGGTTCCTTATTGACCACTTAGAAGGAGTTGGAATTCGTTTAGAACCTTCTCAGGGCAACAAAGTTACCTAAGTACCTAACAGACAAATACAGTGATCCAAGTTCCGAATACATCAAACAGTTTTTCTCATTACACGTCTAATAAATAGTAGGTTGTTATAACCTTTTCATTATATATATATATATATATATATATATATATATATATATATATATATATATATATATATATATATATATATATATATATATATATATATATATATATATATATATATTTTGGCACTTCCAGGTACATAATTTCAAATTCAATTTCTATTCACTTTTGTTTCTCAGATATTGACTTAAACGTTGGAGTGCTAACCTTGTAGGTCAGTCCCCTCTCCACCGCATTAGAAACTCTGATATGTCGTTACTCTCCACAATCACTAATTCTAAATCCACTTCTAGTTCTGCAATGGAACAATGAGGATGTCCGTGGAAATCTACTTTTGATTCTTGCGTTTTCCACAATTACATATTCGCTCCTTGATTCACCAGTTTGGAACCTTTTCAGCTTGTCTAATCAAGAATTCTCAAAATTAAACATGAATATTCACCGCATTCGGTCTGAAAAAGTAGTATATCAACTATGATTCTCTGTATTTCCAGATTTTTGACTTTCATACTTTTCAACAATGGTTGGATCTAGAGCTACCTGTTCTACTGCTGTACGTGGAGTAATTGTTGCAGCCGTTGCCGCTTGTAATACGGTGGGAGAACTGACTTGGGTGTTTTACGATTTATCGCAATTGTTGCGGATATCAAGAGTTGCCACCGACTTTTCTTTTATCCAATAAAGGAAAGGGTGAAAAGAACATGAAATACCTTTTGAGATATTTTCTTGAGTTCGGAGGGTAGATTATGAAAAGGGAAGGTGTTACCACCCTTCTCATCCGTAGTTATCTATGGGCTCTTAGTTGCTAACTCACTTTGAAATGCTTTGTAAATGTTTTTGTGCTTTGTGTAAGTTTGAAAATATTTTGAAAATGCCTTTGTTTCGGTAAACCTTTTAATGATTCTCGTTTCGACGAGAATGTATACAAAGTGTTGGTTTTGAAAATAGTTTAAAGAGATGTTTGTTTTTGGAAAGATGTTTTGAAAGTGTAAGTACGAAGATGGTTTTATTTGTGAGCAAGCAACTACAAGTGTTCTACCTACTCAAAAAGTCTTAGTTCTTTTCTTTCTCCTCTAGATAGTGTTATCTTACTATTAGTTAGTAAACAACCATATCATTGGATGTGAAGGGACAAACATGGATCGTCGAACAACCATAGAAGGCAACATTGTAGGATAACTTAGCAACTTGTCTTAAGGGACTAAGATCGTTTTACCGAAGGCAACATCGAAGGGTCATCGAGGGACTACGATCTTATAATCGATGATCTTTGCTAAAGTATCCCACGTTCGAGGGACATGACTGTTTTTATCTTAGGCGACAAGTGAGGTTAGTCCTAGAGGTGCAAGTGTGCAAGGGTTTTGATTTCATGCATTTTTGTCTTTGAATTAGGGTTTTCTACATGTTGATTTTATATCTTGTCATACAAACCCTAATTACTAGCATTTATATTGAAAGCGATAAATTGCAGAAATATAAAGTTCTACACTATTACATCATTTGGGGATGTGGATACAAATTTACAAATGGGAGAGCAAGTAAATAAAAATCTAATTTACTACTACAACCATATTGAACTTAAATAAATATTATACAAGAATGTGAGATAATATACAAGGAAAAGAGAAATGTTTTTGTTTGGATTCTTTGTATAAAAGGTTTTATCATAATTAAATTAAAAAAGAAAATAGTTAATTGAAACTAAATTAATTTAAATTGATTTAATGAAAGTTAAACCTAAGTTAATCTTAAAAAAAGAAATGAAATTAACTAAGAAACATATTTTTAGGGTTTTTATGAAAACATTTTAACCTTTTTAATTAAGACTAAAATGGATGGAAAGAAATTAATTAACTAAACTCCTAAGTTCTAAATTAATTTTATTAAAATAAGTTAAGTCTAATATTAATTTAATTAAGAAAAGAAATTTGTTAAAGGAATGTTTTTGGTCTTTTTGTCTAAAAGAAATAAAATAAAAATATATTAAATATTTAAATAATAAATATAAAATATTTTTGGTATTTTTGGTTAAAAAATAATAATAATGATAATAATAATAATAATAATAATAATAATACAGAAAAATAAAATAAAAATGTAAAAATTAAAGTCAATAGGGTGTAAAAATAAAAAGGGTAGTTTGAGAGAAGAAAACAATTTTTTGTTTGATTTTAGGCCCAATTGTATTTTTGTAATCAGAAAAAGAAAATAAATAAAATTAAAAAAAATAGGCCAGCGGGTTGCATAGTGATCTGAGGGTGTTGCTGAGCAAAAAATGGCAAGGCCCAAAGGAGGGAGGCCCAGCGCTGCAGTCAAACAAAAAAAGTGAAACAAGAAAATATAAGCAAAACGGACGCTGGGGCTCGAACCCAGGTCCAAGAGGTAACATGCGCGCGCTTTAACCACTGGAGTGGTGATACATCCATATATTAAAACAAAATCATAAATATATATTACAAAACCAATCCTAGGCTTGTATCATCTTCAACCTCGTGCCAAAAAATTCCACAAGATTTTCAAAACCCGTAACTTCTTCATCTCTCAACCAAAATGGAAAATGTAAACATGAAAGTTGCGTAAAATTTCATCACGAATCCATAAATGTAAATAACTAAAGCTATAAATCAAAGATGAATGATATTTCTAATGATATCAAATTTTGACCTAACTTTTTCAGGAAGTTCAAACTTGAAATTCACACTACTCAGGCAATATAAATGAAATCTAAGGGCGTGGTTAGTTTCAGGGCTATGATGTCTACATTTTATCTTCACAAATGGAAACCAAATGATGCCTATGTGAAGAGTTCAAAAGTAAAAAAAACTCACCTTGAAAATGGAATTCGTTTTTTGCAAATGAGCTTGATTCAAAGTGCTGCAATGATCAAGTTAACTTCCTCGAGTCTCTAGGGAGCTAATGCAATGCTTAGCTTGAGTTGAGAGTGACTGAAATGGCCTGGAGAAGTCAAGTTGCAGACCTATGTTTTTTAGTTTGGACAATGGTGAGAATGGTGTTACAATTTGGAAACAAGGATTTGGATGAGTTATATTTGAGGTAAGGAAGCTTTTGAGATGATTTGGAGAGGAAACACACGAGTGGTTTAAGAGATGGAAGTTCTTGGGCAGAACTGTGGTAACAATGGAGTTTTTATGCAATTTATGGTTTTCAGGGAGTTTGGGTGCTTGATAATTCGTGTCTTATCTCACAAATAGTGTCTCTATTTATAAGCAAGAAGTTTAGATGCTTGGAGAAGTCAGAAATCAAGAATCACATGTTTGTGGATTTGCCTTGTTTTTGAAGCAACATTGATGAACATAGTTCCAATGCTTGTACCAGGCCCTCTAGAGTGGTTGAACACTTTAAATATGTTTCTTCTGGCCTAGTAGGTTAAGAGTGTGCAAAAGAAACAAGTTAGAGGCTCAAGAATTTGACTTTGTGATTAAAGTGATCTTTACAAGAATGGAATGGTTACTTTCTTCTCAAAATGGCAATTTGATTTAGATAATGCTTGAATAAATTGGATAATGACTCAATCATTTGTGTAAACCATTAATTATAGAGTGAAACACAAGTTTGAGGCCTGCAAAGCAAAGATTATGCAGCATGGCTATGAATTTGGTCAAGTTGTTCATCACAAATTGACTTGTAATTCAATTTTGAAACCCTTAATTCATCTCTTCGATTCTCCTAGCTCAAGAATGATATTAATGAGTTCTTGGGGTATTTTGAAAAGCTTGAAACATCCTATACAACCTTCATGTTTTTAATTTTTGAAGAATAAATTTGGAACTATGTGAAATATTGCCATGAAGTTAGGTAAAAAATCTGCCTAAACTAGTTCAAATTTTCACTAAGTGTTTTAAGAAAAAGTGCATGACTTCATGAATTTATAACTCAAAATTCAAGCATTTATAGTACTTGATCAATAAAGCAAGGTTGTAGATATCATCACTATCTACAACTTTCATGTTTGAAGTTTTCTTTGAATCATCTTGCATCTTGGTGAAAAGTTGGCATGAAGTCGTGAAAAAATAAGACTTAAAACATTTAGAAAAATTTTCTAAGTCTTGAAAATTTTGACTTTTTCTAAAGACTTTTGACTTTCTTGATTTATTGATGATCAAGTTTCAAATTTTTGAATGTCTTGATGAAATGTGATCTTTGAAACTCAATTTTGATTTTAAAAAGTCAAAGTTTGACTTTTGGTG